>JAAGEH010000307.1:58320251-58337925 GCA_011751065.1 Lasiurus cinereus | reverse complement strand
AGATATAGATATAGATATAGATATAGATATAGATATAGATATATAGAGTTGTAACCAAAGAAATAATAGTACTTATTTATAGTACTTATTTCCTAACATGCTTCAAAACTCAAAATCATTAATTTATGTATGTATTTGTTAGGTGTTTTTGTTGTTGTTTTTCACTGTCACTAAACAAAAAGTGTCCTTTATTTCCTCAATGAGAAAGGAAAGATGTTTGTTAGAGAAAGAAAAGAGGAAAAATAGCTAAGAGAAAGCATTATTCAGAGAAAGGAGCAAATAGGAAGGAAAGTAAGAAAACAGGCCAGGAATTTCTTGATATTGCCCATTTATTTGTGGAAAGGCAAAATGGGATAGAGTTGGCATAACTAAAAGGGACAATATTATTTGTCATTGTTCTTATTTAGATGCACCTAATATTAAAAGACTTGGGGGACTGGACAGAGTGGCTCAGTTGGTTGATCACTTGTCCCATGCACCAAAAGATTGCCAGTTCAATACCCAGTCAGGGAGAGTACGAAAGGCAGCCAATCGATGTTGATGTTTCTTTCTCACATCCATGTTTCTCTCACTCTATCTCTCTTCCTTCCACTCTCTAAGTATGTCCTTGGGATGAGAATTGGAAAAATAAACATATACACAAAAGATTTAGGGCATATCCCTGGTAGGGTACCTCAGTTGATTATTATCCCAATACATCAAGTTGTGGTTCAATACCCAGTCAGGATACATACAAGAATCAACCAATGAATGTATAAGTGGAACAACAAATTAATCTCTCTCTCTCTCTCTCTCTCTCTCTCTCTCTCTCTCTCTCTCTCAAATCAACCGATATGGCCTTATTTGTTGAATTTCCCCCTCAAGATTGGGGGCACAGAAAATCAGCAAAGTAAACATTTTTATCCAGTAAATTTATTTCCCCTGGACAATAATACATGTAGGCTCAGGACCATTACTTTAGCAGAAAACATCTGAAATCCAATGCAAACTATATGTGTTTTGATTTCTAGATGAAGAATCACTCGAAGAGATGTTTTTGCTTATCTGGGCATTATGAGGTTTTCCTGACACTTGACTAACAGATAGTTCATTTGGTTATGTAATGTTTATACTATTTCAGGCACAGATCACAACATGATGCGTGCAAACTGGACAGAAATCAATAGGTCTTTATGTCACAGTGCACACAAGTATCTGCAGTTGGTGCTGAATCTGAAGCCTGTATCTTCTCTGAGCCACCTCAAGCAGCAATTTCCTAAAAATATGAAAATTCCAATTGTGGCATGTGCCTTTGTATATGTTCTGAGAAGGGCAAATGATCTAATTTATGTCAAGCAGCCGGTGCCTAGTAAGCCTCTAATAAATGCTAGCTATCATTACTGTTTTTCTCGTTAAGATACTATATAGAATTTTTTTTTTGGCCCACTATCCTATTCTAGGATTTGACCTTTTGTTTATATTGTCTAGTACTAAAGAAGTATGCTATTTTCATTTCATATTCTCTGCTGGATTTTCCTGATTAAAGATAGTTAATGGATAACATGTTCAATGAAGTAGAAATTAAAATTGCTTTCAAATAAAATGAAAACATGTCATAGATGAAGTCAGGCCTATTGCAAGTTTACAAATGTGACAGAGTAACAGTGAAAACCCTGCTAGTAGTTAGTCCTTCTTTTACAAGTGTAAAGCTCTATGGAACATGCAAAGCAAGATCTTATCTTTCCTGGCAGATGTCACATGTGACAAAATTCAGGTTCTGCTGGTTTGGATGGTGATCTTCCCTTCAGGATGCAGCCACAGCAGTTCCAGGCCTTGGGTTTTAAAATATTTTGCCACATTATGAGAGAATAGAGGCACATGAGGACAGGATTGCTTCCTACTCTATCCTCCAACCACCCTTCCATTGTTAAGCAACCTTGTCTGAAACCATGCTGCCTATTTTTAAAAACTATGCAAATTGTGCCTCCATTTAGAAAAGTACAAACTATTCCTTGTTTTCCCAACTCCAAGCATAGTGCAAGACCTAAATTAGCCAGAGGAACACAATGACGATGGGGTGGGTTCCTATTTCAAGCTGAAAGATCTTCTAAATGGGAAGGGAAGGACTTGAGACATACTAGGTGTATTGGTTACTAATGCAGATCTTTTTCAATAGATGAAATTACACATATGTTGATATATATGCAATTTGATATGTATGCTATTTTGTTGTATTGTCAGCAAACTTCAAAACTTCATATGTCAAATTTGCTGAAGGTGTTAACATCATTTTTACACTTAAAATGTCGAATTTCATGCCAAAAAAAAGAGCATTTGTGGGAAGTTTTAATTCATTATTTTGAAGAAAAGTGCTGCTGAAAGTTATTGTATACTTTGGGAAGCTTATGTGAACATGCTCCATCTCAAGTTGGTTTAAACACTTTAAAAGTGATGATTTCGATGTGAAAGACAAAGAACTTCCAGGTCAACCAAAAAAGTTTGAAGACCAACAATTAGAAGCATTATTGGATGAAGATGCATGCCAAACTCAAACAACTTGCAGAAAAATTAAATGTTGCTATCTTTAAAAGCAATGGGAAGGATTTTAAAGGAAGGAAAATGGGTGACACAACAACTGGACAAAAGACAAATAAAAAACCAAAGTCATCAGTAAAATGTTGCTTCAAGGGCACAAAAGAAAGTCTTTTTTGCATCGAATTGTGACTGGTGATGAAAAGTGGATTTATTTTGAGAATCCCAAATGCATAAAATCATGGGTTGATCCAGGTTAACCATCATGATCAACTGCAAGGCCAAATCACTTCAGAAAAAGACAATGCTCTTCTTTGGTGGGATCAGAAAGGTGTGTATTATGAGCTTGTAAAGCCAGGTGAAACCATTAATACTGATCACTACCAACAACAAATAATCAATTTGAACCACACTTTGATCATGAAATGACCAGAATGGGCCAGAAGACATGGCAAAGTAATTTTGCTTCATGATGACGCACCATCACACACTTCAAAAACAATTAAAGACACATTAAAAGATCTTGCCTGGGAAGTATTAACCCATTCGCTGTATTCACCAGATTTTACTCCCTCAGATTATCACTTGTTTTTATCGATGGCACACGCGCTTTCTGAGCAGCACTTCAAAATGTACGAGGAAGTGGAAAATTGGGTCTCTGAATCGTTTGCCTCAAAACAAGAAAAGTTCTATTGGGATGGTATCTACAAATTACCTGAAAGATAGGGGAAATGTGTAGCTAGCAATGAACATTATTTTGAATAAAGCATTTCTGATGTGTCTCTTGAAATTATCTGCATTATTAACCTCTACATCTGGTAACACTATTCAGTTTTTTATACTATTTATTGTAAGAATATTTAACATCAGCTTTGCTTTTTTGTAGGTGTAGGTCAATGACCCAGGCATAATTTAAGTTACATGTAGAAGTGATATCTATCATATGTCCATTTTTCTTAGTGAAATAAAAACAACTTTGCTACGAACTAACCACAGCTTGTAAGCCTGAGCTCAGAGAAACATAGGAAGATTACACATATTTAAACCTGACCAAAGCTTGTGCATTTCTTTGGTCATCTACAATGAATTCAAACTGAGCAGTAATTGTGATATTCTTGTTTAATTCCCACAAAAGGTATCAACACAATTCCCTATATCCAACCACACATTGACTCAACAAATGTTCCCCAGAAGCTTGGGGGAGACCCAACACTTGGTTTAAGGAGGTACACCAAGAAAAAAATAAAATCCCTCCCTACAAATGCTAACAGAGTCATGGGCTAAACTTGCCTAATTTCCCTGCTTTCTGCAGCCTATCCAATAGCCAAATTTGTGTGGGATGTAAAATAGAACCTTCAGATCAGTTATGTGGCCGTGGTCAGAACACCCAACGTGATTTTAATTTTTTGAAAAGAATAATTTCATTATGAAAGTCTCCCTATCAAGTTTCATTAGACTCCCTCTCCCCAATCCTGCACCCTCTCTCATCTACGTAAGTTTACCTGTTCAGCACTTGGGTAGGGCTGAGTGACTAGAAGCTCAAAGCTTTGCCCCAACTCAGAATTCATCCCAATTTCTTTAGTGGATTTCCAAAAATAATCAATATTATGTAAGCTATTACATGTAGATGTCAAATTTAATTTCCACTTGCAACAGGATTACAGAAAGTCTAATATCTCTTACTTTATTTTAAAAGTATTTTCAAGCTAAAGCAACAGCCATAATCCATTATCAAAAGATGACATCCTGCCAAGACCAGTTTGGCTCAGTGGATAGAGGGTCAGCCTGTGGACTGAAAGGTCCCAGGTCCTATTCTGGTCAAGGGCATGTACCTTGGTTGCGGGCACATCTCCAGTGGGGAGTGTGCAAGAGGCAGCTGATTGATGTTTCTCTCTCATCGATGTTTCTAGCTCTCTGTTCCTCTCCCTTCCTCTCTATAAAAAAATCAATAAAATATTTTTTAAAAAAGATGACATCCTTAATCTGATGTCTCAGGAGCATACTGGCAGAGAAAATGTGTGTCTGTATGTGCTTGTGCATGTGTGTTGTATGTGTATATTAATCATCATTTCTACCTCATAAATATTATAAACATGACTCCAGAAACAGAATTCTCCAGGTTTTTAAAGCACAGTTTACTTGTTTACAAATACATGTTGCTGATAGCAACCATCTATTAATGCCTCCCAGGTATCAGAAAAAGAAAGCACTCAGCGTACATATTACTATTCCTTACAATAATCCTAAAAGGTACTTGCTACTAATCCCCCCATTTTACCAATATAGACTCTGAGAAGTTTAAGTAGTTAGACATTCAAGGCCTAGTAAATCAGATGATCTAGCAGTTGGACTCAAATTCATATTACTCCGAAGCCTGCCTGCTTTGTAAGACATTCATTCATTCATTGATATAATCTGTGAACCTCTTCAAGTATGCCCTGTTTCATCCTTGCCTTCTTAAAAATTAATCAGCCATCCTCTTCCTTTGAGATCCCTCTGACTTATCCATGATTAACACAGATAAGGTCAAGAATCCTCATCTTCAGAATACATTTTTCTTTTTAGCTCAATGAAGCCAGAGCTTTCAAGCCTATACTATTTTGACAATTTCCTCACATCCAGTTAGAAGACAAATCTAAGACTTGTCTTAGAAGACAAATGCTACATATCAGGTTTTCACCATAAATTACATTTCAGAAGACATAGTTTCAAATCTATATTATAGCTGTACATTTAACAGAGATTCATGTTACCAATGAAATTATATTTATTCTATCAACAGGTAAATGTTGTCAAATATAGTTCTACATTTTTGTCTTAAATAATGAATATTTAAGAAAGCCAGTGGTTAACCTTGGAATTTTATTTAACTTTTTTAAGAAATTTTTATTGTTCAGATTATTACAATTGTTCCTTTTTTTTCCCCCATATCTCCCCTCCATCTGGCTCTCACCCCACCCTAAGCCCTTACTTCTCCCCCATTGTCCTCATCCATAGGTGTATGATTTTTGTCCAGTCTCTCCCTGCACCGCCCCTTACCTTTTTCCCCCTGAGAATTATCAGTCCACTTCATTTCTATGCCCCTGATTCTATTTTATTCACCAGTTTATTCTGTTCATCAGATTTTCAATTCACTTGACTTTTAGATTCACTTGTTGATAGATATGTATTTGTTGTTCATTGCTTTTCCCTTTACCATTTTCTTCTTCCTCTTCTTAAAGAATACCTTTCAGCATTTCATATAATACTAGTTTGGTGTTGATGAACTCAATTTAGTTTTTTTTTATCTGTGAAGTTCTTTCTCTGCCCTTCAATTCTGAATGATAGCTTTGCTGGGTAGAGTAATCTTGGTTGTAGGTTCTTGCTATTCATCACATTGAATATTTCTTGCCACTCCCATCTGACCTGCATAGTTTCTGTTGAGAAATCAGCTGACAATCGTATGGATGCTCCCTCTTAGGTAATTAACTGTTTTCCTCTTGCTGCTTTTAATATCCCCTCTTTGTCTTTTGCTCTTAGTATTTTATTATGATGTGTCTTGGTGTGGTCCTTTTTGGATTCCTTTTGTTTGGGGTTCTGTGCACTTCCTGGACTTGTAAGTCTATTTGTTGCACCAGATGTGGGAAGTTTTTAGTTATTATTTCTTCAAATAGATTTTCAGTATCTTGCTGTCTCTCTTCTTCTGGCACCCCATAATTCTGATGTTGGTACACCTGAAGTTGTCCCAGAGGCTCCTTTCACTATCTTCACATGTTTTAATTCTTTTTTCTTTTTGCTCTCCCAGTGGAGTGTTTTTTGCTTCTTTGTATTTCAAATCTTTGACTTGATTCTTACGATCATCTAGTCTGCTGTTAGGTCTCTGTATAATATTTTTTATTTCAGTCAATGTATGTTTAATTTCTAGATGGTCCTTTTTCATCTCCTCTTGGGTCTCGCTAAATTTATCCATCTTTTCTAGGAAATTCTTAAAAAACCTTATAACCGTGGTTTTGAACTCTATATCATCATTTGTTTTCCTCCATTTCTTTCATATGGTAGCCATGCCATGCAGTTAATATACATAACATTTCCTGAATTATAACAGAAAGAGCATAACACTAGAAAGCAACTTTTACTATTTTGTAATATTCTTTGTCAATCTGTTTATGCAAGATTTTATGAAATGCAGTACATGGCATAACAGTCTCCAATGCATTATTACACATATCTGACTCTCATCTCTGCCTCAGACACTCCCAGCAAAGCGCAATCACTTCAGTTTTATCATGCAAAGCTGTGTGGTCAGGAAAGCAGCTTCCCAGTTCTGCAGCAAGGCATAGAAGAGCCAGGGGCTCCACTGAGGTTTCCAAAAGTGCAGTAGTTACCATTAGAAACCCCCTAGTCCTCAGATGTGCATTTTGGAGTGTCTGGCAGGTGATAAACATATCTTTTACTTGATTGCCATCTGTGGGTTTTAAAGCTGTTAAGACACTTTTCAGTCTTTATTTCCTTGATGCTCCTGATCACATTTGCTAGTTAGATGGGCTCACTAATACATTTTTCAGTTCTGTTGAGAAAATTGTACTGATGCCTCTATTGCCTTGGCATTAATGCAAGCTGCTCTTCCTTTTTAAAAATAATGTTATCAGGTAAAATAAACCAGCTTGAAGCTCTGGCCTTCTGGGGTGCTTCAAATAATTATTTTTATTTCTTCATGACCAACGGCTTGCACTAGAAGGCTGTTAATATATTTGAGTAGAATTTGTGTTCTCAATTCAACCTACACTAGGAATGAAGAGACATGAAGAAGAAACATAGCCTTTCTGGACAGCCTGAATCAATAAGTTGTTATTCTTTGCCAAATGTAGCTTATGTACAAATGGCTTCATTCCCATTCCTCTTTGCAGTCTGTGGCTAGACAGCCACTGTTACAGGAGCTACGGGATCACACTGACAGCACAGGCAGTACCCACTCACTGTCAATAACCTTTGCCTTTCTTCACTTGTTGGTTTTTTGAAAGACAAAATTGTGCTGATCCTGACTGTATGAGACCAAACAGAAAAAAAAAACACATTGGATTTTTACCGTTGGATTTCATCAGTGAAAATACTGCACCACAGGATAGCTGGCCTATAAGTTATTTTTTCAGTAATGAAAGATAGAGTCTATACCATTCATATTTATGGAGTACCTGCTATGTGCTGCATAATTTTCTAGTTATTTATATAACAATGAACAAAACCCAGTTTCTGGCCTTGTAGAGCTTTCATTCAAAGGGGTGGGATGGCAGGAGACCAAAAAAAATATGTAAACAATTAAGAATGTGGTACAACCTTGGCAAAAGCATAGCTAAGGCTTGACCAGGTAATTCTTTGTTGCAGGAGCTGTTTTGTGCATTACAGGATATTTAGCATCATCCCTGGCCTCCATCCACTAGCACCCCAGCACCCCAGTCATGATAGTCCACAATGTCTCCAGACATTGGTAAATGTTCCCTGGGAGTAAAAATCACCCTCGCTAAGAGCCACTGGGATAGACCAGCCTGGGGAGGGGAGAGAGATGAGTGAGAGTCTTTCAGGAGAGGTGACTTGAGCTAAGACATAAAAGTTGAGAAGACAGTTTCAGGATGATCTGGAAGAAGCGTGCTTACAGTACAGGCACCAGCCAGAGCAGTGCTCTGAGACGAGAGTGAACTGGCACCTCTGAGGCCAGTGTTTGAGTCCTGCAACAAACCACCACTCAATTCCTCTCATTATCAGAAGAAATTCCAAAGATGCAGTAATCAAAGACACAATTTATGTTGATAACTAATCATAGAACTGAAATTTCATAACTTTTTTTTAAATGTACACTAGTTGAGGCCCGGTGCATGGATTCATGCACCAGTAAAGTCCCTTGGCCTGGCCTGCAGGGTTTGGGCCAAAATCAACTCTCCGACATCCCCTAAGGGGTCCCAGATAGAAAGAGGGCGCAGGCCAGGCTGACGGACCCCACCGGTGCACAAACAGGACCAGGGAGGGACCGCAGGAGGGCTCTAGGGCATGTCTAGCCTGTCTGGCCCAGTCCCAATCAGCCAGACCCCAGCAGCAAGCTATCCCTACATATAGAAGTATATGTCCTCCGGTGGCCAGTGCACATCATAGCAACCAGTCAAATGGTTGAATGAATGGTTGGACAACATATTAGCCTTTTATTATATAGGGTTATTCAGAGAACTATATAGAACTACTAATGCATTTGGTTCATAAATATAGTTAAAATGTAATTATTTGCAATTTTAACATGCTATGAAATCAAGTCTCAATTTTTTTTTTTTGTCTCACCTCTTCCTTTTCCTTTTTTGTCTGGAGTGGATAAGTCTAGGGCCCAGGAGCTCCAGATACAGTCTGAAGTCTGCCACTAACAGGCCCAACATCACGGAGCCTATCACTTCCTGACTTTTGCTCTGATTCTAATTTGTAAAGAGTGAGGGTTGACATAGAATATTCCTAAAGTTCCTTCTTGGGCTAACAATTATGTCATTCATTTGTACGTAAATAAGTGCTAAATAATTTTTTGTCTCACATATGAATGTTATTAAATAGAATATTACCATAGCATTTTAGAATTAAGGCAAGGTATATATTCCAAATATTGCAAGTTTCGCCAGCCCATGAATACAAATGCCGCATTTCCATTAATGCCCAAACTACTAGAATTCGGGCTTCCTTTGAAGTCTCCCTCTTTTATTTTGGAGGTATTATCAGATGTGGCTTCATATTCAACAAGCACAAACTAAGCACTTATGCTCCTCCACTCTGGCCTTTATTTATTCTTGTCCTTCTGAGCCAGGTGAGAGACCCGGTTGGTGACCAGGTCTCCAGAGCTGCCATGAGCTCACTGCCTCTCTGGAGTCACGGTCTCTGCTGTTCTTCAGCTCTCCGGTGTGCTCAGCTTGGAGCACCAGAAGCAGCTAAGGTGTCAATCTTCCCTGGAACCATGGCAGGTGAGGAGAGAAAGACAGAGGCTCACCCTCTTGCTCAGGTCACCAACAGCTCTTTCCAGCCCCACTTTCACATCTCTCTAGCTAGACTCTATATATTCCCCTTAATTCACACCTCTGTTTCCACCTCTCTCCAGGCACCTATGCACAAAATAGGTCCCTTCTTTTCTGTCAGATGGAAGTGTTTACAACAATCATCACACACAACTATATTCCCACAAAAGTGACTGTGCATCACAATCCATATTGGGCCAAATGCAAGCTGCTCAAATAGAAAACTGAGAGCCATGACATCAAGGGCAACAGCACCAGAACCCATCTTTAAACCACTCAATTCAATTTTCTGACAAATTTACTTCGCCACCCAGTCACTGGATACTAGCATCTTCCTCAACCTCCACCTGCAGACTTAGAATAATTGGATCTCGTGGGTGAGGTGCAGGCACCTGGCTACCCCAACGTGCTTTAAGATTCCTTACACAGCTGGATTCCCATTCTAGTAAGACTGTCAATAATCTTGCCAAATGTGCTCAAGTCACCTCTTAGAACAGCTGACTTACTATTAATCCACTTAACATGGGTTTTCCTAATCAATATAGAAACTTTTGACCTCTGAATGCTGAAAGACTGGTTCTATTGTTCTCTATGACTTTTCCTGACTAAGAGAGGGCATTGGGCTTGCTAAATAAATTTGGATTAAATAAGTTATGTTTTTTTAATAGACATAAAAATGATATTCCATCTTTGTGAATTTTTCCACAGGTAGATCTCCTGTAACCCTGAGAAATCTTATTCCCTTGAAATTAATATGTCTCCATAATAGCAACTTCAGAAAAAACTTCAAGGCATGTGCACCTCAAATGCAAGTCCCACTAGCTTCAGCAGCAAAATTCTTAGATGTAATTCAGTAGGATAGAAAGCAAGCCTCTCCAACATTCTGCAAACCCATAGAAATCCAAGCTGCTTAATATCTAACAGGTAAGAAGTACCAGCCATCGTACTGAGCATTTGATCTGCCGTTAGTGATCCCTCCCATGACCCTGTGAGGAAGGTGTTCCTGCAATGGCTGTTATTTAGACGATGAAACTGAAGAAGCAACATGTGTGTAACTTGGATAATGACTCAGAAGCCAGGATTTGTACCCAATACTGAGCTCCAGAGCCAGCCTCTGCTATGCTCATGTCCCTCGCGGGACTCCGGCTCCCTTCAGGAGGCAAACGCGTAAGTAAATAATCATAAAACTTTTATAATTATCACCTTGTTTGTTCACCTTAAACCTCCCAGACCTGCCATTCTCTAGGCCTCTACCCCTTGATTTGTGTACCTGACATGACCTATTATTACCAACCTCTCCGCCTATAATTGTAGCAATCACTTGTTCTCGGTCATTTCATTAGAGAGTGACATTGAGTTTTCCAGCTTGCCTGAATTTCTGTTTCTTTTTTCTGTTACTTGACTTTTTGCCTTGAATGCCTGACTTTTCCTTGGGGATACCTAGTTCCCAATTCTATTTCCACAGAAGTTTTACCCTGGAGTGTTTAATAGCATGTGTTTGTTTCAACATCAGGATACAAATACTTAAAATAGAGGTTGTGCTTGGTGCTTCTATGCTGCTGGGAGAAACCAAGAGCCAGCCGACCAAGAGCCCAGGGACTTTGTGTGTTCTTTTAAATATAGCTCAGGTTTCTCCCCAGCTCTAGCTCCAAAAGATTTAGCGCCTAGAACAAAACACTGTACCTCCAGTTTGCATTCTAATACTGCGGAGGGCGTAAATTCACCTGGAGACTTCACTAGAGAAGGAGCAGGGACACATAGCAGCTGTTGGGAAGAAATTACCTTAGAAACTGGGCCAAATGCTAAATCAGAAAGGAAGCTCATTAAAACCCTGCCAAAGTCAACAGCATGCTGTCCAGTATGAAACCTAGCCAAGATCTCAGCTGTTAGGTGTTCAGTGAGAAACGCTGAGGTAACAAGAAGGAACCCACCCCCAGAAACCCTGAGAATTCTGCAGCCTCTGCCCGACTCTTCTGCTCTATTTGTCATTCTCCTCCCTGCCCAGGTCTAAATTCCAAACCTTGAGAGCTGGATCCAGGGTGGTAGCAGTACGGTGAACCAAGGGCGTTCCAGCATCCTGCACAATGGCTCTTGCAGGGACTGTGACCAGCGTGGGAGATTAGGGAAAATGGTACATAAAGTCCTCTAGGAATTTTAATCCACACAAGGGGAAATCCCATTGAAGCCCAGGATCGGGTCCTCTACAACTAGCCTGGAATAGCTGTATCTTCACTGAGGGTCCTCTGCCATGACACATCAGAATGAAGAGGATATTAAGGGTTTCCTTAGAAAAACAGTGCTAAGCACTAACCCTGAACTCTCAACAAATAAGAGCTGAATAATGAGTAACTATTCTCTATAAATAGGTCAACAAGTCAGGGACACACTGGTTGTAGGATCCCAAAGGCCATGGCATTCCCATACGTGTAATTCACCCACTATCTCCACCCCATTGAAAGCTGCAAGGCTCTCAAGTCCAGGCAAGCAAGCACTCCATTAAAAGTAGGATCATTACTGCTGAAATCCGTTTAGCTCAGTGGATAGAGCGTCGGCCTGCAGACTGAAAGGTCCCAGGTTCGATTCCGGTCAAGGGCATGTACATTGGTTGCTGGCACATCCCCAGTAGGGGGCGTGCAGGAGGCAGCTGATCAATGTCTCTCTCTCAATCGATGTTTCTAACTTTCTATCCTTCTCCCTTCCTCTCTGTGAAAAAATCAATAAAATATATTTTTTTAAAAATAGTAGAATCATTCCTAACCCTGTTCAGAGTATGAATGTTAGACTCTGAAGATTAGAATGGAACCAGCTTTTAGAAATGTGAGGGTTCCTGGTTAATCTAGAGAGGCAAAATTCTTTTTCCTACTTTCAAGACAAACCCACAGTAGCTCCATGCCTAGATATGAAGCCACACCATAAAGATGTTGATTCCTTCAGTTTCGGGGGTGCTAAAAGAAAAGCAAGAATTTGGGCATTGCAAATTAGACTAGATCCACACATGTAGTTTAACATCAGTACAACAGTGATATAGGTTTATATACTATCCTTTTGCTTTGTTTAAAAAATACTTTCATATTTATGATATTTTACTTCAAAGGCAGGCCCCTTGGGAGTTGGCATTGGCTGAAAAGTTTTTGGCTCAGTCCAAAAGAGAATGCTCTACCCCTATGAAATACCAAACAATAGAGCAAACTGTGTATACTAACCTGTGGTCAAGTATACAAACAAAAGCTGGTTTGTCATAGATCACAGATGCTTTAGAGAGTTCCAGTAATTTGGGTGTAAGGTAAGAATAAAGAACCCCTAAGGTTTCTTTCTTATCTTTTTAATTAATGTGTCACATGTACGGTGGTACCTTGAGATACGAGTGCCATAACATACGAGATTTTTGAGATACGAGACATCGAGCAAGCGATTTTTGCTTTGAAATATGAGCAATGGTTGAGATACGAGTAATCATGCGGATCGGCCAGATGCACACGACCCGCCAGTTTACCGTGACTCGAGCATCTCATAGTTTCCCACGCCTCAAGGTTACGGAACGAATTAAACTCGTATCTCGAGGTACCACTGTATTCATATCTTCCCATTGCCCTCCCAGGCATACCCTAACCCCCCAGTGTCTTGTGTTCATTAGTTATACTTATATACATGTATACAAGTTGGTTGATCTCTTATCTACCTCACCTCTCCTTCACCTTCCTGCTATAATTTAACAGTTTGTTTGATGATTTACTGCCACTGTATCTATCTTTTTGTTCATCAGTTTATAATGTTCTTTATTATCCACAAATGAGTGAGATCATGTGATGTTTCTCCTTCATTGACTGGCTTATTTTACTTAGCATAAGTCTCTCCAGTTCCATCCAGGTTGCTACAAATGGTAAGAATTCCTTCTTTTTAATGGCAGCATAGAATTCTATTGTGTAGATGTACCACAGTTTTCTGATCCACTCATCTGCTGACGGGCACCTAGGCTGTTTCCAAATTGTAGCTATTGTAAATTGTGCTGCTATGAACATAAGGGCGTATAAATCCTTTCTGATTGGTGTTTCTAGTTTCTTAGGATATATTCCTAAGAGTGGGATTGCTGGGTCAAATGGGAGATCCATTTTTAGTTTTTTGAGGAGACTCCATACTGTTCTCCACAGTGCTGCACCAGTCTGCATTCCCACCAGCAGTGCACAAGGGTTCCTTTTTCTCTGCATCCTAGCCAACACTTGTCGTTTGTTGATTTCTTGATGGTTGCTATTCTGACAGGTGTGAGATGGTATCGCATTGTCGTTTTGATTTGCATTTCTCGGATAACTAAGGACTTTGACCATGTTTTCATGTGTCTCTTGTCATTCCTTCTGTCGTCTTTTGAAAAGGTTCTATTTAGGTCTGTTGCCAATTTTTTTATTGGATCATTTATCTTCCTTTTATTAAGTTGAATAAGTTGCCTGTAGATGTTGGAGATTAAACCTTTATCAGTGATAGCATTTTCGAATATGTTCTCCCATATAGTGGGCTTTCTTGTTCTTTTGTTGGTGGTTTCTTTTGCTGTGAAAAAGCTTTTTATTTTGATGTAGTCACATTTGTTTATTTTCTCTTTAGCTTCCATTGTCCTTGGAGCAGTATCAGTGAAGAAGTTCTTTCGGCATATGTCTGAGATTTTGCTGCCTGTGGATTCCTCTAGTATTTTTATGGCTTTTCGTTTTATGTTTAAGTCTTGTATCCATTTGGAATTTCTTTTTGTGCATGGTATAAGTTGGTGGTCTAGTTTCATTTTGTTTGACATGTATCTGTCCAATTTTCCCATCACCATTTATTGAAGAGGGTGTCTTAACTCCACTGTATGTTCATGCCTCCTTTGTCAAATATTAATTCAGCATAGTGGTTTCAGTGGATATCTAGATTCTCTATTCTATTCCATTGGTCTATATGTCTTTTCTTATGCCATTATCAGGCTGTTTTGAGAACAGTTGCTTTGTAATATAGCTTGAAAACTGGTATTGAGATCCCACCTACTTTATTCTTCTTTCTCAGGATTGCTGTGGCTATTCACAGTCTTTTTTTGTTCCAGATGAATCTTTGAAGAGTTCTTTCTAAGTCTGTGAAATATGTCGTTGATATTTTAATGGGTAGTGCATTGAATCTATAGATTGCTTTGGGTAGTATGGACATTTTAATGTTGATTCTCCCAATCCATGAGCATGGTATGTTCTTCCATCCGTTTACATCTTCCTCTTATCTCTTTTTTCAGTGTCCTATAGTTTTCTGCATATAGGTCTTTTACCTCCTTAGTTAGGTTTATTCCTAGGTATCTTAATTTTTTTGGTGCGATGATAAATGGGATTGCTTTTTTAGTCTCTCTTTCTGTAATTTCAATTTTAGTGTATAGAAATGCCATAGATTTCTTGGCATTAATTTTATATCCTGCTACATTGCCAAATTCATTTATTAAGTCAATTAGTTTTTAGATGGAGTCATTCAGGTTTTTTATGCACAGTATCATGTCATCTGCAAATAAGGACTTTACTTCTTCTTTTCCAATTTGGATGCCTTTTATTTCTTCTTTTTGTCTAATTGAATGGCCAATACTTCCAGTACAATCTTAAAGTATACGAGGAATCTTTTTCATTGTAAAAGCACCTTAAAATAAAGCGATTAGTGACTTTCCCCTCATCAAACAAGTAGACACTCCAACTCCTAGCATACTTTCTACCAGATAATCACCAGTCAACTCAACCTCATGACTTTCCAGGAGGAAATTGTAATTGCCCTATAAAAAAAATAATGGCCACAAATAAGAGGCTCAATGTCTGATGGATATATTTCAACATAATGTGTATGATGATCAGCTTAGTGTAGTTCTACATTAGACTGAGACTGTTTCATAAACTTGTGAAAGCCAATATAAAGAATATCTCCAATTTAATACATTCTGAACACTATATTCCAATATTTGGTATAATTGGATTAAACTAATAATTCCACTGCTAGCTTCATAATCAAACATAATTATAGCACTTATTTCTCCCATAGTCTCATACTTTGACTATGGGAAAAACAAGAATTTTTTTAACATAAAGATCACAACCTTACATAATGGTCTTCCTTGCATAATAGTCACCCCCTATTTTTGGACTAGCAGAGCTAGAATAAAAGGTGTTATCATTACATAAATAAATACATCACTTCAGAGGTGTTTTAAAGGATAAAAATACGTTTTTAATTTTATTACTACTCTTCAAATAGCAAAGGCTAGACAGAGTTTCCAAGCACCTTGCTTCACTGCTTTTGAAGCTGTTGCAATAGTGACCCAACTGACTACAGTCATCTATTTTACCCAAACACAGACTTCCCCAGGACATCTGAGGGTATTTGGGTCAAGTGCACACGGTTTTTTATGCAGAGCCTGCTAATCTAGCATTTGTGTTATATGAGCACAAGAGGACATGGTGCTATCTTTTAACTGAGACATAAAAACCAAGGTAACAACCTATTTTCAAATTTTCGTATCATTACAGCCAAAGAAATGAAAACCACTTCCAACCTGTCTGCTTCTATTAATACACACAGTGAACTTTGATATAAATGTCAGACATGCTCTCTTTAAGCTTCTGGTCAAAGTTGCATGAGGGTAATTAAATTCTGAGTTTCCAAATCCCCTCTCTAAATTTAACAGATATGGTATACTTTTCTTTTTGTACTAAACTATTGTTTACTATTGCTCCGAACTACTCAACAGCTGTACTACTGCAATTCAGTGGATATTGAAGGGTATAAGAGTTTACAGAGGGATAGGAAAATGGATAAATTGAAAGCTGATGCAACCACTGTGGTGTTACACTAACCCACATTCCTCCCTCACAACACAGCCCTCTGCTTCATCTAGCTCACTTCTCCAGAGATCCAGTGACCTTCAGTCAATTTCTCTTCCCTAGACACCCTCATTAGTTAAATTCTCACTGTCTAGTCTCTAGTGTAATAGTCACTAGCCATATGTGAACACTTGAGATATGGCTAGCCTAGATTGAGATGCTAAGGGTAAAATTACACACCAGATTTTGAAGACTTAGTAGGAAAATGTAAACTATCTCAATAATTTTATATTGGTCATCTGTTGAAATAAGAATACTTGGGGTATATATAAGGGTAAACAAAACATATACATAGGAAATTTTAAATGTTTATGTATGTGGCTCACATTATATTTCTCTACTTAATAATGTTAGATACTTTAAGGCTATCTTTCTCTGATTCAATTCCACTGAGACTCCTTCACTTAGACATAAGTGGAGTCTTCTAATTTTATCCTTTGTCTCTTAATCTCTCTTTTTTCAACCCTTTTGTCTTTCTGTGCTGCATTCTGGGTAATTTCTCATTTTATCTTCCAAATCTCTGATTTTATTTTCTTTGTTGGGTCTAACCTGTTGTTAATCCATCCATTCTATTAGATTTTGTGTGTTTATTCTGACATTTTGAGTATAGTCTTATTTCTTGAATTTCCACTCAAGATTTTACCTGGATTAGAAAAGTTTTGAAAATGTTATTATTTCTACTAATGTTGGACACATGCATGTTCTATAACCTAGCAATTTCCCTGCTATGTATAAACAAACAGATAACAGCCAAAAACTACCCAAATGCCCATCAACAGTGGAATGAATAAATAAATTGTGGTATATTTACACAATGGCATACTATATTAAATAATAAAAAACAAATTACAACTATATAGAAACTAGAAGCCTGGTGCATGAAATTTGTGCATGGAGGAGGGTCCCTCAGCCCAGCCTGCACTCTCTTCAATCTGAGACCCCTTGAGGGATGTCCCACTGCCCGTTTAGGCCTTGGAATAGGCTCTCAATGGGCAGTGGGACATCCCTCTCACAATCCAGGACTGCTGCCTACCTTCTTGATTGCCCCTAACCGCTTCTGCCTGCCAGCCTAATCACCCCTAACCACTCCCCTGCTGCCTGATTGATGCCTAACTGCTCCTCTGCCAGCCTGTTTGCCCCTGACTGCCCTGCCCTTCAGGCCTGGTTCTCCCCAACTGCTCTCCACTGTAGGCCTGGGGCCTCTCCAACTGCCCTTCTCTGCAGGCCCAGTCACCCCCAACTTCCCTGCTCTGCCAGCCTGATCACCCCTAACTGCCCTGCCCT
>JAAGEH010000307.1:58266616-58316443 GCA_011751065.1 Lasiurus cinereus | reverse complement strand
CCTTTCTCTTTGAATTTCTAATCTGAAATAAAATATTCTTTATTTCCAGAAATTTAATTTTGTTCTTTTTCAAATTCTACCTAGTCATTTTTAATAGCCTCTTATTCCTTGCTCATGTTTTAAATGCTATCTTTTATTTCAGTAAACATTTTAAGGATACATAATTTATATTATATTCCTATAATTCTTATATTGAAGTCTAAGGGAGGTCTAACTTTATGTTTTGTTTTGATTTATGGCTGTGTGCTGCGTGTAATTGGTAATTGTTTTATTGCGAATTCATGGGAATCCTAAAGAGCCTCAGCTGTTGATACATTCCTCCAAAAAGGATTCTCATTGATTTTGCCCAGCATTCTGAATCTCTCTCACACCAGACTTATCTTAACATAATTCTTTCACTTGATATGTCCTGGACAGCATAGGTAGATAATGTAAATTTAAATCCCAAATATTCATGTGATCAGAATTCTTAAAAGAATTTTTTTATTTCCCCATAACAACTTTTCAAAGCAACGTTGTTTGCCAGATAGATTTTTCTAGACCACCTTTTCACTGACAGTATAGAGCTTCAAGACTCCTGGTTTGTGTGGTCTCTTAATCAGTTTTGACTCCCCTCCTTGTAGTTCCCAAGACCTTTTCTCCCATTTCACGAGCCACTCTCCAATCCAGTCTCACCTCCAGTCGTGGTGGCAGTTAAATACGAAGGCTCCAGGATTCTGTTACCTTAAAATACCCTTCCAAGACAGGCCATAGCTTAGGTGCCTACTCACTGATGTCAGTGCTTTCTTCATTTTCTGCCCCTGTGGATATACTTTCCATTTTAATGAGCTAAGTTACACATTTTTGTATGATATCCAGCATTTCTCAGTGTGTGTAATTAGAAGAGTTTCTCAAATTACTCAATCTTTCATGACGCCAGAGGTAGAAATCCGCCAAGCCTTCCCTATCTGATGCTGCAAGGCTAGTGAGATAACACAGCTTAACATCAGAGGCTTTGGAGAGGCTCCACTCTGTCACCTCCCAGCCTGGCCCTACCTGAATTTCATGGAACTAAAAAAAGTTTGAAGTCAGCTGAGATGAGCTAGAATATCAACCAATTAATTCCCACCTACCATTTTAGTGGACCTGCTAAAAAAACTTACCTTACAGAGAGAACCTTGCAACTTCTTTATTCCAAAGGACAAAATAATTTAGAATCCATTTATTCATAAAACTAATATCTACCAAGAGACTACTCTTTACCAGGCACAATACAAAGTTCTATGCAGAAAAGAGTACTTAAAACATAAACTTGTCCCTCAGAATTTAGCAAGAATACCTAAAGAATATTTTTTTTCTTAAGTACAAATTGATCAATAAGAAAGATTGCCTGGTATACTGTGCCAAACATATAAGGACAAGGCAAAATTCAATAGATAAAAGTGATTAAAAATTGGAGTTTTACCATGCCACATTTCTGCTTCAGCACCTCTAACAGCTTCCCATTGTCCTTAAGCCATAGCCAAAGTCTTGGTGGCCTCCAAAGCCCTACAAGATATGATCCTGCCTATCTCCCAATCTTCATGCTCATTTTAGCTCACTTACACATACTCTTTCTTTCATCTAAAATACTATTCTCTCATCTATACTAATAAAAGAGTAATATGCTAATTAGTCTAGGAGACCTTCTGGACGTCCTTTCAGACAAAGCCAGGGTCTTGGCCAGCCTGCAAACTGCCCCCAAACAGCCCTTAGCTCCTCACCCCAGCAGGCCATGCCCCCCAGCAGGAACCCTCACCCCAATGGGGGCATAGCCAGCCTGAAAACAGCCCTCAGCCCCTCACCCAGGATGGCCACACACACCCCAGCAGGGACTTCCACCCCAATGGGGGTGTGGCAGGCCTGCAAACCACCCCAGGCCCTCACCCAGGCCAGTCCTGCCCTCCAAGGACACCCCCACCCTGTTACAATACCCTCTTTAAGGGCAGACTAGCTGGCTCCCACCCATGCACCAGGCCTCTGTCTATAATAATAAAAGGATAATATACTAATTAGAGCAGGTGACCTTCTGAGAGACCTTCCAGACAAATCCATGGCAGAGCCAAGAGGAGGTTAGGGACAATCAGGCAGAAGGGGAGGGCAGCTGGGGGCAAGCAGGCTGGCAGTGGGGGACAGTTGGGATGATCATGCTGGTGGGGGGGGCAGTTTGGGGCTAGCAGGATAGCAGCAGGGGATAGTTTGGGGCGATCAGGCCAACAGGAGGAGGCAGTTGGAGGCGAGCATGCCGGCAGGAGGTGGGGGTAAGTTGGCAGTGAGCAGGACAGTTGTGGGCAAGAAGGCCGGCAGGAGGGTAGTTGAGGGAGATCAGGTTGGCAGGCAGGTGAGTAGTTAGGAGCCAGCAGTCCTGGATTCTGAGAGGAATGTTCTACTGCCTGTGGGATCAGGCCTAATCTGGCAGTCAGACATCTCTCGAGGGGTCCCAGATTGGAGAAGGGTTCAGGCCAGGCTGAGGGACACCCTCCTAGCCCCATGCATGAATTTCATGCACAGGGCCACTAGTACCTTTATAAGAATCCTATGTCTCATCATCTGGGTCTCGGGTCAAACAAGATACCCTTTGAGAAGATCCTTCCCTGACCATCAGTCAAAAGGAGTCCCACCAACATATTTTTCTATCATATCACCTTTTTTTTCAGTTTTACTCATAGTACATATCAATATTTTACATTACCTAGTTTTTGTGGATTTTCTTATTTATTAAGTCATACAATGGTACCTCAAGATACGAATTTAATTTGTTCCGTAACCTTGAGGCGTGGGAAACTGAGACGCTCTAGTCACGGTAAACTGGTGGGTCATGTGCAGCCGGCCGATCTGTGCGATTACTCCTATCTCAAATGTTGCTCGTATTTCAAAGCAAAAATCACTCGCTCAACGGCTCGTATCTCAAAAATCTCGCATGTTAGGGCACTCGTATCTCGAGGTACCACTGTACTTTGACCCTGGCTGGTTGAACTCAGTGGGTGGAGCATCAGCCTGTAGCTGAGGGTTCCCAGGTTTGATTGCAGTCAGGGGCACATGCCCAGACTGTGGGCTCAATCCTCAGCGGGGGGCTTGTAAGGGGTGGCCAGTCAATGGTTCTCTCTCATTATTGATGTTTCTGTCTCTTTTTTCCTCTTCCTTCCACTCTGGAATCAATAAAAATATTTTTTTAAATAAAATAAAAGCCATACTTCGTATTTCTCTGTGTCCTCTTACTGAACCTGGTATATATAGTGGGTGTTCCATTCATATGTGAGAATAAATGAATAAATGGCCAATGATGCCCTACAAGAGTGAAAAATAAGAGAGTGGTGTTAACTTGTGTCACCTGATTGCACCCCAGGAAATAAGTAGCAGAAAGTTTTAATTAAATGCAATAAATGCCATAAGGTTCAGTAGTAGCTAAAGGGGAAATAATGAACTCTGTTGGGAGCAATTATGGAAAACGGGCAGAGAAACTGTCCCATAAAAGGCAGTTTCCAAATGACCCTAAAGAATGAGTAGCAGTGAGTGGCCAGACATGGTGGAGAAAAGCCGCAGGACAGAGAAAGCATGCGTGCAGAGCAGGTAAGAGACTCCGGCTTCCTTTATGCTGTCACATTAACTCCAGAGAATATCCAACTTCCCAGAGGGTTCAGGTTTGGACCCTTGTCCAGAGGTGGCCAGGGTACCCAACATCAAAGCTCTATTGTGAACTTTGCTGCCCATTAATTGTGTTTTTTAAGCCAGTTATATCACCCCTCCAGTCCTCACTTTCAGCATCTATAGAACCAGCATGTGACTCGTGGATCTATGGGATCGCTTCCTGACCTAAAAGTCGATTAGTCCTATGTCTACTCCAACACATTCTAAAACTGCCAATTCCGAAGTAAAACATAAATTCCTTTTGCTGGTTAATTGTTTTGCTGGGCTCGGCTGTTGTTGTTGTTTAATGATTAAGAGAGAGTCTACAGATGGGTTCCACTTCATTGCTTAATAATGGCTCAACGCATAAATACATTATAAACTGCAGCTCTGGATTTTGGTAAATTCTACTTTTTTGCATACTACCTGTAGCCAGTCAGCCTTGCCAGGAGGAGAACAGGGCTGAGAGGCTGACTCAGACCCATGATTCCCACAACACAGAGTTTCTTAACATGGGATCTGCAGACTACCCTTTTCTATCACCTAAAGTCCTTGATAAAAATTCAACCAGCCCCTATGCTCCCAGACCAACTGAATTAGCATCTGAGCGGGGTCCAGAACTCAGCACTATTAATAATGACCACCTTGATAATTCCTTCTTATGCACCCTCAGGTAGAATACCACCCCTCTTAGGTTCACTCTGTTCTGTGACAAAAACAAAACATTAACAATAACAGCAAGTAGCACTTATTGAAGGTGTATTATGCAAGGATCTGTAGCGGGCTTCTCTGACTGACGTCCTTTCTTGCCCAAGAGTGATGATACATCACGTACCAAGTCCACATAGTTGAGGAAGATGTCAGGACCTGAGTCCTGCTTTTCTGACTCCAGAATCCATATTCTCAACTGCTAATTAAATATGGCTGGATAGAGGAGAAGGTGGGGGACTGCTGGACGGGGCTCGCCCGACCAGGCAGCCCCACTGCCACGGAGATTTTGTCTGCCGGAGCCACCAGTGCAAACATGGAGACTGCACCATTTTTCAGGGGGAAGTGGATGTCTACAGCGGTCTGAAAAGCTACAGCTGCAGCACCCACCAAACAGCCAGGGGACCCAGAACACCGCTCTCCAATCAGCACAAACACTAGAACTCAGAGCAGCTCCACATGCCACAGGGAAAGGTCAGATTTCGCCTGGGATAAGGCCCTTCTGTGTTGTACCTGGTCGTGTCATAGTTTGTGCCTTTAAATCAACGTAGGAGAGAGAACTACATAACCAGACACCTGGGGCAGAAAGAGCATGGGCAGATAAAGAAACAGCCCACATATGGCAAAAAAGCAGTATCACCACAAAAAGGAAGTAAACGAAATAGAGAAAGAAAGAGAGCTGCCAGAAAAGAGTTCAGAAAAATGATCATAAGGTGGCTGAAAAGAATGGAAGACAAAATTGATAATGTGAATAAGAGCCAAGAGGAAATGAAGAAGCAAGAAGAAATGCAGAATAAACAAGAAGAAATGAAAAATGACATCACTGCTATAAAAAACTCATAGAAAGCATTGAAAGTAGACTAGAAGAAGTGGAGGACCACATAAGTGAGCTAGAAGACAAGGTAGAAAAAAATACCCAAGTACAGCAACTTCTAGAAAAAAAATTAAAAAGCAAGAGGAAAGCCTAAGGGAACTTTGGGATAACACAAAACAAAACAACATCCACATAATTGGGGTTCCAGAAAGAGTGGAAACTGAGCAAGGAATAGAAAATCTGTCTGAAGAAATAATGACATAAAACTTCCTCAATATAGGAGAGAAAAAACCCACACAAATCCAAGAAGCTCACAGAGTCCCAAGCAAAATGAACCCCAAAAAGCCGACACCAAGGCACATTATAATTAAACTGGCAAACACCAACAACAAAATAAGAATCTTAAAAGTGGCCAGAGAGAAACAGAAAGTTACCTACAAAGGAACCCCCATAAGACTAGCTACTGATTTCTCAACAGAAACTCATTAGGCCAGAAGGGAATAGAATGAAATATACAAAGTCATGAAAAAGAAAGGTCTGAATCCAAGAACACTGTACCCAGAGCAAGGCTTTCAATCAAAACTGAAGATGAAACCAGGAGCTTCACAGACAAAAAAAAGGACTAAGGGAATATATAACCACCAAACCAGCAATGTAAAAAAATTAAAGGGTCTGCTGTAAAAAAAAAAAAAGAAGAAAAGAAAAGAAACAGGAAGAAAAGAAGGAACTTGGGGGTAAAGACTAAATATGGCAACAGATAAGTACCTATCAATAATAACTTTAAATGTAAACAGATTAAATGCCCCAATCAAAAGACATAGGGTAACCGATTGAATAAGAAAACATGATCCATATACCTGCTGTCTACAAGAAACTCACCTCAGCAAAAGAGATGGACACAGATTGAGGGTGAAGGGATGGGAGATAGTATTTCAGGCAAATGGAAATGAAACAAAAGCTGGGGTTGCAATACTTATATCTGACAAATTATATCTCAAAGTGAAGGACATAACAAGAGATAAAGAAGGCCACTTCATAATACTAAAGGGAACAATCCAAGAAGAAGAAATAACTCTGGTCAACATATACACACCCAATATAGGAGCACCTAAATACTTAAAAAAACTCCTGGAGGATATTAAGGGAGAGATTGACAACAATACAATCATAGTAGACTTTAATACCCCACTGGCACCACTGGACAAGTCCTCTAAACAAATCAGCAAAGAAACATCAATCCTAAATGACTCACTAGACCAGATGGAATTAATTGACATATTCAGAACATTTCAACCCAAAGCCACAGAATATACATTGTTCTCAAGTCATTTTCAAAAATAGACCCTAGGTTGGGTCATAGGAAAAGTCTCTTCAAATTCAAGAAGATAGAAATCATATTAAGCATTTCCTTAGATCACAGTGGCATAAAACTGGAAATCAACTACAATAAAAACAATACAAAGAAATCAAACACATGGAGACTAAACAGCATGCTGTTAAACAACAACTGGGTAACCAGAGAGATCAAGAAAGAAATAAAAAACATCATGGCAACAAATGACAATGACAACACAACAATACAAAATTTATGGGAAACAGTGAAAGCAGCCTTGAGAAGGAAGTACATAGCTCTTCAAGCCTACTGCAAAAAACAGGAAATGATGGTAATAAATTTACTAACCCTACAACTCAAAGAGCTATAAAGAGAGCAACAAGAAAAGCCCAGAGTAAGTAGAAGGAAGGAAATGATAAAGATCAGAGTGGAGATAAACAACATGGAGACCAAAGAAACAATTCAAAAGATCAACAAAACCAAGAGCTGGATCTTTGAAAGGATAAACAAGATTGATGGACCCCTAGCCAGGCTCACCAAGAAGCAAAGAGAGAAGACCCAAATAAACAAAATCAGAAGTGAAAGAGGAGAAATAACAACAGACTGCGCCGAAATACAGAGGGTTGTTAAAAAATATTATGAACAACTCTATTCCAACAAATTGGACAACCTGCAAGAAATGGACATATTCCTAGAAAAATATACCCTTCCAAAACTCAATCAGGAAGAATCAAAACAGCTCAATAGCCTAATAACTGTGGAAGAAATTGAAGCAGTCATCAAAACTTCCAGCAACCAAAAGCCCGGGACCAGATGGCTACACAGGAGAGTTTTACCAAACATTCAAGGAAGAATTAAAACCTAACCTCCTCAGACTATTCAAAAATATTCAGGAAGAAGGAATACTTTCAAACACCTTATATGAAGCCAGCATCACCCTAATACCAAAACCAGAAAAAGACAACATAATGAAAGAGAATTATAGGCCAATCTCTCTCATGAACATAGATGCCAAAATCCTCAACAAAATTCTAGCAAATCGGATCCAGCAGTACATTAGAAAGATCATACACCATGACCAAGCAGGATTCATCCCAGGAATACAGGGATGGTACAATATCCGCAAATAAATAAATGTGATACATCACATAAAAAAATTCAGAGATAAAAATCACATAGTCATATCAATTGATGCAGAAAAAGCATTTGACAAAATCCAACACCCTTTCTTAATAAAAACTCTCAGCAAGGTGGGAATAAAAGTCATCATAAAAGTCATATATGATCAACTCAGAGCTAACATCATACTCAATAGGCAAAAACTAAAACCATTTCCCCTAAGAACAGGAACAAAACAGGGATGCCCACTCTCACCTCTCCTGTTCAACATAGTACTGGTAGTATTAGCCATTGCAATTAGACAACAAGAAGAAATAAAAGGCATCCAAATTGGAAAGGAGAAGTAAAGCTGTCCTTATTTACAGATTAAATTATACTGTACATAAAAAACCTGAAGGACTCCATTCCAAAACTAATTGACTTAATAAATGAATTTGGCAATGTAGCAGGATACAAAATTAATGCCAAGAAATCTGTCACATTTCTATATACTAATAGTGAAATTACAGAAAGAGAGAATAAAAAAGCAATCCCATTCACCATCGCACCAAAAAAATTAAGATACCTAAGAATACATCTAACTAAGAAGGTAAAAGACCTATATGCAGAAAATTACAGGACACTGAAAAAAGAGATAGAGGAAGACATAAACAGATGGAAGAGCATACCATGCTCATGGATTGGGAGAATCAACATCATTAAAATGGCCATACTACCCAAAGCAATCTATAGATTCAATGCACTACCCATTAAATTACAAATGACATATTTCACAGACCTAGAAAGAACTCTTCAAAGATTCATCTGGAACAAAAAAAAAAAAACCGCGAATAGCTACAGCAATTCTGAGAAAGAAGAATAAAGTAGGTGGGATCTCAATACCAGATTTCAAGCTATATTACAAAGTAACTGTTCTCAAAACAGCCTGGTACTAGCACAAGAACAGGCATATAGACAAATGGAATAGAATAGAGAATCCAGATATCCACTCAAACCACTATGCACAATTAATATTTGACAAAGGAAGCATGAACATACAATGGAGCCAAGAGAGCCTCTTCAATAAATGGTGATGGGAAAATTGGACAGATACATGCAAAAAAATGAAACTGGACCACCAACTTACACCAAATACAAAAATAAACTCAAAATGGATGCAGGATTTAAACATTAGAAGGGAAACCATAAAAATACTAGAGGAATCCACAGGCAGCAAAATCTCAGACATATGCCAAAAGAACTTCTTCACTGATACTGCTCCAAGGGCAATGGAAGCTAAAGAGAAAATAAACAAATGGGACTACATCAAAATAAAAAGCTTTTTCACAGCAAAAGAAACCATCAACAAAAGAACAAGAAAGCCCACTATATGGGAGAACATATTTGCAAATGTTATCACTGATAAAGGTTTAATCTCCAACATCTACAGGCAACTTATTCAACTTAATAAAAGGAAGATAAATGATCCAATAAAAAAATTGGCAACAGACCTAAATAGAACCTTTTCAAAAGACGACAGAAGGAATGACAAGAGACACATGAAAACATGGTCAAAGTCCTTAGTTATCCGAGAAATGCAAATCAAAACGAAAATGCGATACCATCTCACACCTGTCAGAATAGCAACCATCAAGAAATCAACAAACGACAAGTGTTGGCTAGGATGCAGAGAAAAAGGAACCCTTGTGCACTGCTGGTGGGAATGCAGACTGGTGCAGCACTGTGGAGAACAGTATGGAGTTTCCTCAAAAAACTAAAAATGGAACTCCCATTTGACCCAGCAATCCCACTCTTAGGAATATATCCTAAGAAACTAAAAACACCAATCAGAAAGGATTTATGCACCCCTATGTTCATAATAGCACAATTTACAATAGCTATAATTTGGAAACAGCCTAGGTGCCCGTCAGCAGATGAGTGGATCAGAAAACTATGGTATATCTACACAATGGAATTCTATGCTACCATCAAAAAAAAGAAGGAATTCTTACCATTTGTAACAACCTGGATGGAACTGGAGAGTCTTATGCTAAGTAAAATAAGCAGTCAATGAAGGAGAAACACCACATGATCTCACTCATTTGTGGATAATAAAGAACATTATAAACTGATGAACAAAAGGATAGATACAGAGGCAGTAAAGCATCAAACAGACTGCCAAATTATAGCAGGAAGATGAAGGAGATGTGGGGTAGATAAGAGATCAACCAAAGGACTTGTATGCATGCATAAAAGCATAACCAATGAACACAAGACAGTGGGAGGTTGGGGTATGGCTGGGAGGGGGGGGGCAATGGGAAGATATGTATATATATGTAACACAATAAAAAAATAAATAAAACAAAACAAAACAAAAAATAATAAAATAAATAAATATGGCTGGGTAAGGTTTTTAAGAGCTGACACCCTGGCATTACCCTTAATGAGTTCAAATCCCAACTGCACCATTTAAGAGCTGTGTACCCTTGGGCAAGTTCTTTCTATAATAATGTGGGACTAGTCACCATTCCTACCTCATCAGGTGGTTGGCTGTGAAAACTAACAGAGTTGATTGATACGAAGTGTTTAGAAGGGAGCCTGGCATATCACAAGCACCCAGTAAGCAGTAGCCATTACAATCCAGCCTCCGCTCTTCAGCAGACTTTGTGCCTGTCACCATCCCAGAGGAGATCGCTGGCAAACCTGGAAAGATAGATCTGAAAAAAAAAATCTATCCCATCTGCTGAAAAGCAACCCATTGAACCACATGCTCCACCGACAGTGGGTCAATAGTATGATCTTTGGAGATAAAGGACTGCACATCATTTGAACTTAAATGTTCAAAGGGCCCCAATTCCTTGATAGCAAAGAACACTTTCAGCCTTGCTTTCATACCTCCTAATGGTTCTGTCTGTCATTATGAACCCTTCAGTTCTGCTTCAACAAAGCACAAAGGGATTCCATCCTTTAATCCTCAAAATAGTTTGTCTTTATAGTTTGGCAAGTAAGAGTTGCTTGCAGTAGTAACTCATGAAGCCTGCCTTTCATTATGCCAAGAACTGCAATGTGTTGCTGCATCAAAGCATGAGTGATAACAAATGCTTCCAGATGGTGAGAGGTGCCCTTTATAACCTGCCTTCCAATGCCTTCTTGACATAGAAGAACTTTTTGGACTGCCATCAGTCATCATTAGTAGCAAATAGTGATATCTGTCTGGGTGACATCTCAGTCAAAGAAGGAAGATTCATCCTTAGAATGTCAGCTACAGGAAGACTGAAATATGGGATACAGTGAAGACGTTTTTCTTCCTTGGGAAAAATTATCCCATAAGTCATGTTTTTTGCTAAATCTCCCACAAAGGTACTTTAAATTATTCATCTTCCTTTCTAATGAAAATATTTTACAGTCATGCATAGAATTTTAAGCAAGCCACTATTTATGATCTAAGGAATTTGAAGCACCCAGAGTCAGCAAAAAAAAAGCAGCATTACCACACTATCCTCATGTAGGTCCATTGATGTGCCTGAAAGGTTCCCCGTCCATCCCCAAAGCTCCACCCAGGGAAATAGGGTATATGAGATGCACAAAGTTCAACAAAGCACCAATCAGCAAACCACACAGCAAACTTATTGCTTCTTTGAAAAAGTCAGTCTACTAAGCAGCACCCAAAGGGGCAAGACCCACACAAATAGGCAAACCCACTTCTTGGCAGGATTTCCTTTTGTTAAACCAAGCGAAGGCCTTCCTCCCTCTAAAAGGGACTGAAGAGCCCTTAGAAAAATGAGAAAAAGATACTGGTCCCATAAGAATCCAGTCATTTTAATCATAAATTAATCAAGACTGAAAACTTATTGAAAACATCCAATTCTAAGTAAATGCTTGGCTTTACCAAAAGCCAACATAGAGTAACAGTGACCAAAGAAAAAGCCTGCTCAGGATTCCTTCCATAACCTACTACGAAGCCAGTCCATTAGGCTTCAGATTCAACTCCACACTAACATTGTGTCCAGCCTGGGAGGGTTCTGGATGAGCTAAAGTTTGAGGGGTAAAAGGTTGCAATCAAATATCTGAATGAAAGAAGAAGCCTCCCCAGAAGTTTATGTTGATGGGTATTGACCTGAATTTAAATAAGTCAACATCCAAACAAGTTTAGGAGCTCAAGTGAGTATGCCACTATTTTAGCAAGAGTAACTAAATGAAACATCAACCACTATGTCATACAACAATGAAATATTCTCATTAGAAACTTCTACTCTAGAGAAAGACACAGTTTGCTTTAGAGAGACAATCTCCACTATACTGAGAGTCCAAGGACTGACATTACTGAAGTTTTCACTTCATTCTCCTAATTTCACCTGCTCCACTACTGCCAACAGCTGTCCAATTCCTGCATCTGAGCACATATGGAAATGCAGAATATCTGCCTTTTCTCCGGATTAGGCACAAGTTACAATTATGAGCCAAGGAATGTTGGAAAAAATTACTAGTAATGCAACAATTTTTAAAAAGGGCTTTTGTTAGGTGGATGAAATTAAAAGCAAAAAAAAGTTTATAGAATTCAATGAGCTGAAGTCCAGATGCTGAACATGTTTACCCAAACTTATCAGAATCCCATTGCACTCACTCAGACAAAGAACAAGGACCTTTGGTTCCTCCCAGAATCTGCTTTGTAGATTAAGTCTCTGATAAGGATTTTCTTGCTGTCCACTTGTTCACCAAGCCACACAGCCCTTCTGTCCCTGGTCCTAGGCATCTGCAAGTCTAATTCTAGTCCTCATTCCCGAAAGTAAGGATGCCTCCCTGGGCTTCAGGCCAAGGGGCAATAACCTTGCAATTGCATCCTTTGCTCTTCTTGAAGATCCCCATAGTCAATAGACCAGAAGGCCAGGTCCTACTCAATACACTATTCTCAATTAACTCATCTGAGTTAACCAGGCATTAAAAGTCCATGAGTGCTGGAGGAGGAAGAAAATGGTGGCAGAATAGACAAACGTGTCCCAAGCCTTGTCCCTGAGCAGAGAGAAAGAATAGCTAAGCATAGCACTAGTAGTATTTGTTGGCAATTTAAGGGATACTGTACTCCAAAAGAAGATGGGAAACTGCTGGATGGGGTTTCCCTGACTGGGCAGCCCCCACTGCTGTAGCTGAGTTTTTCTCCCTGAGCCACCAGATCTGATGTGGACACCGCACCATCTTGAAGAGGAAAATACATGTTTACAGAATCCTGAAAATCTACAGCTGTGGTACCCACCGAACAGCTGCGAATCCAGAACACAAGTCCCCAATTGAAGCAAACACTCAGATTCAGAGGAGCTCCAAACACCACACGAAAAGGCCAGATTTTGCCTATGATAAGGAGAGAGAGAACTACATAACCAGACACCCAGAGAAGAGAGACCATGGGCAAAAAAAGAAAGAGCCCGCATATGAAAGAAAAGCAGGTGTCACAATAAAAGAAAAGAAATGAAATGGAGGCAAAGAACTTGCCAGAGAAAGAATTCAGAGAAATGATCATAAGGTGGCTGAAAAGAAAGGATGACAAATTCAACAATATAAATAAGAACCAAGACGAAATTAAAAAGAACCAGTAGGAAATGAAGAAGAACCAAGAAGAAATGAAAAATGACATCGCTGCTGTAAAGAATTCAATAAAAAGCATCAAAAGTAGACCAGAAGAAGCAGAGGACCAAATAAGTGAGCTAGAAGACAAGGTAGGAAAAAATACCCAAGTACAGCAGCTTTTAGGAAAAAAAAATTAAAAAGCAAGAGGAGAGCCTAAGGGAACTTTGGGATAACACAAAACAAAACAACATCAAATAATAGGGGTTTCAGAAAGAGTGGAAATGAACAAGGAATAGAAAACCTGTTTGAAGAAATAATGACAGAAAACTTCCCTGATATAGGGAAGAAAAAACCCACAAAAATCCAAGAAGCTCATAGAATCCCAAGTAAAATGAAACTCAAAAGAACAACATCAAGGCACATTATAATTAAATTGGCAAACAACAACAACAAAGTAAGAATCTTAAAAGTGGCCAGAGAGAAACAGAAAGTTACCTACAAAGGAACCCCCATCAGATTAGTGACTGATTTCTCAACAGAAACTCATCAGGCCAGAAGAGAATGGGATGAAATATACAAAGTCATGCAAAGGAAGGGTCTGAATCCAAGAATACTGTACCCAACAAGGATATCAATCAAAACTGAAGATGAAATCAGGAGCTTCACAAACAAAAAAGGACTAAAGGAATTTATTACCATCAAACCAGCAATACAAGAAATATTAAAGGATCTGCTGTTAAAAAAAAAGAAAGAAAAGAAATACGAAGTGAAGAAGGAACACAGGGACAAAGAATAAAAATGGTGACAAATAAGTACCTATCAATAATAACTTTAAATGTAAATGGATTAAATGCTCCAATCAAAAGATATAGGGTAATAGATTCAATAAGAAAACATGACTCATAAATCTGCTGTCTACAGGAAACCCACTTCAGAGAAAAAGATGCACAAAGACTGAGGGTGAAGAGATGGAAAACGGTTTTTCAAGAAAATGGAAATGAAAAAAAAAAGCTGGGATAGCAATTCTTACATCTGAAAAATTAGATCTCCAAGTGAAGGACATAAAAAGAGATAAGGAAGGCCACTTCATAATACTAAAGGGAGCAATCCAACAAGAAATAACTCTGGTAAACATATACGCACCCAATACAGGAGCACTCAAATACATTAAAAAAAAAACTCCTGGAGGATATCAAGGGAGAGATTGACAGCAATATAATCATAGTAGGAGACTTTAATAACCTACTATCACCACTGGACAAATCCAATCAACAAAAAAACAGCAAAGAAACATCAATCCTAAACTAGACCAGATGGAATTGACATCTTTAGAATATTTCACCGCAAAGCCACAGAATATACATTCTTCTCAAGTGCACATGGGTCATTTTCAAAGACAGACCATATGTTGGGTCATAGGAAAAGTCTCTTTAAATTCAAGAAGAAAGAAATCATATCAAGCATCTTCTCAGATCACAGTGACACAAAACTGGAAATCAACAACTATAAAAACAATCTAAAAAAATCAAACATATGGAGAATAAACAGCATGCTACTAAACAATGACTGGGTTACCAGAGAGATCAAGGAAGAAACAAAAAACATCATGGCAACAAATGACAATGAAAACACAACAATCCAAAATCTATAGGACACAGTGAAAGCAGTCTTATGAGGGAAGTTCATAGCTCTACAAGCCTACTGCAAAAAAAAAAACAAAAAAAAAACAATGGTAAAAAATTTCCTAACCCTACAAATCAAAGAGTTAGAAAGAGCAACAAAAAAAGCCCAGTGTAAGCAGAAGGAAGGAAATAGTAAAGATCAGAGCACAAGAACAGAAATATAGACCAATGAAATGGAATAGAGAATCCAGATATCGACCCAAACCATTATGCTCAATTAACATTTGACAAAGGAGGCATGAACATACAATGGAGTCAGGACAGTCTCTTCAATAAATGGTGTTGGGAAAATTAGATGGATACATGCAAAAAAAAATGAAACTAGACCACCAACTTATACCATGCACAAAGATAAACTCCAAATAGATACAGGACTTAAACATAAGACGGGAAACCATAAAATACTAGAGGAATCCACTGGCAGCAAAATCTCAGACATATGCTGAAGGAACTTCTTCACTGATACAGCTCCTAGGGAAAGGAAGCTAAAGAGGAAATAAACAAATGGAACTACATCAAAATAAAAAGCTTTTTCAAAGCAAAAGAAACCATCAACAAGAGAGCCCACTGTATGGAAGAACATATTTGCAAATGTTATCCTTGAGAAAGGTTTAATCTCCAACATCTATAGCCAACTTATACAACTTAATAAAAGGAAGATAAATGATCCAATAAAAAAAATGGGCAATGGATCTAAATAGAATCTTTTTGAAAGATGACAGAAGATCAAGAGACACATGAAAACATGTTCAAAGTCAGTAATTATCCGAGAGATGCAAATCAAAATGACAATGCGATACCATCTCATATCTGTCAGAATGGCAATCATCAACAAATCAACCAACAACAAGTGTTGGCAAGGATGCAGAGAAAAAGGAACCCTCATATTATGCGGGTTGGAATGCAGACTGGTGCAGCCACTGTGGAGAACAGTATGAAGTTTCCTCAAAAAACTAAAAATGGATCTCCCATTTACTAAGATTTGGAAACAGCCTAGGTGCCTGTCAGCAGATGAGTGGATCAGAAAACTATGGTATATCTACACAATGGAATACTGTGCTGCCATAAAAAAGAAGGAATTTTTACCATTTGCAGCAACCTGGATGGAACTGGAGAGCATTATGCTAAGTGAAATAAGCCATTAATGAAAGAAAATTACCACATAATCTCACTCACTTATGGATAATAAAGAACATTATAAATTGATGAACAAATGATAGTTACAGAGGCAGTAAAGCATCAAACAGACTCAAACTACAGAGGGAAAGTTGGGAGAGGTGAGGTAAATAAGGGATCAACCAAAGAACTTGTATGCATGCATATAAGCATAACCAATGGACACAAGACACTGGGGGGGGGGCGGTTAGGGGCATGCTGGGAAATGGGGGGGGGCAATGGGAAGATAGGTACACAAGTAATATATTAATAAAAATTAAAAATAAAAGAGTCCATGAGTGCCAATTCTTTTTTTACAGAAAAGGCAGAGAGGTTGAATAATTTGCTCAAGGTCACATAGCAAATTAGGAAGAAGCAAAGCCAATGGTTTTCACTTGGTGTTATGATAAAGCCTGGAACTATAGAAGCTCTGGAACCCTGCCTATATTCCCAAGGATCCTTCTTCCAGCTACTGACAGTGTCACTGTTAACCTCCCACCTCTAACCTTGTCTGAAGAATTGCCCTTGGGTGATAGAGCCATATTGCCCAAATGTGCCTGGGAGTTATCCCTGATTTAGGGCCAAACTATCCCTAGCTAAGGACTGATTGATACAAGAAAACAAAGCCTTCACTTCTTTGCCTCAAGACAGAACAGGCTCTGATGCAATGGGTGCCACAGGGCATTTCAGGATCCGGTTGACAATAAAAAATTAATCCAGATTGAATACTTCTTAAAAACATCCAACTCAAAGTAAATTATTGGCTTTCACCAAAAGCCAACATAGGTTAACAATGACCAAAGAAAAAGTCTGCTAAGGGTTCCATCCATAACCTACTATGAAGCCAATGCTTTCTCCTGAGTACTCTTTTCAATAAATCGCATGTGTAGGAATCCCCTGTCTAGGGAAGCAGACCTAATGCTGTGCTTCTCCATGACTGTTCCAAACTGACATATTGGGTCAGTCCCCACAGTAGTCAAAAGGCTTCTATGGACCATCTTCATCCAGATCCATCCAGATCCAGCAACTCAGACAACCATGAATAGCCCCTGGTCCCTTCTAGCTTAGAAGCCCACTCTTTCTCCTGGGAAAAGCCGAGAGTCGCTCCTTCCTGCCCTTGCAGCTTACACCTGACTTGTAGTCAGGAGCTGACAGACATATTTTGAAGTCAGTGAGTAATCTGGCTGAGGTTGTGAGCAGCCGAGCATTGCCTAAAATACTGTCAATGACTCACTCTCCCGTTTCTCTTTAGAGAGCAGAGAATCCTCCCCCAGGTCTCTTAATTTGCTTCTTGCAGTGTGAAATGTTTTAAACAAAGAATAGGGCCTCATCACAGCATTAATATTAACAACAAGCCACCAAATGCTTGACTGTGCTTCACTTTCTTAGAGGAATCTCAGTGCTTGCACCATGTTCTAAATAAAATTCTTATCTATATGTAGTATTTGGGATAGAAAGACATCATGTCTGGGGCTTATTATTTAACTATAACTTTCTTACATAAAACAGCCACTTACTTTGTTTGCTTTTTTTAATTTAATAAATTTTTATTGTTCAGATTATTACATTTGTTTTTCTTTTTCCACCCATATCTTCCCTCCACCTGCTCCCACTTCTCCCTCTACCTTACTTCCCCCCACATTGTCCTCATCCATATTTGTATGATTGTTGTCCAGTCTCTCCCTGTACCTCCCTCACCCCTTTCCCAATTCTATTATATTCACCAGTTTATTCTGTTCATCAGATTTTTAATTCACTTTTTAGATTCACTTGTTGATAGATACGTATTTGTTGTTCGTGATTTTTCTTTACCTTTTTCTTCTTCCTCTTCCTAAAGAGTGTCTTTCAGCATTTCATAAAATACTGGTTTGGTGTTGATGAACTCCTTTAGCTTTTTCTTATCTGTGAAGCTCTTTATCTGCCCTTCAATTCTGAATGATAGCTTTGCTGGGTAGAGTATTCTGGGTTATAGGTTCTTCCTATTCATCACGTTGAATATTTCTTGCCACTTCCATCTGGCCTGCATAGTTTCTGTTGAGAAATCAGCTGACAATCATATGGGTGCTCCCTTGTAGGTAACTAACTGTTTTTCTCTTGCTGCTTACAATATTCTCTCTTTGTTGTTTGCTCCTGGTATTTTAATTATGATGTGTCTTGGTGTGGTCTTCTTTGGATTCCTTTTATTTGGGGTTCTGTGTGCTTCCTGGACTTGTAAGTCTATTTGTTGCAGCAGATGTGGGAAGTCATTATTTCTTCAAATAGGTTTTCAGTATCTTGCTCTCTCTCTTCTTCTGGTACCCCCACAATTCTGATGTTGGTACACTTGAAGTTGTCTCAGAAGCTCCTTACACTATCTTCACATTTTTGGATTCTTTTTTCTTTTCCAGTGGAGTGTTTTCTACTTCTTTGTATTTCAAATCTTTGACTTAATTCTTGTGTTTCTCTAGTCTGCTGTTAGCTCTCTGTATAATATTTTTTGTTTCAGTCAGTGTATTTTTAATTTCTAGTTGGTCCTTTTTCATGTTCTCTTGGGTTTCTCTAAATTGATCCATCTTTTCTAGGAAATTCTTGAAAAATCTTACAAGCATGGTTTTGAATTCTATATCCAGTCCTTTGTTTTCCTCCATTTCTTTCATTTGTGGGCTGTTCCTTTGTTTCTGCATTTTCACTATGCTGGGAGAACTTCTATGCTGGAATCAGCCTTATGATGCAAGACTTACAAAACTACAAAAGCCTCTCTGTTCAGACTGGGTAGGGTCGAGTCTCAGGGCTGAGCAAAGATAACCTTGGCTTCCCGTCAGCCCCGCCCTATGCAGCCCCTGGGTCTCAACTGTCTGTGGGTAATCGGTAATCGCTTCGGCCCATTCTGTGCCCATGCGCGGGTGCCTCCAAATCTCTGCCTTTCCAGTTCCCTTGCACTCCAGGTCCTGTATGAGTCTGGGTCCCCAGGGTCTTTCCCAAAATGGGATTAGTGCAGTTAGAAATGGCACAGTTGAGAGACTCTGTCTCCCACCCACCAGAGAGAGCCAGCAGCACAATCAGTAGTCCATCCTCTCTGCATGCAATCGTTTGCACGCCCCAGACTTCTGCCCTTTCGCGTTTCCCCTAAATTTCTGTGCACTCTTCCCTTTTCACAGTCCAGTCTTGCCCGGAGCTGGGATTCAGTGTCGTAGGATAAGGGGTTCCGTGCAGTTGGGAGTTTCCGTCTCACCAGAGGAAGCCAGCCAGGCACACTGCCGCCCGCTCTCTCCAAGCATGTGTCTCTGAACCTCACTTTTTGCAGCTTCTGAGTCTCTATGAGCCTCTCTCTTTCCTTCTAGTTGTAGAATTTTCACTCAGCCAACTTCCCTGTGGTTCTGGATGATGTCCGTTCTGTCTTTTAGTTGTAGTTTTGAAATTGTTGTGTGAGGCAGCAGTTTAGATGATTACCTATGCCGCCATCTTGGTTTCCAAGTCATCTGACTTTGTAATTCTAGTCTTACTTTGTTTCTTTCCTGGTAAAGGTCATATTATTCACAATATAGCTAAAAAATTTGTAATCTGCTTCATAAAAATAATAGCTATTCTTTTTTCATTTTTAGTTATTTTTTATGTTTTTTTCCAAATTTTTTATTAATCTATTACATGTGTACATATCTTCCCATTGCCATTACCCCCCAGTTTCTTGCTTATATGAATGCATATAAATCCTTCGGTTGATCTCTTATGCCCCCCACCTGTCCCTAAACTTCCCACTGAAATTTCACAGTCTGTTTGATGCTCTACTGCCTCTGTATCTAACTTTTTGTTCATCAGTTTATAATGTTCTTTATTATCCACAAATCAGTGTGATCATGGGGTATTTTTCTTTCATTGACTGGCTTATTTCACTTAGCATAATGCTCTCCAGTTCCATCCAGGTTGCTGCAAATGGTAAGTATTCCTTCTTTTTATGGCAGCATAGTATGCCATTGTATAGATGTACCAGTTTTCTGATCCACTCTTCTGCTCATGGGCACTTAGGCTGTTTCCAAATGGTAGCTATTGTAAATTGTGCTGCTATGAACATAGGGGTGCATATATGCTTTCTAATGGGTGTTCCTAGGAGTGGGATTACTGCATCAAATGAGTTAGATTTTTAGCTTTTTTAGGAAACTCCATACTGTTCTTCATAGTGGCTGCATCAGTCTGCATTCCCACCAGCAGTATACAAGGGTTTCTTTTTCTCCCCATTCTCGCCAACACTTGTTTGTTAATTTGTTGATGACAGTCATTTTGACAAGTGTGAGATGGTATCTCATTGTCATTTTGATTTGCATCTCTCAGATAATTAGTAACTTGACCTTGTTTTCATGTGTCTCTTGTCCTTCCTTCTGTCTTCTTTCTAAAAGATTCTATTTAGATCCATGGCCATTTATTATTGGACCATTTGTTTTCCTTTTATCAAGTTGTATAAGTTCCCTGTAAATGTTGGAGATTAAACCTTTCTCGGTGATAACATTGGCAAATATGCTCTCCCATACAGTGGGCTTTCTTGTTGTTTTTAATGGTTTCTTTTGCTGTGCAAAAGCTTTTTATTTTGATGTAGTCCCATTTGTTTATTTTCTCTTTTGTTTCCATTACCCTAGGAGCAGTATCAGTGAAAAAATTGCTTCGGCATATGTCTGAGATTTCTCTGCCTGAGGATTCCTCCAGTATTTTTATGGTTTCCCATCTTATGTTTAAGTCCTGTATCCATTTGGAGTTTATTTTTGTGTATGGTGTAAGTTGGTGGTCTAGTTTCACTTTTTTGCATGCATCTGTCTAATTTTCCCAACACCATTTATTGAAGAGACTGTCTTGACTCCATTGTATGCTCATGCCTCCTTTGTCAAATATTAATTGAGCATAGTTGTTTGGGTTGATATATGGATTCTCTATTCTAATCCATTGGTCCATATGCCTGTTCTTGTACCAGTACCAGGCTGTTTTGCGAACAATGGCTTTGTAATACAGCTTGAAATCTGACATTGAGACCCTTCCTATTTTGTTCTTCTTTCTCAGTATTGCTGTGGCTATTCGGGGTCTTCTTTTTATCTCAGATAAATTTTTGGAGAGTTCTTTCTAGGTCTGTGAAATATGCCATTGGTATTTTAATGGGCAATTCATTGAATCCTTAGATTGCTTTGGGTAGTATGGACATTTTAATTATGTTGATTCTCCCAATCCATGAACAAGGTATGCTCATTTATCATTTTATGTCTTGCTCTATCTCTTTTTTAAATGTCTTGTAGTTTTCTGAGTTGGAAGTCTCTTACCTTCTTAATTTATTCCTATATATCTTAATTTTTTGGTGCAATGGTAAATGGGATTGTTTTCTTAGTTTTTATTTCTGTAACTTTATTGTTTGTGTATTGAAATGCCATAGATTTCTTCGTGTTAATTTTGTATCTTGCTACATTGCCGAATTCATTTATTGAGTTGAATAATTTTTTGATGGAGTCTTTAGGGTTTTCTATGTATAGTATCATATCATCTGCAAATGAGGACAGTTTTACTTATTTTTCAATTGGGATGCCTTTTATTTCTTCTTGTCTAATTGCAATGACAAGAACTTTCAGTAGTATGTTGAACATGAGTGAAAGCGGGAATCCTGTCTTGTTCCTGTTCTTAGGGGAAATGGTTTTAGTTTTTGTCCATTGAGTATGATGTTGGCTGTGGGTTTGTCATATATGGCTTTTATGATGTTAAGGTATGATCCTTCTATTCCCACCTTGCTGGGTGCTTTTATCAAAAATTGGTGTTAGAGTTTGTCAAATGCTTTTTTTGCATCAATTGATATGAATATGTGATTTTTATCTCTCAGTTTGTTTATGTGATGTGTCATGTTTATTAACTTGTGGATATTGTACCATCCTTGCATTTCTACAATAAATCCTACTTGGTCATGGTGTATGATCTTTCTGATGTACTGCTGATCCAATTTGCTAGCATTTTGTTGAGGATTTTGGCGTCTATATTCATGAAGGCTATTGGCCTTTAATTCTCTTTCCTTGTGTTTTCTTTATCTGGCTTTGGTATTAGGGTGATACTGGCTTCATATAAGGAGTTTGGACATGTTCCTTCCTCTTGAATTTTTTTAAATAGTTTGAGAAGAATAGGTTTTAGTTCTTCCTTGAATGTTTGATTAAATTCCCATGTAGATGTCTGGTCTCAGGCTTTTTTGCTGGAAGCTTTTAATGACTGATTCAATTTCTTCCATAGTTATTGGCCTATTGAGATGTTTGGATACCTCCTTATTAAGTTTTGGAAGGTTGTATTTTTCTAGGAAGATGTCTATTTCCTTCAGGTTTTCTAGTTTTTTAGAATAGAGTTGTTCATAACACTTTTTAACAATCTTTTGTATTTCTGTGCATTCTGTTGTTATTTCTCCTCTTTCATTTCTGATAATGTTTATTTGAGTTTTCACTCTTTGCTTCTTAGTGAGCCTGGCTAGAGGTTCATCAATTTTGTTTAACCTTTCAAAGAAACAACTCCTGCTTTTGTTCAACTTTTTTATTGTTCTTTTGGTCTCTATGTCATTTATCTCCACTCTGATCTTTATCATTTCCTTCCTTCTACTTACTCTGGGCTTTTCTTGTTGTACTCTTTCTAATTCTTTGAGTTGTGGGTTATATAATTTATTACCATTGTTTCTTTTTTATTACAGTAGGCTTGTAGAGCTATAAGCTTCCCTCTCAAGACTGCTTTTGCTGTGTCCCATAGATTTCAGATTGTTGTGTTTTCATTGTCCTTTGTTGCCATGATATTTTTTATTTCTTTCTTGATCTCTCTGGTAGTCCAGTTATTGTTTAATAGCAAGCTGTTTAGTCTCCAAGTATTTGATTTTTTTTTTGGATTGTTTTTATTGTAGTTGATTTCCAGTTTTATGCCATTATGATCTAAGAAGATGCTTGATATGAATTCTATCTTCTTGAATTTCAAAAGACTTTGCCTGTGTCCTAATAAGTGGCCCATCCTTGAAAATGTTCCAGGTGCATTTGAGAAGAATGCATATTCTGTATCTTTAGGGTGGAATGTTGTAAAGATGTCAGTTGAGTTCATCTGATCTAGTGTATCATTTAGGATTACTGTTTCTTTTCTGATTTTTTTTTTTTGGTTGATTTATCCAGTGGTGTCAGTGGGGTATTAAAGTCCCCTAGTATGATTGTATTGCTATCAACCTCTCCCTTGAGATCTTCCAGAAGTTGTTTTATGTCTTTGGGTGCATATATGTTTCCCAGAGTCTTATCTTCTTAGTGAATTGCTCCCTTTAGCATTATGTAGTGGCCTTTCTTATTTCTTGTTATTGCCTTTACTTATATTTTATCAGATATAAATATTGCAACCCCAGCTTTTTTCTCATTTCCATTTGCCTGAAAAATGTTTTTCCATCCCTTCACTCTCAGAATGTATGAATCCTTTGTTCTGAGGTGGGTCTCTTGCAGACAGCAAATATATATGTCATGTTTTCTTATCCATTCAGCTAACCTATGTCTTTTGATTGGTACATTTAATCCATTTACGTTTAATGTTATTATTGAAAAGTACATGTTTGTTGTCATATTTTTCCTTAATGTTTGAGTTTCTTCTTGCCTTTCTCTTTCTTCTTTTTATAGCAGTCCTTTCAGCATTTCTTGCATTGCTGACTTGGTAGTGATAAACTATTAGTCCTTTTTAGTCTATCAAGCTCCTGATTCCACCTTCAATTTTGAATGATAGCCTTGCTGGGTACAGTATTCTTGGGTTCAGTCCCTTACTTTGCATCACTTTGTAAATTTCATTCCATTCCCTTCTAGTCTGGTGTGTTTCTGTTGAGAAATCTGTTGATATTTTAATAGGAGAACCCTTGTAGGTAACTTTGTGTCTCTCTCTGGCAGCCTTTAAGATTCTTACTTTGTCTTTGGTGTTGCCAATTTAATTATGATGTGTCTTGATGTCAGTCATTTAGGATTCATTTTGTTTGGGACTCTATGTGCTTCTTGGACTTGCATGGGTTTTTTCTTGCCAGTATTAGGGAAGTTTTTGTCATTATTTCTTCAAATAGGTTTTCTATTACTTGCTTCTCTTCCTCTCCTTCTGTTACCCCTATTGTGGGAATATTGTTTCATTGTGTGTTGTCCCAAAGCTCCCTTAGGCTCTCCTCTTGCTTTTAAAGTCTTCTTTACATTTGCTGTTGTGTTTGTGTGTTTTTTCCTACCTTGTCTCCTAATTCACTGATACAGTCCTCAGCCTCTTATAGTCTTCTGTTTAAGGCTTCCATTGTGTTCTTTATTGCAGCTGTGTCATCTTTCATCTTCTCTTTGTTCTTTTTCATGTTGGGGACATTCTCATTCAGCTCCTTATAATTCTCATTGAGTTGCATGTATTTGTCATCCAACCATTTAAACATTCTTATAACCATTACTCTGAATTCTTTCTCTGTTAGGCTGCTAGCCTCAATTTCATTTAACTGTCTTTCTGGTGTTTTCTCTTTTTCTTTCCTTTGGGGGTTGCTTTTTTGTCTTTCCATGTCTTCCAGTAATGTTTTAATTGTAGATCCAATGGCTTTGCTACCCAGCTTCTTTTGGGGATGGTGCTACTGGTGTAATCTCTCAGTTCTCCTTGGTAATCTAATGTAGCTTCCTACTTGGGTTATTTAAGTTCTCTTTATGTAGATCTGTAAGCTTGAGAGGCACAAATGCAGTGTCTATAAGTCAGCAGCTGTGGAGGGGAGTGTCCTAATTTTTGCTATCTTGCACCCTTAGTTGAAATCATGCATGCCCAACGGGGACTCACAGTGGCACCCAGAAACTGTCTTTTGGGGTGATAGGGTTCAGGGGGCCACACTCTAGAAAGGCGTGATTGTGGTGTCCAGAGTTCTGTAGTTGTGGGATGGGCAGACTCAGATTTTGCTGCTGCACCTGTGGTAGATATGTGCATGCTCTCAGTGGAAGATCACAGAGGCACCCATATTACATTTGCTGTGAGGCACTAAAGCTCTCTGAAGGGCCCTGGCAGTGTAGCTGCATAATTGAGGCACCTGCGGGCAGTTCTCCAAGATGAGTGAATTCAGAATTTCTACTGTGGGGGGAAGTGTGCCCCTATTTGTCCAAGATCACACCCAGGGAGAGCTCACAGTGACTCCCACTAGCGCCCTGTGGGTAGATGGACTTAGGGTGCCTGCCTGTTGAAAATTGTATCTGTGGATGTGTTTGCCAGCACAAAGCTCTGATGCACTCTGAGGGGTCCAGGAACTGAGGTTGAGCAGCTGTGGTGAATGTGGGCAGTTATTCAGGAAGAAGGAGTTCAGAATTTCTACTGCATGACATCGCGTCCTTGTCTGTACAGAATCACACGCAGCAGGGGCTCAAAGCAGCTCCCTGGAGGATGCCTGCCCTTTGGAAATGTGGCAGTCAGTTTGCTGGCACAGAGCTCTGATGCACTTTGAGGGGCCCTGGCACTGAAGTTACCCTACTGGGGTGGCTATGCAGATGTCCAAGATGAGTGAATTCAGAATTTCTACTGCTGGGGGCAGTGTGTCCCTTTTTGTTCAAGATCACACCCAGTCAGGAGTCACAGCAGGTCGCACAAGCACCCTGTGAGTAGATGGGCTCAGGGTGCCTGCCCTTTGGAAGTACGTGTTTCAACTGGCGGTGCATTTGCCTGTGCAGAACTCTGACACACTTTGAATAGTGGCCCTCACACTGAAGTTAAACAGCTGGAGTATATGTGGGAAGTTATTCAGGAGGAAGGAGTTCAGAGTTTCTACTGTGGGGCAGCGTGCCCTTGTCTGCACAAAATCACACCCAGCATGTGCTCAAGCAACTCCCCAAAGGACCGTGTAGATATATAGGCTCAGCATGCCTTCCCTTATCTGTGGTGGTGAGTTTACCTGTATAGAGCTCTGATGCACTCTGAGGGGCCCCGGCCCTGAAGTTGCACAGCTAGGGTGTCTCTGGGAAGTTATTTGGGAAGAGGGAGTTCAGAACTTCTACTGTGGGGCCACACGCCCTTGTCAGTACAAAATCACATCTGCAGGGGCTCCCAGTGGCTCCCAGGTGCTGCCTAGGGAGTGGAGTGCCCTGGCTGCCTGTGGGTGCTGGAAACAAGTGAATGTTTTGTCCGGAGTTCTGCCACTAGGGAGGAGGATGTTGCACTTAATGCTGCCAAGTGGTATAGCTTTGGAGGTGGAGGGCCCAGGGTCCACGGGTCTGCAGCAGGATTTTGGTTGTAGTGGTTGCCGGTCTTATTGGTGGTGTTGATGAGTTCCTACAAAGGCCATTCTCCCCTTCAAGATGGCGTGGGCTCCATGCTGAAGTCCCACAGTCCAGGGAGTTCCCACAGCAGTAGTAGTCTCTCCTTGTCCAAGAGAGCCTATCTGCCAGCCCCTGCTGCTCCTGCAACATTTAACTGTCCCTTACTCACTCACACACACACCATAAATATCCACACACTCTCCTTTCATACCCTCACTCACTTCCTCTCCCTCATTCCCATCCTGCCAGCCACCCTCTTCCTCTCCCCAATAGCTATACTTTTATAGAACTTGATTATGTGCCAGTTACCAGAAATATACCACATCTAATCCTCACAACAGACAGAATTGACAAGCTCTGGGAAGTTGATAACATCCAGTGCTCTACCCTGCAGCAATTCCTGGTCCAAGCTAAGCCTCCATCAGAATCACTGGATGTTTTTGAAGATACACCCTGTTCTCTGACCTTTAGAGAATGAAGCAACATAAACTGTATCTAGTGTAGATAATGATAAGGATCAAAGGGCTTTCAGAGAAAAATGCAATAGATATATTGGCTCTGATTCCCCCCCCACAAGATAGCTAAAACACGATGGACATCAAATCTAAAGCAAACACAAGAAAACTCTGAAGAGTAGAGAGAAGTAAGGAAGATTAAAGACCTCAGGACCCAAAGAATGACATGGTCGTGAGTTCCTAAATTTTCCTTTTCTCCTCATATATTCCAGACTAGATATTAAGAAATAGCCAATAGGCATAGACAAAAAACAACAACTCCATCCTCTAGCCAAAGAACCAAGAAAGGGACAGCCTAGCCCCTTTTAGATAGAAAATGTTTAGATAATAATCATTCTATTCCAGTCAAATACTGCGGGGGAGGGGGGGTTTGAACTGCAGTCCTAACCTCATCTCAATAGCAAAAGCCTGGTGGGAAACCTAGATTGTAATGAGGTTTCCCAACACCCCTACCAGGATGGTTTGAGATGATTGAATGGAGAGTCTGGTATTGGACAAACCTATTGGGCAAACCAGTGTGGATCCAAAAGTCAGTGGAGATCACAGGGTAACAACATGAAGGCACCCCTCCTTCTCATAGCCAGAGTAGTGCCAGCTTCAATGAGCAATTATAAACATTCTTAAAACAAATGAAAAACTAGAAAGATTTAGCAAAGAAGTAGGACTTCTTAGCAAAGAAAGAGATTTTTTTTTAATTAGAAATTTTGGAAATAAAGTTTACCATTACTGAAATTTAAAAACAATAACAACTCAATGGATAGGTTCAACAGCAGAGAACTGGGATTATAAAAAAGATTACAAAAGCTTGAATCATCTGATCCCCCAGAAGAAGAGGGAAAAGAAGATGGTGCTGAAAAAATATTTAAAGAAATAATGGCTAGGAAAAAAAAAAAACACAAGATGGCAGCATAGGTGAACACCTAAACTGCTGCCTCACACATTTTCAAAACTACAGCTAAAAGACAAAACGGTCATCATCCAGATGCACAGGAAAGCTGGCTGAGTGGAAATTCTACAACTAGAAGGAAAGAGAGGGGCTCACGGAAATTCAGAGAAGGTGCAAAAAGCTGAGGTACTGAGACACATGCATGGCAAGGTCAGGTGGCGGAGTGCCTGGCTGGCTTCCTCTAGCGGGAGGGAGACATAAACTCCCAACTGCACTGAACCCCAGATCTGATTGCACTGAACCTCATTTCTGGGAGAGACCTTGGGGACTCAAGACTCATACGGGTCCCCAGAGCGCACGGAAACTCAGGGGAACCACAAAAGGCAGAAGTATGGAAGCGCACAATCGTGAGTGTGTGCAGAGAGGGCTGCAGTGATTACCAAGGGACACTAAGACCTAGGGGCCACATAGGGGAGGGTTGACGGGAAGCCACAGCTGTCTGCTCAGCCATGAGACTCTGCCCCATCCAAGCTGAACACAGAGGCTTTTGCATTTTTGCAAATCTTGTATCATAAGGCTGACTCCAGCACATAAGTTCTCCCAGCATAGACACTGCTGATCCTCAACCTATTGGCTTGGAGGTCAATTCCCCCCAGTGATATCAACTATAATCAAGACTTAACTACAACAAGGCTGTACAGACAGTCCACAAAGGGGTGCATCAAGAGAGTCCACCTCAGGTAACTGGGGAGGTGGAGCTACTGGTCCATATAGGACACCGAGCACACAAAGCTAATCTACCAACTCAGGGAAGCAGCCAAAATGTGGAGACAAAGAAAGAGATCACAAACAAAAGAAATGGTGGAAAACAAATGACTGAATATAGAGTTCAAAACCATGGTTACAAGGTCTATCAAGAATTTCCTAGAAAAGATGGATAAATTTAGTGAGACCCAAAAGGAGATGAAAAAGGATCAACCAGAAATTAAACATGCACTGAATGAAATAAAAAAAAATATTATACAGAGACCTAACAGCACACTAGAGGAACGCAAGGATCAAGCCAAAGATTTGAAATATAAAGAAGCAGAAAACACTCCACTGGAAAAGAAAAAAGAAGCTAAAAATGTGAAGATAGTGTAAAGAGCCTCTGGGACAACTTCATGCGTACCAACATCAGAATTATGGGGTGCCAGAAGAAGAGAGAGAGCAAGATACTGAAAACCTATTTGAAGACATAATGACTGAAAACTTCCCCCTCCTGGTTAAAGAAATAGACTTACCATTCCAGGAAGCACACAGAACCCCAAACAAAAAGGAATCCAAAGAGGACCACACCAAGACACATCATAATTAAAATACCAAGAGCAAAAGACAAAGAGAGAATATTAAAAGCAGCAAGAGAAAAAAAGTTAGTTACCTACAAGGGAGCACCCATATGATTATCAGCTGATTTCTCAAATAGAAACTATGCAGGCCAGACAGAAGTCACAAGAAATATTCAAAGTGATGAATAGCAAGAACCTACAACCAAGATTACTCTACCCAGCAAAGTTATCATTCAGAATTGAAGGTCAGAAAAAGATCTTCACAGATAAGAAAAAGCTAAAGGAGTTTATATGAAAGGCACTCTTTAATAAGAGGAAGAAGAAGAAAAAAGTAAAGATAAAAAGTATGAACAACAAATACCTATCTATCAACAAGTGAATCTGAAAGTCAAGTGAATAAAAAATCTGGCCGAAACCGGTTTGGCTCAGTGGATAGAGCGTCAGCCTGCGGACTGAAAAGTCCCAGGTTCGATTCGGTCAGGGGCATGTACCTTGGTTGTGGGCACATCCCCAGTGGGGGGCGTGCAGGAGGCAGCTGATCGATGTCTCTCTCTCATCAATGTTTCTAACTGTCTATCCCTCTTCCTTCCTCTCTGTGAAAAATCAATAAAATATATATTTTTTAAAAAATCTGAATAAAGTGTTGAATATAATAGAACCAGGGGCATAGAAAGGGAGTGGACTGACAATTCTCAGGGCAAAAAGGTAAGGGGTATGGGGAGAGGCTGGACAAAAACTGTACACCTATGGATGAGGACAATGAGGGAGAAGGTAAGGGCAGAGGGTGAGGTGGGAGCTGAATGGAGGGGAGTGATGAGGGGAAAAAAATAAGGAACAACTGCAATAATCTGAACAATAAAGATTAAATTTAAAAAAAAAAAAGGAAAGAAAGAAAAATGGCTGAAAATTTCCCAAACTTCGCAAAAGACAGTTTTACAAATCTCAGCAAAAGCCAAACAGGATAAATCCAGAAATCCACATCGAGAAACATCATAGCCACACTTGTGAAAATAAAAATGAAGACAAAATCTTGAGAGTAGCCAGGCAAATGATGAATGAACTATAAGGAATGACAAATTCAGTGATAGATTTCTCATAACAAATTAAGGAGGCCAGAAGGAAGTGGTACAATATTTTTCAAGTGCTGAAAGAACAGAACTGTCAACCCAGGATTCTATGTCCAAAGAAAATATTTTTCAGAAATGACATTCTTAGATGAAAGAAAACTAAGAAAATCTATTGCTGCTAACAGACCTACCCTTAAAGAATGGCTAAAGGAAGTTTTTAAACAGAAAGGAAAAGGTAAAAGACAGAGCTTTGAAACATCAGGAAAGAACAAAAATATGAGTAAATACAACAGACTTTACTTCCTCTCTTTAGTTTTCTAAATAGGTTGGCAATTAAAGCAAAAACCATAATACTGTCTACTCTGGTTCTCAAGGTATGTAGGGAAAATATTTAAAACAACCATAAAAGGAGAGGGTATGGGAATTTCTATACTTCATCGGAACTGGTAAAATGTTAATACCTGTAAACTGTGATACATTACCCTAATAAAGAGGGAATATGCTAATTGACTGTCCTACCCTCAAAGATTATGGCATCCACAGCCAATAGGGATTGGCTGCCCTATCTCAAAGATGGCAGTATCCACAGCAAATAAGGACAGAATATGCTAATTGACTGTCCCACCCTCAAAGATGGCAGCATCCACAGCCAATAAGGAGGGAATATGCTAATTGACTGTCATGCCCTCAAAGATGGCAGCACCCACAGCTACAAGATGGTGGCGCTCAGTCCCCTCAGCCCCGCCAGGGCAGCAGGCACATATCTGCCTCTGGAGTCCCCCAGTCCCCTCAGCCCCCTAGCTGCCCAGGGCCACCTGAGGCTTGTACTGCACCAGTGGCAGCAGCAGGTGTGATGGGTTGTCGCCTTTCCCTGATTGCCGGGTTGCCTCCCATCCCTGAGAGCTCCCAGACTGAGAGAGGGGGCAGGCCAGGTTGAGGGACTTCCCCTCCAGTGCATGAATTTTCATGCACCAGGCCTCTAGTCCTACATAATAAAAAGTTAATATGCAAATCGACTTAACAGCGAGACGACCGATCACTATGATGTACACTGACCACCAGGGGGCAGATGCTCAACATAGGAGCTTCCCCCTGATGGTCAGTGTGCTTCCACAGGGGGAGCGCTGCTCACAGCTGGTGAGCGCAGTGGCGGTAAGGGGAGCCTCTCCCACCCCTATGGCAGTGCTAAGGAATGCGAGAGGGCATAGGCTGGGCTGAGACACACCCACCCACCCCCAGTGCACAACTTTTGTGTACTGGCCCTGTAGTGCATATATAAATATAATACCTAGAGGAAACACTAAAAAAGCTGTATAAAAGATACACTCTAAAACACAATAAATCAAAATGATATTCCATGAAATGTTCGAGCAACCCACAGAAACCAGGAGAGACTGAAAAGAAGAGAGTGGGAGTGAATGGAGGCATCTCTACCTCTATGCCAGAGTCACTCTAGAGCTAACTAGACCCTTGTCATAGGGAGTACAGTCTATTTTTGCTCATGTATGCTTTTTTTTTATTGTAGAGAGGGGGAGGTTGGGGTGACAGGGGAGGAACCCTCCATGCAGTTCCACAGAGCTTTGCCACAGAAATTAGAGTTGGTGAATGTTTGCACTGGCCTGGCCTGCCTGCATATCCCATGGGCTCCTTGCTAAGGCTTGGAGCACAGCTGACCTTCAGCAGAGTGGAAGGGGAGGGGACTAGTACATTTACATTCCAATTATAAGAACCCAAAGCCTCATTTTCTATGCATTCTCTACTTTCAGGAAAATAGAACTAAGATGCCTCTGATGAAGGTATGATGCAGCTCAGTCAAGGGGAAGGAGCAAGCATGATCCCAAATATTTTAGGAAATGAGCTGAGTTCAAAATCAGTCAGCTTTGGTAAGCTCTCCCTAGAAGATGTAAAAACCTATTTTAGCAAGCATCTTCAGTTTCTTAAGAAGGAAATAAATGCTGATTTCCAGAGTAGTTTCACCTCCCTTTAATTTTATTGAAGGCAAGAGCCCTGAATACTTCCAAGCATGTGGGGAAGCCCTAATCATATATTAAACCATTTCATAGGAACTGATGGCCCCACGTGTCTGGCCCCCAACCCTGTTCTCTTAGGAGAATGCTTCTGAAAACTTTCCATTACAGTTATTCATAATTTTTATGCTTTAAAAAGAGCAAAAAGCTATCTAGATAGTGTATTTATACACTACATGCATTCATTATTCTAAATGCAATTTTAATCAGTTCAACATAAAAGCATCTTAATATCCTCAATGATGGCACTGGTAATTTTAAACATTAACATCCACATTTGGGAAAAGAAGAATTTGATTCATTTTCTGCTTCCAAATAAGCACAATCCACCAGGCACACACCTGCAATCTTCCTCTCACTATCCTGTCCTGTCTCCATCCTTCTGCCTTTTCTCTCCTCGAGCTCTGCTCCCTTATGACATAGCAAAGAACAGGGTTGTAGGGGCAGAGTCAGTGTTGACTCCAAAAATCTGATTACTCCTTCTTCTTCCACTTACTCAGAAACCCAAGGCTTTTTATAAAAGTGGTTCTATTTCTCCCAGAAAATCTCTGCTTTTTCTGTCTTCCCTGTCTTTAGCCAACTCTAATAGATTTCTCTATTGAGTTCTGTTCTGTACCCCAGATTCCAAAAAGGTCTATTTGCAGACAATACCAAGTGGATTCCTTTGAGCTTTGGTAAACAACCTTTCTTTCACCAAAAAGGCAAATACCCAAGGAAGGCTCTCCTCCACCTACGTTCTCCTCTACCTTTTATTTCTTGTCACTTGAAAAAATTCAGGAAGATAGCTGGAAATTCAAAAATAGGGATCTGTGTCTTCTTATATACTATTAAATTTGAAATTAAATGCCTTAAGTGAATTTGGCTCTCTCTGCCTTGAGCTGATTAGTAAACACCAAATTTCATGCTAATGTTCCCAAACCATTTGCCTGCAGGACTCACTTTCTAAATTCTGCTGATTGCAATAAATTATATATATGTTCACATCACTTCATGGCCATGGTTCTAAAGTGTTTCTATCAGACTTGCTCTCCCCTTACAGGTAGGATGTTTATTGTGTTAGTTCTTAATGCTCCAACTTTCACTGGTATACAAAGCTAGTAGTTTTCTAAAGTGGTCCTGGAATCCATTACCATGGAAACAAAGGTATAAAAGCTGCTTTTATCTAATAGGAAAACCTAGAGGGACTCTAAAAAGATCAGAAGTGTTTGTAAAGTAAAAATATAACAAAATATATTCCAGCTTAAGTTAAAGAAGCCTTTGACTGAAATAATGAGGAAGGTTAACTGAGGAAGAATAGACCCAAAAAAACACCCAAACTTTTTGTTTTGGCCATGATTGTCATGGTGCTAAGAGGAATACAGTTCTGTGTCTGGCCTTCAATCCAGGTCATCAGAAGTTTCCCCAGTTTTGATATAGACCTTCTCAGATTTGGTTTTTCTCTATATCTGCAATGAAGCAAGTCCTTTAATAGCTTCCATCTCTTGGTTCTTGTTTTTCAAGATCGCAGCGATTTTCCACATTTGCAGTCCTTAATCATTTTAATTTTATTTCCAGGTCAATCACTCAGTGTGGCCTCTTACTGGCAACATTAGCACTGGATTTTTTATGCTATGGGGCCATGATGAACAAAACAAGATTAAATCAAGCACAAAAGAAAAGGATACAATCAAGAGATGCAGTAAACACAAAATATATGAGGCTGCTGCCAGCATAATACAGCTTGCTGTTTTACAGCAAACTTATTTTGTAAGTGTAGAAAGAGTAGACTCTAAAATAATGAGAAAAAATATGGCATATAATAAAATACATACACTGGGAACATCGTTATTAATTATCATTATCAAGTATTATGTATGTACATAATTGTATTCCCTATACTTTTATATGACTGGCAGCACAGTAAGTTGTTTACACCAGCATCATCACAAACACAAGGGTAAGGCAATGTGCTATCACATTACAACAGCTACCACATCATTGGCAATATGAATTTTTCAGCTCCATTTTAATATTAAGGGACCACCATCATATGTGGTCTGTCATTGACCAACACATCGTTATGTGGTACATGACTGTATGCATAACATACCATCCATACACAGCAGAATACACATTCTTCAAGTGCACAGAAAACACTGTTCAGGACATATCATTTGTTAGTCCACAAAACAAGCCTTAATATAGTTAAAATTATTGGAATCATATCAAGTTTCTTTTCTAACCACAATGGAATGGAAAATAGAAATTAATTACACAAGAAAACTAGAAAAGACATAATACATGGAGGCTAAACAACATGCTACTAAGCAATCAATGGATCATCAGAAAATTAAAAGAGAAAAATCTTATCACAAATAAAAATGAAAACACAATGTTCCAAAATCTATAGCAACTATAATAAGGACATTTATAAGCAATACAGGCCTACCTTGAGAAACAAAAAACAAAATAAAAAAACCTCAAATAAACAATCTAATCTTACACTTAAAGGAATTAGAAAAAGAAGAGCAAACAAAGCCAAGAATCAGTATAAAAAAATAAGATTAGAGTGAAATAAATGAAATAAAGACTTTAAAAAAATCAATAATATTAAATGTTGATTTTTGAACCCTGCCTGGGTGGCTCGATTGGTTGATGCACTGTCAGTACACCAAAAAGGGTTGCGGGTTTAATTTGATTCCAAGTCAGGGTACTTACCTAGGTTGTAGGTTCAATCCCAAGTCAGGGCATGTGAGGGAGGCAGAAGATCGATTTTCTCTCATATTTATGTTTCTTTCTCTCTCTTCCTCTCAGTCTCTCTCTTCCTCTTTTTCTCCCTCCCTCTCTCTCTCTAAAATTGATAAACATATCCTCAGATGAAAATACAAAAAAAAATTGATTCACCAAAAATTCTACCAAATATTAAAACAAGAGTTAATACCTATTCTCAAATTATTATAAAAAAGGAAAGAGACGGGAAAGCTTCCAAGCTCATTCTATAAGGCTAGTATAGTATTAACCTATCAAACCAGACTAAAACACTACAAAAACAAAGAAAAATATTCATGATGAAGAAAGATATAAAAATCCTCAAAAAGTATTAGCAAAATTGGCAAGGATGTGAAGAAAAAGGAAACCTCATGAACTACTGGTGGGAATGCAGACTGCTGCAGCCACTGTGGAGAACAGTTTGGAGTTTCCTCAAAAAAACTAAAAATGGAACTTCATTTGCCTCAGTGATCCCACTTCTAGGAATATATCCCAAGAAACTAGAAACACGAATCAGAAAGGATATATGCAACCCTATGTTCATGGCAGCACAATTCACCATAGCTAAGATTTGGAAACAACCTAAGTGCCCATCGGCAGATGAGTAGATTAAAAAACTGTGGTACATCTACACAATGGAGTGCTATGCTGCGGTAAAAAAGAAAGAGTTCTTACCGTTTGCAACAACATAGATGGACATGGAGAGCATTATGCTAAGTGAAATAAGCCAGGCAGAGAAAGTTAAATATCACATGATCTCACTTATTTGTGGAATATAATGAACAACATAAACTGATGAACAAAAACAGATCCAGAGACAGAGAAACATCAATCAGAATGTCAAACCTCAAGGAAGATAGGGGACAGTAAGGGTAAAGGGGAGAGAGAGATCAACCAAAGGACTTATTTACATGCATATAAGCCTAATCAATAGACACAGACAACAAGGGGGTGGGGGCATGAATGACGGGTTGAGGGTAATGGGGGAATAAGGACTAATATGTAATACCTTAATCAATAAAGAAATTTTAAAAATATATTAGCAAATTGAGTTAAAATATACATTAACTTAGTGGGATTTGTTCCAGGGGTAAAAGGATGTTCAGTATCTGCAAATCCATCAACATGATATACCACATTAAACACCCAGAGACAAAAATCACATGATCAGCTCAATAAAAGCAGAAATAACATTTGACAAAATTCAATAGCTATCCTATCTAATAAAATAGTAATATGAAAATTGACCATATCTCTGTTACACCCACCAGCCAATCCAAGCTAGTATGCAAATTAACCCAACCAAGATGGCGACAGCCACAGAGAGAGCAGGAGGGAGGCTTGGGTTGTCCCTGGCAATGGAGGAAGCCAAGCTTTTTGCAAACCCTGGCTGGCCCAGGCCTCTTCTTAAGGCAACAAAGCTTCAATGGCTGTGCAAGCAGGAGGCTTGGCTCCACTCCAGGCTACAAAGTTTCAATTGTAGAAGATAAATAAATCCCAGATACCAGGGCCTCCGTTTGGGTCACTGGGGGCATGGGTGGCCTGCAAACTTCCACAGGCCCTTCACCCAGGCCACCCCACGACCCAAGGGAATACCCACCCTGATCCAGGACACTTCAGGGAAAACCAGCTGGCCCCCACCTGTGCACCAGGCCTCTATCCTATCTAATAAAAGAGTAATATGCAGATTGACCATCACTCCAACACACAAGATGACTGCCCCCAAGTGGTCAAAAGATCCTGCCCCCATGTAGACACAAGATGGCCACCACAAGATGGCCAGCAGGGGAGGGCAGTTGGGAGGGACCAGGCCTGCAAGGAAGGGTGATCAAGCCTGCAGGGGAGGGCAGTTAGGGGTGACCAGACCCACAGGGGAGGGCAGTTAGAGGCAAACAGGCTGGCAGGGGAGCAGTTAGGCATCAATCAGGCTGGCAGGGGAGTGGTTAGGAGGTGATCAGGCTGGCAGGCAGAAGTGGTTAGGGGCAATCAGGAAGGCAGGCAGGTGAGCAGTTGGAAGCCAGCAGTCCTTGATTGTGATAGGGATTTCCGACTGCCCTCAAGGGGTCCCAGATTGAAGAGGGGGCCAGCTGGGCTGAAGGACACCCAACCCCCATGCACGAATTTCATGCATAAGGTCTCTAGTTTATTATAAAAGAAAAATACTCAACAAAATAAGTATACAGAGCATAAACCTCAACATTATAAAGGCCATATATAATGGACCCACAGCTAACATAATACTCAATGGTAAAAAGCTAAGAGATTTTCCTCTACAATCAGGAACAAGACACTCTCAACATTTTCATTCAACATAGTATTGAAAGCCCTCGCCACAGCAATCAGGCAAGAAAAAGAAATAAAAGTCATCCAAATTGGAATGGAAGATATTATATAGAGAAAACTTTAAAGACTATACCAAAAAACTACTGGAACTAATAAATGAATTTGTTAAAGTTGTAGAATACAAAATTAATATATAGAATCTATTGCATATCTATATACTAATAACAAACTATCAAAAAAAAAGAAATTAAGAAAACAACCCCATTTATAATTGTGGCAAAAATAGAATAAAATACCTAGGTATAAATTTAACCAAGGAAGAGAAAGATCTGTACTCCAAAAACTATAAGACACTAATTAAAGATATTGAAAGTCACACAAATAAATGGAAACATATTCCATGGTCATAGATGCTAAAAATTAATATTGTTAAAATGTCTATACTACCCAAAGCAATCTGTAGATTCAATGAAATTCCTATCAAAATATTAAGGCATTTTTCACACAACTAAAAAAAAAATCCTAAAATTGTATAGAGCCACAAAAAACCCTAAATAGCCAAAGCAATACTGAGAAAGAAAAACAAGGATGGCTATATCACGCTTCCTAATTTCAAACAATACTGCAAAGCTAGTGTAATCAAAACATCATAGTACTGATACAGAAACAGACATCTAGATCAATGGAACAGAACAGAGAGCCCAGAAATAAACCCACACTTATATTGTCAATCTTCAAGAAGGGCAGCAAGAATACACAGTAGAGAAAAGACACTGTTTTCAATAAATGGCATTGGGACAGCTACATGCAAAAAAAAAATGAAACTGGGCCACTTTTTTTTCACCATACACAAAAATAAACTCAAAAATGGATTAAAGTCTTTATTGTAAGACCTAACTTCTTAGAAGAAAAACTTCCATAAACTTCGTAGAAGAAAACATCAGTCTTAGCAATAATTGTGTGTGGCAGGGATGGAGGGGAGTGAATCTGTCTCCTCAGTCAAGGGCAACAAAAGCAAAAGTAAACAAATGGGACTACATCAAACTAAAAAGATTTTTCACAGAAAAGGAAATCATCAACAAAATGAAAAAGCAACCTACTGAATGGAAGAAGATATTAGCAAATGATATATTTAATAAGGGTTAATATCCAAATACATAAAAACCTCATATAACTCAGTATTAAAAAAAATGAAAAATCTAATTTAAAAGTGAGCAAAGGATCTAAATAGACATTTTTCCAAAGAAGAAAAAGAGACACATGAAAAGATGCTCAACATCACTAATCACCAGGGAAATACAAGTCAAAACCACAATAAGGTATTACTTCATACTTCTTAGATTAGCTATTATCAAAAAGACAACAAACAACAAGTGTTGGCAAGAACACGGAGGAAAGGGAACCCTTGTGCACTACTGGTGTGATTGCAAATTGGTTTGGCCACTATGGAAAACAGCATGAAGGTTCCTCAAAAAATTAAAAATAGGACTACCATACAATCCAGCAATTCCACTTCTGGGTATTTATCCAAAGAAATAAAAAAACACTAATTTAAAATATATATTCACCCCTATGTTCATTGTACCACAATTTACAATAGCCAGAATATGGAAGCAACCTAGGTATTATGAATAGATGAATGGATAAAAAAGATGTAATATATATAAAATGAATGCTACTCAATCATCAAAAAGAATGAAATCTTGCCATTTGTGACAACTTGGACAGCTGTAGAAGGTTTTATGATTATTAAAATATATATTTGTCAGACAGAGAAAGACAAATATATATAATTTCACTTATATGTAGAATCTAAAATTTTTAAAAATGGGGGGAAAAAACACGGAATCAGACTCATAGACATAGAGAACAAACTGATGGCTGCCAGAGGGAAGAGAGATAGGAGTAGAAGGTGGAGGAGGCAAATAGAAGAGGAGGATTAAGAGGTGTAAACTTCCAGTTATAAGATAAATAAATTACCAGGATATAATTTACAGCATGGGGAATTCTATCAAATAAAGATGGAATATAACCATATTGATCATAATTCCACAATAAAGATGGTGGCGCCCAGAGCCAATAGGAGGGAATATGCCAATTAACGCAACAAGGCGAGAGGTGGAAGGTGGCTGTGGCCAGAGCGAAGGCGGTGCCAGCAGCCTGGAGAAGGAAGGACTTATTCTTGCACGAATCTTTGTGCATCAGGCCTCTAGTACAGTCAATAATAGTGTAACTTTGTGTGGGAACAGATGGATATCAGACTTATAGTGATCATGTCAAAAGGTACGTAAATGTTGAATCACTGTGTTGTACACCTGAAACTATTAATACAATATTGTATATCAACCATTCTTCAACTTTGAAAAAGAAGATAAAAACCTTAATACAAAAAAAACCTTAATACAAATATGTTCATTTTATTATAACACCACTTGATCTAGAACTTGATCCCATGTGTTGAGGAAAGGCTGTAATGGATGTTTTAGTGTGGGAAAGGAGTAGGTGCAAATCACATATCTTTATTTTGATATTCTCAGTGTTTTCCTGAAGTCCAAGTAATTTTATTGCATCCTGCCATTAACTTCAAAGAATAATTTTGGATATATTAGTCCTTCCATGGAAAACTTCCTGATATATAAACTGCTCTGTCCATCTATAATGATACAAAGTCTTCCCACCCAATATATGCCTCAAAAAAACATCTGGAATGATAGGAAACCCCCATCAACTCTTCTAAAGTGATATACATTTTTCCAACATTTCCCAGGGAGACCAGTGGCCACTCCACAGGCAGGGAAGGTGCATGGGCAGACAGACGACCTATGTACAAGGCTATAATGGCAAATGGACTAGCCATTTACCATTACAGCCACTTCAACACTGCGAGTGTGCGGCTTACAAAGCTCAAGTCCTTGGTGTTAACTTGCCTGTTCAAAGGCAATCTTTTAGAATGTCAAGGAAAAATGGATTTACTTAGAACAGAGTTAAATTAACAGCAAGAGTGGGTTCAGGGGAAGAAAGCTATAAGACAGAGGATTTGAAAGGCTGTACAAAGCAGGCGCTGTAAGCATAAGCTCTAGCATCTGTCAGACCAAGATTTAAACATGGGTTGGCCGCTTTCTAAGTTATCTAAGAAACTTTAGTTAAGCCTCATTTCCTCATCTGAAAGCCATCTGGTGAAATTGTGAGGATCAAATAAGAGCAGACATTCTAAGTGCTTAGCACAACTCCTGGCAGCCTGTCCTATAGGAAGCTCTTAAATGTTAGCTTTTGTGCTGTTACTATTAGGAGAAAGTAATCCAATACAACTTTTAGCCTGGAGACCTCAAGACTCAGGAACAACTGGGATCTTTCAAACATGTGAAGGACTTGCCAAAACCAGTTTTGCTCAGTGGATAGAGCATCTGCCTGCGGGCTGAAAGGTCCTGGGTTCGATTCCAGTCAAGGTCATGTACCTTGGTTGCAGGCACATCCCCCGTAGGGGGCGTGCAGGAGGCAGCTGATCAATGGTCTCTCTCTCATTGATGTTTCTAACTCTCTATTCCTCTCCCTTCCTCTCTGTAAAAAATTAATAAAATATATTTTTTTAAAAAAACATGTTAAGGACAGTCTCATGAAAAAAAGAAATGCATCAGAAGACAGGAGCAGGATCAATGGGTGGAAGCTACTGACCATAACACCTGGTCCCCTTTTGAGCACCAGCATTGCTTCCTCTGGTCCAGCTGGCTGAGGGAGCTTCCCCACCCTTTCTGGAATTAAACACATTCTTAAAACTCTTCAAGGGGGTTGAATATTTCAGGTTTAAATGAAGAAAAAAAATGAATGCCATTACAAAATGAAGAGGGCCCATTTGTAGATTATTGGCATCCCATCTCTGACAATGTTTAAATGAATCAATCCTGGATGTATTCATTTGGTTCCAACTATGGGACTCTCAGGGACATGGAGATGAGTAAGATATGTTTCTTGCCTTCAAGAGCTTTGTACTCTAGGCTGGGGTTGGGCGAAGATATACACAATTATGAGGAACAAAGGCAGCACCTAATTATTATAGATCAAGGGTTTTAATAGATTAGATTTTGCTTTGGATGAAAGGCTGTCATAGAAGATCTCAAAAAATTCTTTCTATCTCTAAGTTTCAATAATGCCCAGTATTGGGGGAATTAGAAAAAAAAATTTTTTAAAAAGTAACTACTTTGTGCCAAACTTCCTAAAACATTTGCATGTATGATATGTAAAAACAGTGGATAAGTATCACATGATCTCACACATATGTAGAATCTAAGTAAAAAAATAAACTGATGAATGGAGTGGATCCAGAGACATGGGAGCATGGAACAGAGTATGGAATCTCAGCAGGAAAATGGTGGAGGGTAAGTGGATGGGAGGTAATCAACCAAGAACCTTGGATGCACATATGTATGGCCCCTGGCCACAGGCAATGGGGCAGTGAGGTGGGGGGAGGGCGAGGAGAGGCAGACTGTAGGGGGTTGATGGGGGTAAAAAAGGGGACATGTGTAATACTTTCAACAATAAATAATTATTAAAAGAATTAATCCTGATTCAAAAATAGAAGAAAGTGCAAAGGAAAATAAAAAAATACGTAAAAATATTAAAAACTAATTAATATAAAATTTAACTGAATTTAATTAAGTAAATACAAAACAAAGTACAATAGAAAACAGCATTTTTTCCTCATTAAAAAAAATTTCTAACTGGAGATGGATTGTTTAAGGGTAATTCTTATCATGTAGATGTGGTCAACATATTTATGTTTTACACTTATTATACTTCAAATACTAAATTTGTACCACTTTACTAGAATGAAATATTAATGCTATTAGTTAAACATCATGAAATTTTTAAAATAAGATGTTAAAATAATGTTTATTCATCAAGCTTGGACCACTACAATATTTTAAATCACTTGATTAAGTATCTAATTTTTTTATCACATGCTATGGCTGAAATTTAACTGTATTAATGGTCCAAAAATACAGGTTTTCATTTTAGTTCTTCATAATTCAGAAAAATACTTAAGGGTAAATATAAGTGTGACACTTAAAATTCCGATTCTTCCAGAATGTGTTTAAACCCATCTTGTTTCGCATGTAGACCCTTAACCCCCACGCCACCCCTAGGCCCCAGGACAGTGTTGGCACAATCAGCATGGAGGTGACAGGTGGGGCATTCAGTTAAGGGGTGATGCTGGGTTATTTTATTTTTGTTAGATAAGGAAGCTATGGGAAAATATTCTCTACTTAATCTATTTTATTTTCAGCAAGGTGTCACCTATAAATACACAAAACTTAACTAGGTACGTTAGGTGCATGAAAACAAACGAAATAAAGTAATTCAAACTAAAAAAAAAAGTTGAAATTTCTAGTATCTTCTTTCCTCAGGTACTATGAAAAAAATTCCAAGGATTTAAAATTTCATCCCAGTGGTTTCAAAGACAAGAAAATATATCACATCAAACTCCCATGTAAACTGTGGGTTATGAGAGTAGAAATCCCAAGTTTAAGTGCCACAGCATTAAGAAGAAAAATAATCACTTATGCTATTTACAATTCAGAACCTATTCCCAAAACACTTCATATTTAGAATATTATAAAGCCTCCAAGTTTTTACCTTACTGAGATCTCTGACCATTTTGTCAAACAGAGAAAGTTCATACGTGATTGCTCCCAGTTTACTCCAGGTCAAGAAGATGGAAAGAAAAAAGTGTGAACCCCCTCAAGGACCATGGTTTTTCTTATTGAAATAAAGCAAATAAAATCGATTCACTGATAATGCATTTAATTTCTCTCTCAGAAATTAAATTGTGTATTCATGTCTAATAAGAATAAAATAAATAGGATAGGAAAGATATGCATGTGGCAAGTGAGAAATGTTTCTTTTTTATCTTAAGATACTTGAATTTCCAAAGGGCAAAGAATGGGGGTCTGGGGGTCTTCTCCTGGATCCCCTAGCTTTTTCCCTGAATCCCACCGCAATTCACCTCCTTTATCTATTCCTGCCCCTGAATGAGAGGGGGTAGCATTCTCCCTCCAGATGCTCTGTACCCACTTGCTTGGATTTTAACTGAGGCCTCGAGTTTTGTATTCAGTGACAGCTGGGAACATACCTTTGAACCTTCCTCCTTATGAATACTCCAAGGAGACACATAAAGTGATCCTTTCAAATTTTGTCATAGGAGAGATGCTATGAGGGAGAAATTGAGGTTTCCACTTACTTCCATTTTCACATCCCTCAAGTCCAGGATTTCCCCACACCTCAAAGAGCCCTTCTCCTCTCCTGGCCTCTCTGTTTACTAAATATCCTGCTACCCATAGCTTTAGGCCAAGCCCAGTCCCACATTACCACACAAAGCCTTCACTGATCACTGCAGCTTCCTTAGCTGAAGGTGTTCTTCTAAACCCTGGCACTACACTATAGCCTTACATGGTTTTATATTTTATATTATTCATTGTTATTTTAAAGGTGTTCATGGTTTCTCCCCAACCATCAGATTCTGAGCTTAGATGTGAAGGCTTAGCATCTTCTACTTCCTTCATAGTTACCCGCTAGAGTGCCAAACATGACGCATAGACTCATGGATGCCAAATAAATACCTACTAGGGGATTTATTATTACCTGTTTAAGTAACAAAGGAGAATAAGTGGATAGTACGCTGGCCTTTTTTTTGGTTTTTTTCATCTTATTCTGTTTCTCTTGGTGGAGAGAGAGAGAGAGAGAGAGAGAGAGAGAGAGAGAGAGAGAGAGAGAGAGAGATTGAGATTTAACACTTACTGAGTTTAAAGACCATACCAAGAATTGTTTAGCATTATCTCACAACACTCTGACAGGGTTCTGTACTTCCTAATCAGACACAGAATTCTATGTAGTGAAAATATCATTTATCTTTCCCTGTTAAGTCCTTTTACACTGAGTACATTATCCATAGTTGATTACAGTGAAAATTCACTAGTACATAATTACAAACAGGCAGAGCAAGATTGGTTCCTGTGAGTCAAAATTGAATATTTTGGTATCCCTAAAAATATATATATACATTTTATTAGCTTATAGTTCAATTTTGAAAATTAAATGTATTTTAATAAACACTGCCTTTGTAATTATTCAAAGTGTGTATATTTTTAGGATAGACACCCTATATTTAGTTCTAATATTTTTCTAGTTGTCCTAAAATGAATGTGACTTCTAGAGAAAAGAAAATACCTCTGAATTATTTTAGAGCTTACATCCTGACATCTATACCAGGTGACAGATGTGTTATATAGTCCATCCCTGAGAGAGAGGAAAATTATTCCTTCAATACAAGGGTAGTGTTCTTTGTCCAGAAGGGGCCTGTGTTAGGTCGTTGTACCAAACACAGCGAAGGAAGGGCATTCCAACCCAAAAGACAAACATAAAGGCTGCCATCCACACTTGGGGTGAGGAGACTACTTATCCTCAACCACAACTCTACCTCTTCTACCATCAAACCAGGGTCCTAGGAAAGAATCCACAGGAGCCAGAATTATTTGTTGTTGTTTCAAAACTAGTGGCACTTCTGTTTGGGTGCTGGAACAGCACTGAAATTTAGCACAGCTTATATTTGGGTCATCCATTCTTTTGGAAGACTCTTACCACTGAAAAACATGGATTTCAAAAGAACTTTCTTTGCTCAGTTGGCTGGAGCATGGGGTTCATGAGGTCCCAGTCTCATTTCTGGGCCTTTGGACAATCAAGATACCCTTCCTTGCTCCATGCCAGAGCCTATTTGGACCTATCAGTTGTGCTGTTTCTTGGCCAATGACTATACCTTTAATGGTAATCTTCCATTGTTCATAAAATAAAGCAATTCTCTATGAATGTTGAGAAATTGGAGAGGTATAACTCCAGATGAATATCCTGCTGATAGTGACCATCAATCTCCTCCTCCTCATCCTCATTTCATAACAAACACGGTGCTATGTGCTAGGGACCTTGCTTAAGACTTCATGCAATTTGTCTTGTTTATCTTTATTTAAAATCTTATGAAGGAGATGCTATTATCATCAACTATATAGATACCCAAGCTAAGATATAGACAGATGAACTAGTGTGATTAAGGTAATATAGCTAATAAGCATTACATCAGAATCTGAAGGCAGTCTCTCTACAGAGCCTGACCTACTTCATATAATACATATTCAACTGTTTTATTCAAAAGAGCACCAGCACCACTAGATAAGTATATTATAATAATCTATAATTTGAATAGATAGCACCTGATGATAAATATCTATAGGCCACAAATATCTATACAACACACCTGCATAAGGATGACATGCCATTTGTTCTATAAACAATATAAATGCAAATATTCTCAGAACTGAGATCATAAATAATTTTGAGAACTCTAATGTACAGAATTGTTACAATCAAATTGCACTAATCAAAGCTAGAGGTCACACTCCATCCACATGAAAGGAAGCAAGGTGAGATGCTGAAGCAAGAATATGTACAATCTTTATATCCCTAGGGAGCCCAATATGTCACTCTGTGGGACACAGAGACAGATCCATGACTTCTCCAAAGCAGGGAGTAAATAATAGATCTGAGGCTACATTATACCAAGGAACCCAGCCTCCCCAAGCTCAGAGGGAGACTGGGAGAGTTTTGGAAGACGGATGGCCAACGTTAAGAACGCGTGCCTATTAGCTTGCTGGACTTAATGGAGTAAAGCAGCAGAGATTGGCCTCATTCTGGAAACAGATAAAGGTGGCTCTGAAGAATGCTATATCTGGATCCCACCCCACCCCACCAGGCTTGTGCTCATTATGCATTTAAAATACATAAAGATTATACATATATTTTTGTTATTAAGAGTGCTTTAAAGAGAGGAAAAGTCCCTAATTATAACTAAAAGAGATGTCTCTCTTTTGCCAAGAAAATATGTTTCTTCAATTAAATGGGTAAATAGGCTGTTTTTCCCACTGTGGGGAAAAGAAGCGCCTCTTGTGACCCTGTATTGATTAAGACTGCTGTGGAATGCCATTTGCAATCTCCTTGCATAATGGAAATCAGGAGGTAGCTGTCATGGTTTCTGAAGACAAATTGCTGGTAGCTGAGACAAATCATAGCCTCTTTCATCTCTGACTATTCTCACTTCCCAGCTAATGTGGACCTTACAGTCTAGGTTTCTTAAATCAGTCAGCTCTACTGTCACAGGTAGTAAAAATGGTAATCTGAGTGACTGTGCTTTAGAAATTATGTTCAAGTAACCATTACACTGACAATTATTCTTGAGCCATGCATTATTTAGTAAGAAACACAACTTCCAAAAGGGCATACAATTAAAAATAGATCCATACAGCAGCTGCTGTGATTATGACCAATACAAACAGAAATCCAACCAGGCAAGAGTCAAAAGAAGAAAGACTATGCCAGACGGAACATTGTTCAATCTCGATTTTGCTTTGTGTCCTTTGACTTGCAAAGTCAGCCAGTAGTCAATTTGTATGGAGCAGTGGTTCTCAAAGTGTGGTCTGCAAAACAGCAGTGTAGGCATCACCTGGGAACTGCTGGAAATGCAATCTCAGACCCCAACCAGACCTACTGACTCGAAAGGTGGGCTCAGCAATCTGTGTTTTCATGAGTCCTACAGATGATTCTGACTCATGCTAAAGTTTGAGAACTGTTGGGCAGAAGCCCAGGGGCAACCTTCAGATTGTAAGACTTTCTAGGAAGGTTCAAACTTTGGTTGCAAAACACTATCTTCAGAAGACTCTGGGAGGAAACCTGTCCTGATACCAAAGAAAACCATTGCAATCTTCAATTTTTTTTGTAGACTTAAAACTTTCTCTAAAAAAATTAAGTCTATAAAATCTTTTTTAAAACAACTGAAATCTTTAGGATGAATGAGTAGAAGAGCACATGACTTTCCTTATGCGAATTTGTTTCTTTATTTACCTACACCCAGAAAGGTTTTCAGACAACTTCTTAAACAAAATATATATAGCATCCAGTGACAAGCCATTCTCTTGGAAAGACTCCTCATTATTTAAACAACCTCATTACTTAAAACACCCACAAGATAGGCATTAATCACTAAGTAAGCTCTTGAGATGTCTCCAGTATTCACTATAGAATTTCAGGCCTTTCAAAGGAAAAGTAAGAAAGATTCAATTTCAATTCACCAAGTTAAAAATTTGTTCCCCCTCCATCCAATGAGAGTTGAGATGCTCCTTTAGCAGTCTTAGCATATGATCACTACACTGATTCTGAGTTACTGCACATGTCATGAGGAGCCACAGCCTGTGATGTGTGCCTGTGTCGTGAGTCATGCTTATAGCAAGGTGGTTTTGGTAATTCATTAATTCAGCCCTTTGGTGACCCAAGAAAGGGCTCCACCATAGCAAAAATTCACTCTAGGCAGTGGCTCTCAACCGTTCTAATGCCAAGACCCTTTAATACAGTTCCCCATGCTGTGGTGACTCCTAACCATAAAATTATTTTCGTTGCTACTTCATAACTATAATTTTGCTACTGTTATGAATCGTAACATAAATATCTATGTTGTCTGATGGTCTTAGGCGACGCTGCTAGCGGTTGAGAACCACATCTCCGCGGTATGCAGTAACTGTATAAAAGCAGCAAGGGCGGCGCTGTGCAAGTACGGTAGAAGAAAATCCACTCACCAGGATTCATGGAAAGAAGTGACTTAGCACTGTCCCCATGACGAGGTGAGGGGGCGCCTCACCGGGAAGGTGTAAGTGAAGGACAGAGCAAGCTGCAGGCCTCGGGGAAGCCCAGGATATGGCGAAAAGCGATAGAACTTTGCTGTGCCCAGAAAAACACACCTCTTTCAACCGTCTGGCCCGCCCTTGTATCTATTGCCCTTGTATCCTATTACCGTACCTCCTTCTCTGCCTCTCAGATCTCACTCCTGAGGACTGCAGTGAAGCAGCAAAGGCGTGCATGTGTGAGATCTGAGAGGCAGAGAAGAAGGTAATAGGATGCAAGGACGGGCCAGATGGGTGACAGAGGCATGTTTGCGCCACTGCTCTGATAGTCTTGGAGACAGGGAGGGCTGGGCAGGCAGGGAGAGCTGACCAATCCAAGCAGGCTTTCTATACAACAACCAGCCAATCACGGGTAAGGTACATCGCTTGCCGTGATTGGCTGGTTGTTGTATACTAGGTACCACATACTGTACAGCATCAGTATCTGTACCACATACAGTACAGCACCAGTACATACATAGAGTATACAAATGTCCAATAGTCAAAACCCCATCATGGCTCCACCAGCAAGAAGAAAGAAATATGAAGCTAGTTTCAAACTTAAAGTTGTAAACTTTGCCATGGAACATAATAACTATACTGCTGCAAGACAATATGGAGTAACAGAAAAGATGGTTCAGGACTGGAAAGCAAATGAAAAAGCATTAAAGAAGGGTAAGTGTGCATTAAGAAGAAGCACCCCACATTGGCCAGAACTCGAAAAACATGTAGCAGACATGGTGAATGAGCATCGCCAAAACGGTTATGTAGTGACACGAAATAAAATACATTTGTTTGCACTTCAGTGGGCCAAATCTAACCCAGATCATAGCAACAAATTTAAGGCCACTGTATTCTGGTGTACTAGATTCGTGGGAAGGCATAATATGCTACTGAAGCAAAAGACGAAAATTGCCCAAAAATTACCTGCAGATCTTGATAGCAAAGTAAATTGTTTCCATTGATACATAATACAACAGCGCACTAAACATAGCTATGCGTTAAGTAGTATTGGAAATATGGATGAAACTCCAATGAATTTTGGTATGGTTGGAAATAAAACTGTCCATCAAAAAGGTGAAAAAGCAATTTTAATTAAAACAACAAGACATGAGAAGTCCAGTTTTAAAGTGGTACTAAGATGCACAGCTGATGGCGCCAAACTGAGACCAATGATTATGTATTTTTAAAAGAAAAACAATGCCAAAACTCAAGGTCCCTGTTGGTTGTTTTGTACTACATGTAAATGAAAATGGCTGGATGGATGAAGAAGGGGTAAAGCTATGGCTTGATAATGTATGGAGCAGGCAACCAGGTGTACTTATTAAAAAACGTAGTCTACTGGTGTGGAATATGTTCAGGACTCATTTAACTCCCAGCACCAAGCAAAGACTTGCAAGACTAAACACAGATGCGGCAGTTATTCATGCAGGATTGACATCGTTGGTACAGGCACTGGATGTGTGCCTAAACAAGCCATTTAAAGATCTCATTCGAGAACAGTGGAATGAATGGATGGTTAGTGGCAAAAAAGTCATTCACAAAAGGAGGAAACATGTGTGCTCCATAGTTGGATGTTTTGTGCAAGTTTGTCATAAAGGCCTGGAATGATACTGATGCAGAAACAGTAATCAAGTCTTTCAAAAAGTGTGGCATGTCAAATTCATTAGATGGTATGGAGGACAACTACTTGTGGCAAGATGAAGAGCAAGCCAAAGCTGAGACCACACCATCTAATACGGAATTTGATCCATTCGACGACTGCCTTACAAATGTATCACAAGATGTCATTGATGTACTTATGATATCAGATGACAAACAGGAAGATTTTAAAGGCTTTTAAAGGGAAACTGTCACACCAGCAAAACCTGTAAAAATACCATAGCTTGCAGTTATGATGGGCATTGCTAACTCGCCAGGGACCTGCCCGGCACTTGCACGAGCTCTCTCTCTCTCTCTCTCTCTCTCTCTCTCTCTCTCTCTCTCTCTC
>JAAGEH010000307.1:58187495-58266606 GCA_011751065.1 Lasiurus cinereus | reverse complement strand
CTCTCTCTCTCTCTCTCTCTCTCTCTCTCTCTCTCTCTCTCTCTCTCGTTTGTTATCTTCCTTCTATCATCATCAGTTCCACTTTGGTTGACAGCTTAGAAAACAAACAGCATGGCAGCTCCCATGGGTTTATTGTCTTATTCTTCCTTTCAGCTTTAGAGTGAATTAGGAAAAGTTTAATCCACTTGCACTGTTTTATGTTTACATGTTTGATGACAAACAGCCTTATATTTATAACTGACAGTTTTCCTGCTAAGTAATTGCATGTCATAATCATTTGAATTAAAATTACCATATTGAAATCAAATCTGATGTTCTTTTAATTTTTATTTGGTGTGCATTGGAAGAGGGGTATCTTATATGGCGAGTATATCCCAAACTCTATATTTTAACTGGGAAAGTTGGGAGTTATCTTATACACCAGAAAATACAGTATATTAACCAAAATAGAAATCTTTCCCAGACATATTGTTATATGAAAAAGAAAATCATAAGACACATATCTATTAATAAAGTTCTGTTTGTATATGTGTGTGTGTGATTTAATTAATAGATATATGGTTTCTTCCCATTGTATACTATTTACTTATTCATCGCTTATCATTTTAAAAATGAAAATGTGCTTATGTCGTTTACTTATTTAATTTATAATGTTAAAAATCTGTTTGGAGCCGAAACCGGTTTGGCTCAGTGGATAGAGCGTCAGCCTTTGGACTGAAGGGTCACGGGTTCGATTCCAGTCAGGGACACGTACAGTGGTTGTGGGCATATATCCAGTAGAGGGTGTGCAGGAGGCAGCTGATCGATGTTTCTAGCTCTCTATCTCTCTCCCTTCCTCTCTCTAAAAAAAAAAAAAATTAATAAAATATAAATTTTTTTAAAAATCTGTTTAGAGAAAATGTGAATTGTTTTTTAAAAAGTGAGGAAACACATGAAAATGGGAACTCCCAAAATACATTATGTTTCCTTTTTCCCCTTCTCCTCCTTCTATTCCTTTTTCTCAAAGTATAAAAGTAAAATATCCAAAATTCTTTCCTACCTGCCCAAAGCCTATTAGTTCCAGTATTTGGGATAGGAAAAATATGGTTCATTTGTTCATATATTCATTCATTCATTTAACAGACTTTTTGGAGAGTTCCCAAGCAGGTCCACTAAGTACTGGAAATAAAGCAACAAACAACATATACGTGGCACATGGAGATCCTAGATATCATCCTGCCCTTGTTGAGTTTTGTTACATTAACAAAGAGAGTTAATCTGTCCAGACAAGTGAAAAAAGACTTCCCAAAGTACAGATGGACTTCATTCTAGAAGTAATAGTAGTCATTATCAGAGTTCTAAGAAGGGGAGTAACTTTATCAAGTGTACTTTACAAAGTTAATTTAGAGCTTGCTCTGGTAGCAAAGAATTGACCAAAGGAGTCTATCTTTCAATTTTCCATTTATCTATTTGCCATCAAGTAAGATTTAACATCAAATGTTACCTCCTGCTGAGTTTATTGACAGGGCTCATTTATCTGTCCATCTCACTAGATGAGATTGGCTATGGAAGATTTACCTTTTCAGAGTTTACAGTTAATAAAACCCATTGTATGCAATAAATAACTTGCAAAATGTTTGGCTTTATGGAACTGGTTGCTACAATTAGCAGAGGCTCTTGGAAGAAAATACATCTTTGTAAACATAGCCAGGTAGGCAAAAGCTTCCACCAGGGTAATGGGGCGCCTCGGTGCTTCATTTACTTACACAAAGGTCAATTTTAGCCATTTATAACCAGGACTCGGCTGTGTGGGAAGAAATTTTCTAACCCACTCACAGGTAGACTTCTATTTGAAAGTCTCACTTGATTGCTTTGGAAAGTATACACTACAGACTATGTAACTCTTATCCTTCAAAAGTAGAAAATTAACTCTCTGGATAAAGTTGACTAGGAAAACATGATCGAGAGAAATTAAACCTGACATTGTCCTTTTATGACCCCAATGCATCTATGTGGACATTAATGTGCATCACCTCCAAGCACCAATATGCTATTTTTAACATGGAATGTTCCATCTTTGCTCCAAGTAAGATAGGTGTTTTGAGGAACAGTGTTGCTCTAATTTGAAGGAGATGTGGAAATGTTCTAGAAAATGGGAAAAAATCTGAGCTCCTTATAAAACATATGCAAATTCCTCCAAACAACTTAATGAAACAAATTTAAATTATGGGCTTCCCAGTCAACATTTCCAAAAGGCCTTCTCATTATTTTTTAAATTCTTCTCAAACTGCACCAGCTCTGAGCGCTGCTTACTTTTTTCCTTCATCTCTCTGTAATCCAGGAGCCACCATGCTGGCATTTTCTCCTCTGTGTAGGATGGAGCAGTTCAGGCTTTGCGGTTCTGCAGTTACATGTCACATTATCATAATTGATAATACTATTATCTAAAACCATTAACTTGCTAGAGAGATTAAACAATTGCCCAGGTGACCACTCTGCCCCCATGTTAACCTATACATAAAGACTGTGTGTGTGTGTGTGTGTGTGTGTGATGTGTTTTAAGACACAGTCGTATTTCTAAAAGGTTCAGTTCATTAAAGTCTTGTTCCGTAACTCTGAAACTTATTTTTGCTCCCAACTCACCTGGGAAATGTGAGACACTTCAATCATTAAAATGGTTCCCAGGGAGGGGGTTGAGGCATGCACTCATTCACTGGGTCCTGTCATTTGCTAAGCTGCACACAGCTTCTGCACCCAGGGGTGTCTGGCTCCAGCCCCCTGCCCAATTGTCCTCTCAATTGTCAGTCTCTGGGAGCTAAATGAACCTCCCCCCACTGATGCCTGAATCCACTTTACAAACACAAATTATTTCATTCAATATTTAGTGATCCTGCAGAAAATAGATTCCTCCTCTGACTTCAACACAGACATACTATATGCAGATGACCAATAACCTTTCCAGAAACCAGACTTCAATTAAGAGAACATAGAGGGATACAAGGACAAGCTGTCACAGGAGGGTAAAACTGAAGGACAGGAAGATGGAGAAACCCAAAGATTGACTCCTTCACAAGGGAACCCACACTAAATTACTACATGCCTTTACCAGGACTGTCTAAAAAAAGGGAACTGAGAAATCTGGAGATTACTAACAATGTTAGCCCAAACATTTTACATACCACTTTAAACAGATCTAAGCTACATTCTAAAAACCCCAAGTATTATTTATTATTGAGCAGGACAATGAATAAATGCATTAATCAAGACCTTACTCACATCCCTTATAGTCATGGTTAAATATTTGTATATTTTCTTTTTTAATATATTTTATTAATTTTTCACAGAGAGGAAGGGAGAGGGATAGAGAGTTAGAAACATCGATGAGAGAAACATCAATCAACTGCCTCCTGCACAGCCCCTATTGGGGATGTGCCCACAACCAAGGTACATGCCCTTGACAGGAATCGAACCTGGGACCTTTCAGTCTGCAGGCCGACACTCTATCCACTGAGCCAAACCGATTTCAGCTATTTGTATATTTTCAAACCAAGATGCTCTACCCTCTTTAATTTCATCAATCCAGGAATAACTTACAATATACTAATATCCATGCATCACTATAGATTCTGTGGGTCTTATGCTATCCTGGAGGAATCCAAGCTCCATAAAACTGTCCTAACTGAATTAAAGTCAGAGCACTTCACTTAATAAAATTATTAATTTTTAAAATGGAACTATAGGCCAATACCAATGTGTTCATTTTATAATTATAACTTTAATAGCTATTCTAATATTTCATGTCAGCCCCAGCATATGTGTGTTTAAACAGGACATATTTATACATTAATAGGAACGTTTTCTAATTCTAAAAGTGACCATCATCAATTTATACTTAATATTTTTTAAACTATATTTTATTGATTTTTCACAGAGAGGAAAAGAGAGGGACAAAGAGTCAGAAACATCGATGAGAGAGAAATATTGATCAGCTGCCTCCTGCACACCCACCACTGGGAGTGTGCCCGCAACCAAGGTACATGCCCTTGACTGGAATCAAACCTGGGAACCTTCAGTCTGCAGGCTGACGCTCTATCCACTGAGCCAAACCAGTTACGGCCTTAATATTATTGAGAAGTGCTGCCTGGAGGTCTCATAGAAATTGTCAAAGTAAATCAAAGTAGCACAAGTTGTAATTATCACATTCATGTGGTTTCATTCTGAGCTGGAAGATGGGCTGAGCACCTATCCTATATCTTCTCCCTTACTTTTAAAAGTTACAAATTTTTCAAGCCCAGTAACTTGATTAATAAATACATTCACTTCTATAAATTAAATGATCACTCTGTGCCAGGATACTGATCTTAGTTATGACATTTACCATAATCAATGTCTGCTCCAGGTGAAAAGTCTCTCACTCATTGTGCTCTTGCCCCTTTATGCACTAACCATGCCTCAGAAATTGGCTAGAGCATTGGGTTCTGGCCAAAGAGTCGGAGGTAAATCTCCCACTGGGTTACCCAAAAGAGTAAGGAGAGAACTGGCCAGTCCATAAGGGAAGATGAGGGCAGAAAGAAACCAGGTCCAGACTGCATAAAAGTAAAACCCGCCCTTCAGGGGGCCCGAGGAGTTTCCTAGATTCCCTTTGGAAATCCAAGAAGGCAAAGGACATGGCCAGATCCTAGTAGAACCCTTTGCCTGCATTTTCTCATTAAATCCATCCAACAACCTAACACAATGTTAATATCCCCATTTTACAGATAGGCTGGTTCTGTGCCACAATTGATGTAAACAAGCTTTGAGAATCTCAAATAAGCAATTCTGCTTTCATCCCCTGCTCAAATCCTTGCCTAATGGGGCACCAGACTATAGGAAAGAGAAGAATTCAGAGTATTTCTGATGGGATAGATGGGAACCAGAATTAGCCTATCAGGGGAAGGTAACAGAAGGAAGGGAAAAAATCTTCATGAAAGTTTTTCTCTTCTCTAAAAGTGAGTGTTGTTGGGCCATAAGTGCTGAGTTAGGAACAGAAAGAGATTCTTTGAAGAAAGCAGGGCAGGAGATCAAGTCAGAGAAGTGGGAAAGTGGCTGGAGTGGAATATCCACCTCGAGCAGAAAATGCCATGTGGCTCAGAGTGAGGACTGCTGGGAGAAGTCCTAGATCCCAGGATATGAGGAAACCCTGCAGAGTCCTCGTTCTGCATCTTGCCTCTGGACAAGGGGTCAGCTAAGCCCAGGATAAATTATTAATAACTTGTTAGTTTGCCTTGAAAGTTTTCAGAGATGAAGAATTAGAGGGCCCTTGGCTGCCTGTTTTAATCGGTGTCCTCCTCACGGCATGGGGCTCTTCCTAATGTCCTGCTCTAATGTGTCCGGAATTCCCTAAAGCCTGTTTGTGCCTGTTCAGTGCTCCTCAAACACAGAGAGCTGCTTCTGCTCAGCAGCATCCTCATTTGAGAAAATGTCATCCATCTGAAAACAGTCATTAAGTTGCCTCTTAGCATTCTCTTCTCCAAACTAAAGGAATTCATTCAGAAGCTGGACAGCCACTTCAGAGGTGAGGAGTGTTACAGACAGGATTACCTTTCTGTGCATGAAGTGAACCACACCAAATGGTGCTCCAAGACATCTTCCAAACCAGAAAGCCTTTGATGAGATTCCTTTTATCTTTATTGTGAAGCAAGTTTTCCATCACTTTGTTCACTTTTGTCACTAGATCTCTCACCTAATTCTCCATATTCTTTTAATATGTTTAAATGTGATTTGCATAGAAACAGTTTCTCAATACCAAGCAAAGCCTCATTAGTTCAGAATAAGTTGGAAAAGGCATGTTCCACAGTAGGAAATCAGAATGAAAAGTATTTTCAATTTTAAAAATTATCATTATAAAAGACTGCATAATGGATATTAACAAATAAAATGAGGAAGTTAATGAAAGATGGTGAGTTACAGTAACTATTTTTATGGCACTTTATACTCTCAAGGTGTTGTTACATACAACATTTTATTTTGCCAATTTTATTCAATATGTAAATGTAATTTATATAATAGATCATCTGAATAGAAATCTAAGTCAAGAAGTATTGAATTATCTTGCTAAATTTGAACTTTTAACTCAATAAGAATTATATATATTATTCCAAGGCTGCATCAGGGCAGTTTGAATTAATGAGGTTCTGCTCTTCTGTAGCTATAATAAACCTGACAATTTTATGGCCATCTTAGCCCAGAGTGTCACTCCCATCTACACATTAGTAATAAATCCTGTTTCTTCACACAAGAACTTTTATCACAACAGAGCATCCCACTTTAAAGAACTTTCACCAAGTAAATTATCTAATATCTCAAATACCATAGCAATGTTTCCTATGATAAATGTGTGAAGAGTTCATTATACTCTCTAAAATTACTTGATTTAAAATGAACCTCAATAAAGAAAATATTCCAGGAGATTGAGGACTCGACATGTCACAGAAATTAACATCTTCTGTTTGTTCAGAAAAAGAACAGTCATGAATAGATCAAATAATGGAACTAAATTAACACATGTAGAAACCCAGACACAGAATCCTCTGTTTGGGAAAGCTGGGAACCCTGAAGGGCATCAATGAGCATCTTCACCATCTTCACTTTCTTCTTTAAACCTGCAATTGGTATCAGAACAATTCATTATTCTTTCAGAATGGTCAGAAAGACAATGCCTTGACCTACCTTAAAAAGTCTTAAAATGTTAGCAACCATAATGGACACGGAGCTGGCTGCAGCACCTATGACTCCAGATATCTTGTCAGGCTTGGTGAAAATGGGTGGGTCTCCATTAGCACACTTTACATCTGAAGCATCTTTCTCTATCAGCGCCTGCACAAATGTTAGCGACTGCTCCAGAGCATAGGTGTCCCTGGAGCATGTGTCAAGGATCCGGACACCCAGAGTGATATTGGAGAGGAGGTCAGGGTCCTTATTAATCTGGTCAATTGCATAAAGCATGGCCTCCAGTCTGTGGATCCCCTTTTCCTTCTTCAGCTCCCCACAAGGCACCCCTCTCTCTCCCTTTGCATGGACAGGGAAGAGACCTCCCAAAATGATGTCCCCATCCACGCGTATGGAATGGGCATACTCCTGGCTGTGAGTTCTTTGCATCATTGTGAGGATCCAGTAGAACTTGGCTGTCAAGAGGAAGAAACAAGGGCAAGAGGCTGATCGCTTTCCCTCGCATACCATTTTCTCCGCAGGTGGTGTTGCAATCCAAGACCCAAAGTTTATTCTTGCCACAGAAGAAGGGGGACCACCTGAGGCCGCACCTTCTGGAGGCTACCATCAGGCCCCCTGAGAAAGGCTCTGTGGGCTTCAGCAAGTTTTCTTGATTGGAATGTCACAGTGAATTTCCATCAGACCTGTAAGGTTCAATTTTATTTCCATATAAAGTCAACTTGCCTGGAATGGTGCAAAAATTAGAATAACCGCTGAGGTTCTGATGTTGGGATGAGGTCAACAATCCATGTCCTTGAAGTCAGCCCTGCAGCAGAATTATTCCTGAGGGCAGGAGAAGGGAAAAGGGGATTCAGTTCAAAGGGTCTACATCTTTCATAGTTTTAAGCCCTGTAACACCAACCTTTTTTTTCGGGGGTTTGGGTGGGGCGCTTAACTTCCCCTATTCAACAAGAAGCTAATTATTTTTGTCCCCCTATGATTCTGAACACCTGGCTGCACTGCATCTAAACAGAAAAATTGATGACACTTTTGGAGCAGCGGAAAAAGTATCAGAAACTAGGTTGATTCCCCCAAGCTAGAAAGTATTTTTATTTACCAGTTTATTTCAATAAATCTAATTTCCGTGAAGGTAAAAATCCTGTGATTGATGGCATTCTTTCTTTTCAAATGTTTGTACTTTTTACAGCTGTCTGAATTTAGCATTTTAATTTTGACCACAAAATCATCATGAAAGGTTATTTGCTGTGATGTATTCAACAAGCCAGATGTCTGTTAATGACATTTCTTTGGTGCCTCAGATTTCCCAGTAGAAAAAAAAAAAAAGTGATCATTCAATCACACACACCAGAGAGTCACACACACAAGAAGAAATCCACTCCAGGAGTCCACAATGTATAAGTTTCATAGCTTGTGAAAACATTTCACATTGAATGTCAGTTATTTCATATAAATTATCTTATTGTTCTGTGATAACAAAAACAAAGACTTGAAAATCAAGCACATAGGGAAGTTATGGGTGAAGATATTTCTATTACCAATGTCAGAGTTTGCTATAGAATATGTCAGGGTGGAAGCAATGGGCATGTTTACAGTCCTAAAGTAAACATTCCTTGATCCTAGAATCACTAGGAGCAAATCAAAGCTGGAGCTCAATTGAAGAGCTTCTTAATTTCATCTGACTCCCTGGGGAAAACAGTTATTTCATCAAGACTAGAAATAAGCTGGAATGAAAATGTCTACAAGCAAATCAATTAAAAATAAAGTTTATTCTAGGACCCTGGCTCTTAAAGAATTCTATGAGATTCTTTCAAAGAACTTTTGAGGAGGTTTAACTGAAAACTAGAATTGACCTAACATAAAGGAATCAGATATTTGAAACACACACAATTGAAAGAATAAATAGCACTGACTTATTTTGGCAGAATGGTTAAGCTAATGCTCATTTCTAACTTAATAATATAGAGAGATTTGAAACCTGAAATTTTGACAATTTTCCTCTATCCTAGACAACAAACATCTGCTTGTATTTTCCATTCATATGTACAATTTCCATTTCATAAAGTTTTCATTCCATCCTCCCTGTCCCAAAGGAAAGGATGGTGCCTCCCTATAGGGCAATGGAACATATGTCCAAGCGCCTTTGGAGAAATCTGCACTTTCTCCACTTTCAGATTAGAACAGGGGGCCCATCACAGCCCATTGCCCTGGATTTCTGAGTGGACACCTGGAGGATATTCAGACATGCAGCCAATGGCCCACTCAGCTGAGATTGTTCTATTCAGCCTACAACAGGCATCCCATGCCTACTGGCATATGCTAAACCCTAGAATTCCTCTATTCTACCCCTATCTACTTAGTCCTTTTCTGATTTTTCTCACAGGCAATTCTCCTGGCAGCTGCTTCTCCTTCAGAAAATCTGTGATTCAACAACAGCCTGACCTCAGGCATTCCACAAAAGGAAACACTTAGAAAGTCAACTCGACTTTCTGGCTGAAACCATGTACTAGTAAGTGATGGACCATAAATTGCACCGACCACAGGGAAGTAGAATTGTGTTTTACAGTTTCACAAGAAGATCAGTTATAAGATAGTAAAACCTCATTAACTCGGATCACTAATTCAGAACTTGAGACAAAGTCCACACAGCTGGGCTGACCCTTTGCATATCCTTTCTGACAGAGCACAGAATAAAAGAATAGGTGAACGAGGGATCTTTATGGAGAAAAGGAAGTAGACCTATTGTTCTCCAAAGACCAGTCTTTCTTCATTTCATGGAGCTGCTTCCCAAGTACTTAAACCACTTCAGAGAATATATTTCCAATTATAGATGAACATAAAAACAGTCCATCTGTTAATTACAAATTATCCTTACGTACTCACATGGCATTAACCTAGTGCCATTGCTAAACAGTCCTGGAAGAAAAAAATAGAGTTTCTTTTCTAAGTATTCATGTTTACAATAAATGACTTACAATAATTTCTAGTCTCTCTAGCATCTCATAGGTCTGTTTAGAGCTTTAAGTTAAGGAAAGGTTGAAGGATAAATAGCAGTGAGAGAGGAATTAGTTATATTTCCTTAAACGGAAGACAAGAGGTTCATTTTGCTTATTATTTATTGGACAGATCACTTGCAGTTTTACCTAAACTCTTTCCTCTGCAGCATAGAACTAATAGCACACAATTTCTCTAAATAAAGCTTGGTTTTCTTATCTGTAAAGGGTCGAGGGAGCCTGCCAGCAAGCACAGTACCTGGCACAGGACGAGTGGAGTTACTAGTGCTAACCTAGTCTGCAACTCATTTTCCAATGAAGCAGAGCAACTCGTTCCATATTTGCCCATTTGGTGACGTGTTCCCTGAATTATGTCACTTTAAAATTAAAATCGGAGCTAGATATAAAATATTGAAATGTTGAGCTTATTTCAAAATCTGATACATTGTTATAAAAATCACAGACTCTTGACAGCTGGAACGTTTAGTTTCTCTTTTAAATTCTAAGGAAAAAAATACATTTGAAAGTTTGTAAAAAAAAAAAACACATAAATTTGGTTTCATTGTATAATCTTATGCTGCCTAACCTTGCCCTTAGGCAATTCTTATGCGATCCGATCTGAACTCATCCTCATTGGAGTTGGTGAGTTTTAAAGAAATAATGACCATTTCGTGCTACAGAGCAAATAGCTCTGCTTCTGTGCTTAAAATAAGACAATTTTTCCTCTCAAACTGATATTCCTCTAGGGTTTGCTACAAACCTCGCCTTTGCTGATGGATTCGTTCAAGGAGGTACGAGGTCTACACTCCAGAAACCAACCTGTGAGGAGAGTTAATGCCATGCACTATTTCCGAGCCCACAAGAGATGCTTCCCAACCTTGGAGGAGGCTTCACTCAGCCCTGGAGCCCTTCCTGGTCACTCACTCCTACCCCAGCCTAACCACAGGTACATCATATGTCATTAGCACTTCTAGCAACAATCTTGCAGGCCTGGTCTGTGGGGGAGCAGCTTCCCCACTCCCCCCTCACCCTCCCCACCCCTAACACACACACTGGAACTTGATTCTGTGGCTCCCTAACAACTTTCCTTAAAGGCCAACAGCTTCTCAAGGGCCAGGGCCCTGGATTCTGCTTTTTATTTTCCACGTACCTTCTCTGAACCAAGGTCCCAAGAGCCTAACAGAGTATCTTATTGAATTTTCATTCACAGATTAGGTTTTGTATAAAAAAAGGCTCAGAAAGGTTGAACATAGCCCAAGGTCCTGAGCTAGTAAATGGCACCACAGTCCAAATCCTCAGGCCCCAAGGATTGAGAAAGTCCCAGGGCTGCAGAGCCTGGTTATGACAATTCAAGTGGATAATAAAGGCCCTGCCTGTCCACTGAAATCTGCCAGAAATGTGTATATCTTCAATGGTTAGCTCTTTAATAAAAATAGTGTACTAATTAAGAATATACTAGACAATCTGGTTGGAGAGAAGGCATTTCCAGGCAAAGTGATTTATTTATTTTTTAAATAAGTCTTTATTGTTGAAAGTATTACATATGTCCCCTTTTTTCCCCCATTGACCCACTCAACCCACCCCTCTCTGTCCCTCACCCTAGGCCTTCAGCATCCTATTGTCTTGGTCCATGGGCCATGCATATATGCATACAAGGTCCTTGGTTGATTACCTCCCAGCCACTCACCCTCCCCCGAGGGCAGGGTAATTTATGAATCTCTCAAAAAGTTGAGAATATCAAATACAGTTTGTCTAAACTTCGTTCAAATCAAGTTTCCTGGCCAGTCTAATGCCAGTAAGAAGAAAGCCACCAAACCATGTAGGATCTATCAGGGTCTGTCGTTGCACTTGACACCTGCTTTTAAGACATAATATGGTAAAATCCTCACTGAGGAATAACATCAGCCAAGAATTGTAATTTATTTTCTCATAAGGGGCCAAGCAGTCTTTCGACACTGGATTCCAATCAGCTCTTTAACAAAAAAGTTAAACTGTATACAGTATTGTCATCAACTCACAAAACTGCAAATCCAGCAGTTTCCTTGAAACTGCCCACACTTGCAGCACCTTTGGTTGTTTTAAAACATGCATCATATTCGTCTATCATCTCCTACACCAAAACATGTGTGCATGGCCCTGGGACCTGGGAGGAGGCAGCAAGAGGACAGGCCAGACTGAGCCCTCCCCTGGCAACAGAGGTCTGGAAGTGGATCCTTGTCTGACAGTCACTGTCACCAGCCATTTTACCTCTGTGTGCTTCTAGGTCCTCATCTGGGAAATGAGAGAGATGGACCATGCAATGTGATCTCTAAGGTGTCTTCCAGTTTCCCATGCTGAAAATCTATTATTTAATAATAAAGGAATATTATTAAATAATAAACACTGGAGCAAGGTTTTGCCAAATGAACCCAATAACTGATTTTGTTTCCAACATGAGTGACTTTTTCACCTGTGAGAGAGAGTTCGGAAAGTTCTTCTATACAAGCAAGCCTCATATGAAGAAAATCTGGAAAATCTGATACATGAGCTGCTCAACTTACTAAACAGGAGAAAGTGATTATGTATATGCATTACAATAGAATTCACCAAAGATTCTCTATAAATAGCTAAACACCCTGTGCACTTAAAATATAATCTGATTTAGTAGAATTCAATTTTCACAGGGTTGTGTTTTTTTTTCAATATTACAGCTATTGCCTAAAAAGACCATATTTAAAGTAATGAGAAGCCACTTTTCTAGTGTGTATCATATAAGAAAAGGGAAAAGGGTAAAACCAACACCTACTGAATGCCCACAGTGTGCCTAGAGCCTCACACACATTATCTCATTTCCTTCAAAAAATACACATATGAGGTTGGTATTAGGCCTCCATTTGGGAATACAAGGAACCTAAAAACAGAAATATTATATGAATGTGTCTAAAATCTTGAGCCAAAATTCAAATGCAGAAGTGCTGCCACGTTCTTTCCCTTAACCAGTGGGTCTTTACTCCTTGCCCCTTGGTGCAGGACATCATTGATGGATATGGGGCCAACCCTGATTTGATAATGTGGACTGTAAGTGTGGCATCCTGGGGTCCGCAAACTCACCCACCCCAGTACTCACTACATGGCACTGGGCAAGTCACTTACTTAACCTGGGATCAATTTCTTTTTCTCTGAACTAAGGAATGGTTTCTGGCCACCTCCCCAGGTTGCAAAATAAAATGATAAAATGTATGCAAAAGTATGTACATACTTTAAGAATATAATTTGGATACTACTTTTTTAACAATCAGTCCTAGAACTCACTGTTGCCGTGTGCTTGGAATATCTAAAAAAGTTACTTTCCCATCACATTCAGGGCTAATGAGACCTTAGCAAGTCATCTGTCCAAGAAATCAAAAGAAATTGAAGGGAAACTGGAAAGGACACAAGAAAAAGGGTCAATAGAAGTGCAATATCTGACCTGGACAGCTGGGGTCATGGACAGTTAGAGCATCCAAAGTCTATTCTGTAGGAGGTGGTGACAAGATATTCTTCCCAGTGAAAAGAAGACAATAGGAAACCTTCCTAAATTGTATGCAGAATATAATACAAAGCATCTACCACTAAGGGTCATTACCACTGGAAGCGGTAATCAATAAGCAGCCAGCAGATTTCTATCCTGAGGCATAACCTTGCCTGAAAAAGTCTGCAAGTGGCAACGCAGGTGCTCAATAATCTCCACATACTCTTCTTGGCCTGTCCTACATCTTCCACTTCTGCTCACCTACTCCCTCGTCCCTCAGGCCTGGATCTCCTCCCTCCCTCAGTGCTCATGTGTCCTACAAGTCATGATCTTAAGACCAGATTCTCTCACTCCCTTGGCCCTCCCTAGGGAGTGAATAGATTCACTAACAGGTATCAAACCCTGAAGATGCATTAATACCTTCCCCAGTTGGAATATCTGCATTTATAAGATATTTTCCAGAGATCCATCATTTCTTTACCAAAGAAAAGTCTCTAATAATGAAAAAGACTTGCAATGTAACAAGCCAGAGCTGGGAATCACTATGAGTCAGGAGCCTCTTCACAGCCGTCCTGAAACCAGCAGGTTCTGGGATAAGAATGTATCATGCTCAAGGTCCTTATTCAGTGAATGCGTTTGTCACAAGTTGTCAAAGCAGCAAGTAGAAATGAAAATCAAAGAAAACTCCTCTCAGAGCCAAGACAAAAAGGAAAGAAGAAAGGAAAGAGAGAGTGAGGGGGGAAGGAAAGAGGAAGGAAGGAAGGAAGGAAGGAAGGAAGGAAGGAAGGAAGGAAGGAAGGAAGGAAGGAAGGAGGCAGGCAGAGAAATCTAAATTCCTAGCAGACAGAAAACCCCTCTTGGGATAAAAACAATAGGACCCAACTGGCTCTCTATTCACATCCTCTCCTGGAACAACATGGAGTGACTGTCCCGCTGAGCAAACTACATGTGTGTATCTGGTGATACACACTCCCCTGGTTCTATCAAGAAAACAGCAACAGTTACCTGAACCTTGGAAAGCAACCTGTTCAAAAGATATGGAGACATAGCCAGGTCTTTGCTGTGAGTCCAGTTAAGAGACAAATCCAGGCAGCATCTTCCTTTTAAGATACTGGGACAGAGCAACTCCACTCCTCAGACTAAAGCAAGGTCCCCTTCAATCAGGCATTCTAACTACAGGAGGAAGATGTTGGGAAGGAAACACATCATTCCAACCAGGAGTGTGTGTGTGTGTGTGTGTGTGTGTGTGTGTGTGTACAGTGTTCTGTGGCTCATGCCCTAAAGACAATGGAACATTTTTCCACAAAGATTGGCATGTGATATTGCCAAAATGAACATCAGCTGGTTGTTTGCTGCATAAATACCAATTACACCAGCCCTGTAACAGCTCCAATCTGCACAGCCAACTCTGAAAAGAGCACATCGCTCCAGACCTCTCACTCTCTCCTGCACTCACTGATGCTTTTATCTATTCCTTTCAAATGTAGACGTTTTTAGAATTATTCAAGTAGCCATAATTTACCACGGAAGCAGGGAAGGGCAGAACTAGCCAACAAACCAAACAGAACAAATCAAGCCCACATAAAACAATGGAACTGTGTTCTCAGCATCTTTTTCTTTATTCTGGGTGAATCCTCTCCTAGAGAGCCTCCCCTCAGCTGTTCCTCCCAGAATCCCTGATTTTAAAAGCAAGAACTATCTGTTTTTATCTCAGGTAGTTGAATCTGAAATGAGAAAATGACACTTAAAAAATCTTAACTCATTTTCCCTGATGAATATGGCTTTTCTCTTCAAAATTATCAAACCACATCTTTTCAAAAAGCAGGCAATGAGTTTCACACAGCTGACTCTGTCTCCTCCAGCGATCTTTCAAGACATTACTCACAAGCAAGTGACCAAGGGAAACTAAAGTGGTTTCTGTAGCCATTTGCAATTATTGACAAACAATTTCATAACGGAAAATGGAAATTACAGTCAAGTGCAATAAGCTGTTCATCCAAGATCTACCTGCTGGTGGCTCTTTTTCTCTTTTCTTTCAAGCAAAATACACACTATCATCAGAATGTATTTCTCCGGTTTTTCTTGTCAGTATTTCCACCACCAACCCAATTTCCCAACTCTGTTCGTTGGCAGGATTTGTATTCGACCCGGGTAAGTGGTGGAGACGGCAATATATCCTTGGGTATGGGGAGCCTCCCACACCGCCAGGTCGGTGGGCAAGGACCACCGCCAAATAGCAAACAGGCCATTCCCACCCGCCACTCCGGGCGGGACGGGCTGGGAGGACTAGGAGGGTTGGGTTTCTGCAGTTGGCAGGTCGGTCTTTTCTCACCCCCGAATCCTGGGTGCACAGACACCCTGACCCTGGCTCTGCAGTTTGGGCCCCGGGGAAAACAATTCCACCAGAGTGGGGGTGCCGCCTTGCGCAGTTGGGTGACTCGCAGGTCCCTCTGTACGGCATTTCATTTTGATTAAAGGGACCTGTCAGATAGAGGGTTTGGGGGTGGGGGTGTGAGAGAGGGAGGGAAGGAGGGAAGTAAGGAAGGAGGGAGGGAGAGGGAGAGAGGGGGAGAGGGAGAGAGGGAGAGAGGGAGAGAGGGAGAGAGGGAGAGAGGGAGAGAGAGAGAGAGAGAGAGAGAGAGAAAGGGAAGGGGGAGAGGCCAACCCTCGCCCCCTGGTGTTGCATTTTCGCCAATTGTACGAACCTCCAGGGATCTCGGGTCTTGGCCGAGCACACGGACTGGCTCTGGGCAGGCTCCGAGGGTTTGCAATCTCGACCTCCCTTCTCAGCGCGCAGCCACTCACCCGGCCCCCGTTCCCCTCCTCCCCGCGGCTCTTCCTTTTTCTTCTCGGTCCCTTCGGCCTTTGAACCCGGGCTCCCGCTGGAGCCCAGGGTCTCGGGAGAAGTACCTGGTGACTCCTGCCTTTCCCACGCCGCCCCAGTCCCCGGCGCGCCCGCAATCCAGCCTCCGCCCCGCCGCACCTGGCCGCCCGGAGCGCCCACGCCCCGAGCGCATCTGCCTGAAACTGGGGCCCGCTGGCCGCAGGTGCTCCGGAGGAGCTGTCAGGAGCATCTGCCTTTGTTTCTTAAACTCGGGATCCTCAAAACCACCCCTCCCTCCCCTCCCCTCCCCCAACAGGACAGGGAACTCCAGTGTTTTCCCGAAAGCCTCAAAAGGGGGGCGCGGAAATCCCAGCCTCGCCGCGCTCACGCGGAGAACGCAAACTCCTGGCAGGCAGACGCCGAGCGGGGATGCGGGGTCTCCACCACCCCGGAGCCGCCGCGCTCCTCCCGCGACCCCCACCTTCCCTGGAGCCTGGTGACTCATCCATCCCCCAGCCCCACACTCAGGAAGACCGGGGTTCCCCCGACGCATCCCAGAAGCCTCTAACTTGAGAAATGCCACCCGTTAGACTGGCAGACCGGAGGTACCTCGTCACACCCGCGGGCAAGTCCGATTCCGCCAGGGCAGGTCCAGGAGGTCGCGGGGCGCGCCCGCCGAGGAAGGGCGCCCGAAACGTGCCGCCCCGCTCTCCGGCCCAGCAGCGGGGCGCCGGCCCCTCCCCCGCCCGTCAGTCTCCCTTTCGCCGGCCAAACTTTTAGGGGATCACATCTCCAAGCCTTGGGAGTTCCGAGCTAAGCGTCCCCCTTTCGCGAACCTCTTCACTGGAATGTAGTCACGGGAAGACAAGAGGGGTGGCTGCCTTCTTCTTTGCAACGTAAAATCAACAGACACCCAATCAAGCTCCACTGCCCGGCCAACCCTCGCCCCTGCTGCCTCCTCCCTCACGCCCCCATTCCATCACCTCCGCCCGCCAGTTCTCCCCCGGACTCGGGGTGCGCCGGCCACGGGACGGTGCCCAGGCAGCGCTCCGCTCTAAAGTGGTCCGAGAGGAGCCGGTGCGCCGGGCTGGCCGTCCCCCGAACGGCTTGAGAGAGGAGAACGGAAAGAGGGGCGACTTCGGGGTTTTCTCCTTTCCCCTCCAGCACAGCGTTTCGGGGCAGCCGGGATGGGAGCTGCGTCCCTGTGGCTCGGCACCTGCTTCCCTCTCTCTCCCCCGCTCTGCCGCTCGCGAGTCTTACCCTGCTCCCCGCAGAGGGCGCGGCGAGGAAGCGGGCGGGGGGCCGCAGCTCCATGTCCGCGCCGCCGCCGCCGCCGCGCGAGGCGAGCACCGCGGCGCACTTGTGGCTGGTCTGGGGCGCAGGGGCTGAGCGGGACCGGCGGGCGCCAAGTCTCTTCCATGTGAATAACAAATACTCCCACCCGCGGCCGCGATTGGTCTGCGCGCGGCGCCTCCAATCCTCCGCCCGCGGCCATTCACCTGGGGCGGCGCGGGGAGCCGCGGCCGGGATCGCCCCCGGAGTCGCCAATCGCTTCGCGCCAACCAGTCACCTCGGGAGCAGGAGGAGGAACCCCGAGGGGCGGGAGGCCCCGGATTTCGGGGTCACCGAGCTGCCCCTGCGCGGCAGGGAGGAGGACGCTCGCCCGGTGGAGTCCCCTCCGCGCTACATCACTCAGCCCTCGGCGACGTGGGGACCAGAAATGTCAACAGTTCTGATTTTAACATCACCCCACCCGCCCACAGAAAAGGGAGGATCCAGAATCGGTGGGAGGGGAAGGAGAGGCGGGGAGGGGGCGGGGAGGAGGATCGTGGCTGGGAAGGCGCTGAGCCGCTCACGACTGCCCGCCGAGCCGGGACCCACGCGGGCAGGCGCGCACGGGGCCCCCCACCCGGAGCGCGCTGTCGAGGCCGCGAGCCCCGCTCCTCCTCCCCGAGCACAGCTCCGAAAGGGTCCCCCGTGAAGAAGACATAGCTGAGGGACGACAAGTGTCCCGCCACCCGTTTTCTTTTCGGGGATGTTCCAAGTCGAGCCCGTCGGTCGCGCGGTTCCCTGCAAAGTTTGCCCCCGACGCGCCCGCGGTTCAGCCTTTCGTCCGGTCTCCCTACCCTCGACCTCGTGACCCGGGGTGGGGGGCGGGGCTTTCACAGAGCTCTGGGCACTCGGGGTGGACCCGAGGCGGTCCCGCTTCGGCAGGGCACGCCGGGGACTCAGTGGGTCGCGGTGGCCAGCTTGCACGGAGCTGACCAAGGAGCCGCAGGCGCGCGCAGGAACTCCTGCAGACTGGCGCTACGCCGCCGCTCGAGTCTGAGGGAAACCTGGGGATTCCCTTCCCCTCCGGCTAATGGAAAGCCTTCGGCTTTTGGCTGGAATCATTCCGCAGACCTCCCCGCGAGTTACAGCCCAGGCAATCCACACCTGCCCCGGCCAGAGCCCGGGAGCGCCCCGCCTCCTGGCGCCGGGGAGCCGGGCCGGCCTTGTGTTGGTGAGAAAGTTCCATCTAGAGGCGGCCGCGCGCTACTGCAGAGGCGCAGGGCGAGCCGAGGAGCCCCCATGCCTCTCCCCTTCTCCCAAATGGAGTAGGAGCGCGCCAGGAGACAGGGACAGACTGCCTGCCCTGGGAGACAGGATGGAAAAGGGAAGACAGACCCCTCACAAGGCAAGTCCTCTTTCCTCTTTCCACATCTCTGCAACGAACTTCAATTGCCTAAGCATCGTGAACTTCGTAAAGCGTCACAGCAGTATCTTGCACTATCCTGTACACTGCTTCTCCTGTTTGGGCTTTTTTTTTAAAAGAATTTTTATGAGTTTATTTGAGCCAAACTGTCGACAATTGCCTGGAAGCACAATCTCAACGGATTAGGATAATGCTCCAGAGAATGGCAGTTCTTCACCTTGTTTTATAATTACAATCAAGGTAGGAGAGCTACCTGGGTTACAGGAAATCCATTGTGATAGATTAGGGAAGCAGGAGAAAGCAAAGAGCGGAAACCTCTGGGATTGCATAAAAAGTAAAGTGATAGACATATACTTCTTTTACTTAGGTGAGTACAGGATAGTTAACAGTCAACAATTAACATGATAACAATAACAATGAAAACACTTGTAGCATCTATCCTGGAGCCGATAAATTTGGTTGTGCCCTGAGAGGTCTGGAAAAGGGGAAGTTACAAGTTACCCTGACATTAGATGCAAAAAGACAATAGGCTCAGTTAAGGTAAAAACTGACCTTTATCAGGGAAGATACTGGTCTAAGACATGACCACCACTATAAACTGCTTTTAGTTAAAGTTTTAATTTCAGGCCATTCTTTGTGGTTATTTTAGGTCTTTGAGTTTGCAAAACTGCCATGCAGGCCTTCCCTGAGCTAGTCAAGTTAATACTAGTATGTGGCCTTTTTTTTGTCCACACTTCCCCCTTTTGGTCATAAATCGATCCAAAGTATGCATTGATGACCAACAGTTTGGTTGAATTCTCACATCCACTCTGTGAGATGATCAAAATGATCGAGTCCACTCTACAGATTAAGAAGGAAAGAGACTTTGAGACACAGCTGGAATGTGTCAGAAATCAGAGCTGCCTGACTTCCAAACCCCAAGCACCCTTCCTCCCTGGAGTTGTAGCTTTTCCCCAGGCTGCCATTTATGTGTGAAGTTTCCATTGAGGAGACAGACCTCACGTATCTAGTTTCATAAAGCCACCCCTTTAACACAGGAAAACCTACAGGTTTCCAGCCCAGGGAACCTCTTCCTTTTTCATTCCCTTCTCTTCCATATTAGGGACTTTTTGATTATAGAATCATTGTTTTATGGCCACAACCACCTAGAGGTAGTTTGGACAGATAAAAATAGTCTGGGTCCCCTGTCCTCAAGTCCCTATTTAGGGAATCTCCATTCACTGTGAATGAACAGCACAGCCTTGAAGGGGGTGACCAGCGGGCATGCAGCCTGAAGCAGGGAAGGTGCAAAGACAGAAGAACCCCTAACTGATACAAAGACAGGGCTTAGTGGCCTCAGTGGTCACACGTCTGCACATGAAGCTTGAGGACTTTGTTACCAACTGAAAGAACTCCCTCCCTGGCCCCAGACGTCTGTAGACAAATTCAACAGCCTGGTTTCTATGGTAGACAGCTCACCCCATGCCACCCCAAATGGCAGATTGATGACACCTATCTCAGAGGAAATATAGGTTACACGGGTATTTGAGTAAGTCCCTCTAAATGCTTCACTATGTGTGAATTAACACACTGGAGAAAATGAAGGAGAGGACAGGCAAAGCAAGCCTGAAAATGTCCTGAGCCCACAGAGCTGCTGACCACACCCTGGTCTTCAGATCTCCTACAGACCCCCCACTAAGTGTTCTTGCCCCAGGGTGAGCAGGGAGGGCAGCACCCTGACACTCTAGTGGTCCCATGTCTGTAATGAGGACAGCAGAGCTGGTTGTGGCTAGGGAGGCCTGACAAAGCTAAGTGAGCAGCTCAGGGGAGTGACACCTATCAAGCCTGGGTTTTCCTTCTTTTATTGATCATTATCTGAAGAGAACAGGTGTCCTACAGGTGCATTACTGCCTCTTCCAGTGCAGCCCCCTGAGAGGTGAGTAGAATTGATCTCTCCTAGGGAAAGTATAATTCTGATGTTTGGTTTTGCATCATCTTTAACTCTTGAAACACAGAATGGGACCTCTCCCCACTCCTACATGAAATCTTGTCACTAGAGACCAGATCCATTTGATATATTCTGGACTATTTCCAAGGACTTTACCTAATGACCCCTGAGCAAGAGACATAAGCTTATACACAGGTTACAAACCATCCAGAATGATAGCAGCATCAGGGCACAGGAAGACAGATATTTCCGTGTCCATTGGTCCCTGTCAGTCATATACATGAAAAAGGCACTAGACTGGCCAACACCTATTCCTCCAGCTCCAATCTTATGGCTCTGCTGCAGCCTCTGTCAGAGGTGAGGGTCTGAAGCCTAGGCAATCCAAATATGGGTGAACCCAGAATCTTCTGCCAGGCCTCTTTGTGGACTACCACACTGCAATATGCAATGTAGCTTTGAAAGGTGTCTAACCTCATCATCCATTCCACCCCAAATATTTATACAAACCAAATATATTTCCTGGTGGTTAATCTTCCAAGAAAATTTGCCTATAGTCTTCTCATATTCAGTTGACTTGAAATGTGAGAAGCTGCCCATGTGTTAGAAAATACAGAAAACAATGCCATATGTTTAGAGTCCATTTAACTCAAGCTGTTATATGTATTTCACACATGGAAATTTATGCCACAATTCCTGCTTTGGGGTAATCGTTAAGACTCAGAACTTTTGAAGGCTACTCACACAGGAGGAATACTGACAGCATGAAGCTGTCAGGGGAACATGGGAATGGGATTTGTTTCTTTTCCAAAATAAGACAATATTTTTCTTGCTAAGCCATCTGCAAGTGGTGGTAAGTGCACCATGTGGGTTTTGCTCAGTTTGTTAAGGCACTAGCTACTACTGAAAGCAAGAGTGGGCACATGAGACTGACAGACAGGACCAATGGGTTCATGACAGCACTGTGCCACTCACCCCCAGTCAGCTCACACTTCTATGTGCAGGAGTCATGGGAAGGATTTCCTGAAAGGGAACATATGACACAGTGTACATGCATTCCCACTGGTTTCGTTTGGGTTCTCCCAGAAGTAGAGCCTAAGACAAGAATTCAAGAGCAGGTAGTTTATCTAAAAGGTGAAGAAAGCCTCAGTAGTCAGATAGGGAAGTGAGCCAATAGTGTACTATCAAGTCAGCTGCCACTGTGGGCACCCAGAGCTTAACCCGGTGGAGAACTCACTCAGGAATCCAGGGTAGAACACACCACAGAGTAGCCCTAACCTAGGGGTGAGGGAGCTGAAATATCTAGACACCCACTGCTTTCAGTTGGTAAGAACTGCTTCCAGGTGGCTAATTGTCCAGCAGTTCCAGCCTCCCATATCCACATACCAATGCTTAGCAACATTTATGCACCCAGAGACATAGGGCCATGTCCATGCCTTCCCAAACCCAACCCTCCCTACATCCGGCATAGCCTGGCCTAAGAGAAGGAGGAGAAGATAATGCAGTTCTCCAAATCCCTGTGGTGTTTGCCTCTCCCTGATAGCCTCTTCCTGATAGCCACTTGCTGGGATCAGGAATATCTTCAACCCAGGAGACTATACTGATGAGAGAATATTTGCTTTTTACTTTTTTTATATATGACCTCTTTCAAGTTTCAAAATATATATATTCTTTTGAACTAGTTACCCATAAAGAAGAAATTATGCTTCCTAGCATTCATTATTTCTTCTCTACCTATCCTCCTGTACCAGCTCAGTTCAATCTTTTCTTCAAAACCCTTCTGAAACTTTAAAGCCCTAACATGACCTACACAACTGAGCTATTGGTTATTTATATTCTTACTAGAGGCCCGGTGCACAAATCCATGCATGGGTGGAATGTGGCAAGCCCACCTTGATTAGGAAGGCTGGCCAGGGGGAGGGGATACAGGAGGTTGGTGGGGGTGGGGAGGAGAAGAGAGACCGTTGGCCAGCCCAACCCCTAGTCAAACTCCCAGTCAAAATACCAGTGGAGGGGACAATTTGCATATTAGCCTTTTATTATATAAGACATTTTCTCTCTTACTGCACATCTGTCTAGCTAGACTGTATTGTCTTATGTTTTAGTATCAATGACTTCATTTGGGTTCCTAGGCATATATTAAGTAATCCTGAGTTACTTGACTATTAACCCTAGAAAGAATCAAATAGCCATACCACCACCTCCATTACCACCCGTCACACACACAACTTAGCTCCCTCCAAGACTAAAAGATGACACTAGAGCAGTGGTTCTCAACCTTCCTAAGGCCGCGACCCTTGCATACAGTTCCTCATGTGGTGGTGATCCCCAACCATGAAATTTTGCTACTGTTATGCATCGGGATGTAAATATCTGCATTTTCCAATGGTCTTAGGCAACCCCTGTGAAAGGGTCATTCGACCCCCAAAGGGGTTGCGACCCACAGGTTGAGAACCGCTGAATTAGAGAAAGGTTAATATATATCATATTTATTAATCACTTCGTAAAAATTGATGTGTATAACTCAATCCCTAATGTGACTTTGATTTATATATTTCAGTTCTCTGATATTAAATAGTTTTTATACCTACAAAGTTTTTTAAACTTATTCTTTAATTATTTGTTAGATTTTTTAATCTGAATCTCAGAAACTTGTGAAAAAAAATACTTAAAATAGTGTTTAGCAAGTATGTAAACGTTAGCAACTAGTTTCTATTGTCCAGAAAACAGTTTGTATTACATTTCATATGGGCTTAAATTCTTAACAAAAACTTCCTATGATAATCTTGATGCTGTCAGAAATGAGCATGAGTTCATGAGACTTCCAATGACAGTTTATGTTGGTTTGTTTGGCTACTTGTCATCAACTGACAAGGCATACAGATGAGTTTGAAATCAATAATGAGTCCAGGTAAGCTATTTGATTCTTTCTAAGATTAATAATCAAGTAACTCATGATCACTTACTTGATCCAGGGAACAAAGTAAATGCACTGCCACTACATCAGACAATAATACAGTCCAACCTTTGTAATAAAATAGATAAAATGCAGTAAATACAAGAGAAAACAAGATGGCAGCATAGGTGAACAGCTAAACTGCTGCCTCGCACAACAATTTCAAAACTACAACTAAAAGACAGGACAGGCATCATCCAGAACCAAAGGAAAGCTAGCTGAGTGGAAATTCTACAATTGGAAGGAAAGAAAGAAGCTCACAGAGACTCAGAAGAGCTGCAAAAAGCTGAGGTACAGATACATGCACATGAAGAGGATGGGCGGTGGAGTGCCTGGCTGGCTTTCTCTAGCAGGAGAGAGACTGAAACTCTTGACTGCACTGAACCCCAGATCAAACTGCAATGAACCCCAGTTCCAGGAGAGACTCATGGGAGAGGCAGGGGAGGCTGGACTGTCATGAAAAGGGAGGAGTGCATGGAAACTTAAGGGAGCCACGAAAAGGCAGAGATATGGAGGCTCGTGAGCACCAGGGCACACACAAAGGGATGACTGCTGATTGTGCCGCTGGCTTTCTCTAGGGGGAGGAAAATAGAACCTCCAAACTGTGCTGAAATCTACTTCCAACTGCACTGAACCCCAGTTTTGGGTGAGACCCTGGGGACCCAGACTCATACAGGTCCCTGAAGTGCACGGAAACTTAGGGGAGCCACAAAAGGCAAAGGTCTGGAGGTGTGCAAGCCCATGCACACAGAGAGGGCTGCAGTGATTACTGAGGAGCACTGAGACCCAGGGGCCATGTAGGGCAGGGCTGATGGGAAGCCAAGGCTGTCTGCTCAGCCCTGAGACTCTACCCCATCCAAGCAGAACAGAGAGGCTTTTGCAATTTTGTAAGAATTGTATCATAAGGCTGATTCTAGCACAGAAGTTCTCCCAGTGTAGACATAGCTGATCCTCACAACCAATTGGCTTGGAGGTCAATTCCTCCCAGTGATACCAACAATAATCAAGACTTAACTACAACAAGGCTGTACACACAGTCCACAAAGGGGTGCACCAAGAGAGTCCATGTAAGGTAACTGGGGAGGGGAAACTACTGGGCCCAATAGGACACCTAGCACACAAAGCTACTCTACCAACTCAGGGAAGCAGTGAAAATGTGGAGACAAAGGAACAGATCACAAATGAAAGAAATGGAGGAAAGAAAACGACTGGATATAGAGTTCAAAACCACTGGTTATAAGGTTTTTCAAAAATTTCCTAGAAAAGATGAATAAATTTAGCAAGACCCAAGTGGAGATGAAAAAGGACCAACTGGAGATGAAAAAGGACCAACTAGAAATTAAACATACACTGACTGAAATAAAAAATATTATACAGAGACCTAACCAGACTAGAGGAACTCAAGAATCAAGTCAAAGATTTGAAATATAAAGAAGCAGAAAACACTCCACTGGAAAAGTAAAAGAAAAAAGAATCCAAAAATGTGAAGATAGTGTAAGGAGCCTCTGGCATAACTTCAATCATACCAACATCAGAATTATGGGGTGCCAGAAGAAGAGAGAGAGCAAGATACTGAAAACCTATTTGAAGAAATAATGACAGAAAATGTCTCCCACCTGGTGAAAGAAATAGACTTACAAGTCCAGGAAGCACACAGAACCCCAAACAAAAGAAATCCAAAGAGGACCACACCAAGACACATCATAATTAAAATACCAAGAGCAAAAGACAAAGAGAGAATATTAAAAGCAACAAGAGAAAAACAGTTAATTACCTTTACAAGGGAGTACCCATATGCTTGTCAGCTGATTTCTCAACAGAAACTATGCAGGCCAGATGAGAGTGGCAAGAAATATTCAAAGTGATGAATAGCAAGAACCTACAACCAAGAATACTCTATCCAGCAAAGCTATCATTCAGAATTGAAGGGCAGATAAAGAGCTTCACAGATAAGAAAAAGCTAAAGGCATTCATCAACACCAAACCAGTATCAACACCAGACTGCTTGTTATTAGGGAAGGGCAGGAGAAATCCTGAGTGCTTTGTGACCATTCAGAAGTAAAAGCAGGAATTTAAAGCTTGTTAAAAAGCAATTATGGATATAGATAAACACCTACACTGCTGCCTCGCACAACAATTCAAAACTACAACTAAAAGGCAGAACGGACATCATCCAGAACCACAGGAAAGCTGGCTGAGTGGAAGTTCTACAACTAGAAGGAAAGAGAGGAGCTCACGGAGACCCAGAGAGGAGCTGCAAAAAGCTGAGGTACGAAGATGCGTGCGTGGTGCCGGAGTACCTGGCTGGCTTTCTCTGGCGGGAGGGAAACGGACACTCTCAAAGGCATTGAACCCCTTATCCTACGACACTAAACCCCAGATCCAGCCGAAACTCATACGGGGGGAGTTTGGACTGTGAAAAGAGAGAAGTGCACAGAAACTTAGGGGAGTCGCAAAAGATCAAAGGCCTGGTGCCGTGCATGGCACTGCGAGCAGGACAGATTGCTGATTGTGCTGCTGGCTTTCGCCAGTGGGTGGGGGATAGACCCTCCCAACTGTGCCACTTCTGACTCCACTAAGCCCCTGTTTCGGACAAAACCCTAGAGACCTAGACTCGTGAGGTCCTGCTGCGCAGGGGAGCTGGAAAGACAGCGGTTAGAGGCACAAGGATGGCTCCAGCCATTACCCAGGCACGTGAGACTCAGGGGCCGTGGAGGGCGGGGCCGACTGGAAGGCAAGGCGGTCCCTTAAGCCCTGAGACTCCACCCATCTCAAGCTCAATTTGTGTCTGGTATCATAAGGCTGAATTCAACACAGAAGTTTCCCCGGCATAGTGAAAATGCTGAGACAAGGGAAGGGATCACAAACAAAAGAAATGGAGGGAAAAAAACGACTGGATATAGAGTTCAAAACCACACTTATAAGGTTTTTCAAGAATATGCTAGAAAAGATGGATAAATTTAGTGAGACCCAAGAGGAGATGAAAAAGGTCCAACTAAAGATGATAAAGGACCAAATAGAAATTAAACATACACTGACTGAAATAAAAAATATTATACAGAGTCCTAACAGCAGACTAGAGAAAGGCAAGGATCAAGTCAAAAATTTGAAATATAAAGAAGCAGGAAACATTCAACTGGAAAAGCAAGAAGAGAAAAGAATCCAAAAATGTGAAGATAATGTAAGGAGCCTCTGGGACAGCTTCAGGCGTACCAACATCAGAATTGTGGGGGTGCCAGAAGAAGAGAGAGAGCAAGATACTGAAAACCTATTTAAAGAAATAATGACTGAAAACTTCCCACATCTGGTAAAAGAAATGGACTTACAAGTCCAGGAAGCACACAGAACCCCAAATAAAAGGAATCCAAAGAGGACCACACCAAGACACATTATAATTAAAATACCAAGAGCAAAAGACAAAGAGAGAATATTAAAAGCAGCAAGAGAGAAACAGTTCATTACCTACAAGGGAGCACCCATACGACTGTCAGCTGATTTCTCAACAGAAACGATGCAGGCCAGACGGGAGTGGCAAGAAATATTCAACGTGATGAACAGCAAGAACCTACAACCAAGAATAATCTATCCAGCAAAGTTATCATTCAGAATTGAAGGGCAGATAAAGAGCTTCACAGAGAAGAAAAAGCTAAAGGAGTTCATCAACTCCAAACCAGTATTATATGAAATGCTGAAAGGTACTCTTTTAGAAGAGGAAGAAGAAAAAGGAAAAAGACAAAAAATTATGAACAACAAATACATATCTGTCAACAAGTGAATCTAAAAATTAAGTGAATTAAAAATTGATCAACAGAATAAACTGATGAATATAATAGAATCAGGAGCACAGAAAGGGAGTAGACTGATAATTCTCAGGAGGACAAAAATCATAAAGCATCAAACACTGTGAAATTACAGCAGAAAGATTAAAGTTAGGTGAGGTAGATAAGTGATCAATCAAAGGACTTGTATGCATGCATATAAGCATAACCAATGATCACAGACACTGGGGGGTTGGGGTATGCCTGGGAGGGAGGGGGGCAATGGGGAGATATGTATAAAAAATTAATTAAAAACAAAAAAAGCAATTATGAGCTAAATATAATATTATAAATGTAATACAAACTGTTTTCTGAACAATAGAAATATTATAATAATCTAAATTATTACAAATGCTGAAAGATACTCTTTAAGAAAAGGAAGAAGAAGAAAAAGGTAAAGATAAAAATTATGAAGAATAAATACATATCTATCAACAAGAGGACCTAAAAATCAAGTGAATAAAAATCTGATGAACAGAATAAACTGGTGGATATAATAGAATCAGGGACATAGAAAGGGAGTGGACTGACAATTCTCAGGGGGAAAGGGTGAGTGCGGTGCAGGGAGAGACTGGACAAAAATCATACACCTATGGATGAGGACAATGCCGGGGGAGGTAAGGGCAGAAGGAGGGGTGGGAGCCGGGTAGAGGAAAACTATGAAGGGGGGGGGAAGAGGAACAAATGTAATAATCTGAACAATAAAGATTTATTTTTTAAAATAAAATAAAATATGTATAAAAAATACAGGAAATAAATCACCGACAGCTATATTATATTTAGTTCATAATTGCTTTTTAACAGGCTTTAAATTCCTGCTTTTACTTCTGAATGGTCACAAAGCACTCAGGATTTCTCCTGCCCTTCCTTAATAACAAGCAGTCTTGTTTTCCCTTATCTTCTCCTTTTCCTCTTTCTTTGTTACTTCTTTCATATTCAAATACTTAATGGTGACTTCACAGGAGAGCAGAAGAGTGTAAAAGATGATCTTCATTTGGAAGAGTTACTGCACTTCTTAATTTTTTCTCCCCATTTCAATCTGAGAGGAGGGGGAAGAAGCAGAAATGGAAGCAGAGAGAGAAGGAAGGAAAGAGAGAGAGAAGAGGGGAAATGAAGGCTCTAGGGGAAACTGAAGGCATCTGGGTTTTTATTGCCTTAAATTAGAAGTGAGAGATGAGTCCCCAGGCTTACTTTTCTGAGATAGAAATCCAGGAGGATTTCCACGGGCAAGTTATGAGTGCAGTTTTTTGAGGAGGAAAGGAAATGGTGGTAGAGGTGGGTGTGTGTCCTGACTGGAAAGCTTGGGCTACTGCGTGGAGGGCTTCTCTGCAGCTATAGGGAGCAGAGAGATCATGGCAGTGGGCCTAAGAAGGCAGGAGAGGGAACTATGCCAAACAGTAGCTGGTGGGCAGGGCATATAAAAAGTGAGAACATGCGGACATGCGGACCCTGGTCAGAGACCTTAATTTGCCAAATTGCAAGTTTGTTCCTGATCAGGGTACATATAAGAATCACTCAATGAATGCATTAATAAGTGGAACAACAGATCTACAGATCTCTCTCTCTCTCTCTCTCTCTCTCTCTCTCTCTCTCTCTCTCTCTTGTCAATAATAATAAAGAAATTTTAAATGAGAAAATAAACAAGAGATGGAGAAAGAATAATTTTTCCCTAAGAAATTTAATGGTTACTCAGAACTAGAAGGGGTGTTTAGACTGGCCCTTGAAAAGTCCACATCTCTATAGTCTGGGTCTACCCATTTTCCTCTCCTTTTCTTCTGTACCTTTATCTTTTACCTTTATCTCCTAATTCTATCCTTTCTCTGTTTTCCTTTCTTTCTATCTTTCTCTCTTTCTTTCAGTCCTCACTCTTTAACTGACCTTATTACAGAATAGAAGTGTATTTGTTATATGTTATACTTCTAGAATAGAATTTCCTGTTTCCTATTCGAAGTTTTAAAAAACTTAATTAATTGTTATTTGTTTCAAATTCCTAGGTTTTAACTTCATAACTTTTAATTTATGTGACTCTCAATAGATATTTTTCCCTTCTCTGACCCTTGATAGAAAAAAATTTTATGTTTCTACTATAATGGTAGGGTTGAATCTCTATAATGTACTTGGCTATAAAATAGTACTTTTGTTAGTAAATTCTTCCTTGATGAAAAGGTCATGTTTTAAAAGTCCAAGTTTCCAATTAAAATTATCATGACATGTCAAATCTGAACTAAATTTAAAATCTTTGCATGTGACCTGTGGGTTGAAGATTTCTTAGAATATAAAGTCAGTAGGAAGATAAATTTTTTTAAAAAATATATATTTTATTGATTTTGTACAGAGGGATAGAGAGTTAGAAACATGGATGAGAGAGAGACATCGATCAGCCGCCTTCTGCACGCCCCCTACTGGAGGTGTGCCAACAACCAAGAATCGAATCTGGGACTTTTCAGTCTGCAGGCCAATGCTCTATCCACTGAGCCAAACCGGTTTCGGCAGTAGAAAGAGAAATTTATCTTAAACTGGTTTCAGTAACCTGTATTGCAAATGTATTGTGATAATCTGATGAATGACAGTAACGAATTTTATTGGCAGCAGTGAAAAAATAAAGATAATAAACAACTATTTGACCTCAGACTTTGAAAATAATTTTAAAAAACCTAGTTCTCAAAAGCCTAAAGTTAAACCTTTCACCTCAATTCTGACACTACTTTAACTGCATGGGTGTGGCCTCCAGCTGCTACACCCCAAGGTGAGATCCACTATCACCACTTAAGGAAGATGTGTCACCGCAGTTCCTTGATAGGAAATCAACCCAGGATACTTTCCTGTCACTGGCTGGGCTCCAGCTGCCACAGGTGAGGTGGGGCCTCACCCTTCCCTACATCCTGCAAAGCCAAAACATCCCCTCAAGTCAGTAAATGTTTCAGGCGTACCCAGTATCCTACCATAAGGACTTTACATAGTTCACTGTGCTCAAGACTGAGTGAATCAGGGACTTTATAAGCTCCCTGTGAAATAGACAACAGTAGCACCCCTTCAGAGAGCATTATGCCCAACCACCTAACAAGACTAGCCATTTTGCCAGTGTGGCTCCTTCTGAAGAATTGTTTTCAGACAAATGCCAACTCACACATTCATTTCTGAACCTCAAATGATGTGTGTAAGGTCAAAGATTTTCTTTTATTAAAGTTTATAAGTGTTGGGAGAGAAAGCTTGAGTCTTTCCTCTATCAATGCAGACCACCACTCTCACCTGGGCTTTGAGAGGACACAACAGAGTAAGAAAACAAAACGGGAAAAGGAAGCAAAGAGTGCAATAAGGTAGGAAGCAAAGTCAGAAGATTGCTTCAGAACGAAGGAACAGAATTAAAGTCAGCCAAAACATAGGAGCATTTTTTCGAAAGAACTCAAATTTTGGCCCCTAAGCTAGAAAAAAAAAAATGATTGAGATGATCTTGTCCAAACCCTCCAAATCACGGTGAGGAAAGTGCTGCCCAGAGCAGAACAGAGTTTTGTTCAAAGTCCCCTGGTGGGTTAGAGGAAGAGATGGGAGTAGAAGACTGTCCTGCTGATCTGGCTCAGTGCTTTGCACACCACTCCAGAACTCTTATGAGGAGTGCTTAGATTTACATTATTAGATATGTATATATGGTATATATGTTTATTGTATTTTGGATATTTTTCCCTGTGTTTGTAGATTATCCTATGCAATGCATTTTTCATATTAAGGTAATAAATCGTTTTCTACTAAATCATGCTCTAATATTTATCTGGTATTTAAATTCACTTGACCAAAAGTCTTAATCACAAGTACACTGAAATGAAGGGAAAAGATAAACTAAGTGAATATTGCGATTTACTTACTTTTCCCAAAAGCATGTATTAAGCATTACCTACTGTTGGCACAGCATTTTCCTGGCTATCCACTTAGCATCCTTATTGCTAGTCACCTTCATTAAGAGTGAAACTGAGTCACACAGAGGTTAGATAACTTGCCCATGAGCACAGAGCCAGTAAGCACAGAGCTGGGTTTTAAACGCTGGCACATTGGCCCAGAGTCTATGCCCTTATTGACTATATCAGCAAAGAATACATTTAAACTTCCACATTTGTCATCCTACTTGAATACTGAGACAAATAACTTAATAATAGTGAGTGCCAATGAAGATTACATTACAATCAGAAGGAACATAGAAAGGGGAGTTAATTAGAAGATTTGATCTGGCTCAATTCAATTTTCCAGACAAATAAAACAAAAGGAAATTAACACAGGGAAATATTATAGTGAACTCGCCTCTATAGATTAACATGCTTATTAGATAAACATGTTAAAATCATGAAATTTTGTCCTTGTGGGATATGAAGTTTTAATAGTTAAAGCACCTATGAAGATCAACATGCAGTTGTAATGGAACAGCAAACCAAAGGTGGTTAGCTCAAGGTCCCCATTCAATAGCCTGGCATTTATCTGTCCCAAGGGACAAATTTTATTTTATTGCACCATTACACTTTATTAATGCAACATTAACAAGTACAATGGGCTGTAAAGAAAAATGAACTTTTGATAAAGAGATCAGAAATTAGGTAAAATATGGAAAGTTAATACTCTTGCTGCTAGGATCCCTAAAATGGTCCTAGTAGTAACATTTATTTGAAATACATGATGCTCCATGACGGGGCTTTTGTGGAAAGTAAAACGTGAAAGGATACCCTTTTGCCCTTGCTAGCTGTTTTCGAGTAGATTGAAGATTGTATGGTTCCTCCTAAAGGCCTGCCTATTTCCTGCCTATTATCTTCTCACACAGATCTAGCATTGTATCACCTCTCATTTAACTATGCAGAATTATGCAGAAAGTGCATAATTTATAAAATCTTTCACTAGAATGTCAAGTGGCCTGGGCTGTGTGTCTAGAGCTTAATTTTCTTGTCTTATGCAGGTATAATGGTTCATGACCAGAGATTTAGGACCATTGCTTTTTCTTCAGACCCCACTCTACATCCAAGAACACAGATTTGCACCTAATGCTTTGGCAAATCTAATCCTGTTTAAACTTTTGTTGTAAAGAGTAATCACTATAAACACAAGCAGAATCTATGCCCATTCAAAAAAGACTCAACTATTACATTCTCTTAGATGTATAATAGAAGCACACCATATCTAATGATCGGTTAGGAATATGATCTCATTTCATTCCTTTGTTCAAAACCCTGCAGCTACTCTGTCTTTCAGCCCAAAGTCTTCACAGTGGCTTACAAGTCACCCTCATCTTCTTCCCCATCTGAAAGCCTTTACTCCAGCCATTTCCTCCTGGAACATTCTCCCTTTGGCTCACTCCCTTCCCTCCATCAAGTTAGCTCACATCTCACTTTCTCAAAGAAGCCTACCTTAACCTGCTTCCCCACTCCTGCAATTCTGATCCTATTTACCCTGCCTTTACCCCCCGCACATTATATTTAGCATTTCTACCCTATGCTATAATTTACTTATTAATTTTATTTGTTTACTATTTAGCTCCTTTTTCTAGAATTACAGGCTCCATGAGGACCCATCAAGGGGTGCTAGGTGCACAGTTGGTGTTCAGGAAATATTTGTTGAATGTATGAATAAAATAAATGAACAAATACATCACTGAAATGATCTTCATTCCTCTTAACAATCCCAAGCACCATGATTCACATTTTCTAGATGAGGAAATCGGAGCTCAGAGAGATTAAGTATTTTGTCCAAATAAAAGGAGTTACCAAGAGCCAGGGACAGGATTAGTGACAGGTCTGCTGGTCACCAAGCCAGTACACTTTCTTCAGTGCCAGCATTATATACTCTGACATGGGATTATAGTTGATAAAAACAGACTGAGTTATAGTTTATCATGATATGATGTAGGGAACCACATACAAATAGAGAGAGGCTTATGGTTTTTGTGATTCTAAGCTTGAACATGATTTTTTATGCAGTTTTGGGGCCTTGAGGGCTGAATTTGAGGATCAGAGGGACATTATGATCCCCAAAAGCTGAATTACAGCACTCTTGAATTTCCATGTAAACAACAACAACAACAAAAACTAACTTTGAGAAGAAGGAGGGAGAGTCAGTAGATGTAGGTCAAAAGGATCTGTAGAAATGATATGGCGCTCAGTTTGATTTTAACTTTTAGTTCCTATTTACCCAATGTGTCTGATGATAATGTCTCTCAAACTTGAGTAGGCTTGTAATTTCCTGGGAAGTATATTAAAAATTCAGATTCACAAGCCCAGCTTCAGAAGCACTGATCTAGAAAATCTGTTAACCCAACAATCTGCATTCTCAACAAGCTCTCTGTGGTATCAAAGCAGGTGATCCAGAGAGCACAGCCAGAAATCTGTCCTCAAGGTTTATAAGTGAAAAAAATGACTTTAGACACTTGTCAAATTCCTACAATATTCAATATTTCAGTTTTAATCTCTTTCTTTAGAAAATGGAGGCTTCTGTCATATTAAGACATTTAAATTGGCTTAACTGTTCTCTAAGGAGCCTCTGCCATTTGGCTGGTTAGTGACTGGAACCTCCTGACAGAGATGATGATTGAAAGGTGCAGCTTCTGGGTGCAACGCACCTTCCAAAATATTCATACTTTGAAATGCAAGGGCTCTTCAACCTCTCTTGAAGAGCTCTCTATAAATGAAATGTAACAATTATTCCCACTACTGTCATTAAGTTTAAATGTTAATGTCTGAAGCATCCCTATCCCTAGTCTGCTCTCCCAACTTCTGCAACCAATGAGGTCTAGAAGGGTGAAAGCATTGAATCAATGCCTTTCAATGTATAGAAAAATCCCTTTTTTTTTCTTGTAATATTTTTGTTGTCACCATGTAGTTGGGAGCTGTGTCTCAACAAACACATCATTAAAAGAAGCCTCAACAATGAGTGTGTTCATTGTATTTTCCTGTTTACAAGTAAATTTTAGTTAAAACCTCCCACATGCATTTGTGTAGCAGGTAAGGCTGTGGCTGGCTGGCTGCTTTAAGTAGAACTTGATCGGGTGCCCTTTGGGAATTATGTCTCAGGGTGACATCCTCACTTTTTTAAATTTATGAAATTAAACTTGTTACTTCATGAAGCTTAACGTGCCTTGGGTTGATTAAATCCAGCTGAATTCATAGGATGCTTTATTAATAAATGGGAATCCCAGTTTATTTAATTGTACTGAAAGACCACCTGGCCCAGGTCATTGGCTGGCTAGTATGTTCTTGGATGCTATGGCTGCTGTTGCTGCGAATGCTGTTGGTGAACACGGAATTAAAGTGAAAAAAGAGACTGACACCAAGACAATATTTGATTTAGGTTAATATTAATTGCTGAGTTAGGTGTCTCCAGCTTAGAAATAGTTTTGTCCTGATTATTTATATTTAGGTTACTCTCTTCTCAGCTAAAGTGATATGTATTTACTTTGAAGACACTGTTGTGTTTGACCCATCTATCAGGTACTCCAAACTTTTACTACAACATAACCTCTTAAAACTTTTAACAAATTGTCTTATTGCTACATTTCTGTGAGTTACTGTCCGATCTCTAAGTTTTTAAAAAGCTTTATATTTTAAAAAAATGTATTGCTTTCAGCTTGGAGGAGGCTCAGGTGCAACTTTCTTCAGTCATCCCAAATCTGAAGAAAGCTGCCTCCACCATGCCGCCGAAGTTCAACCCCAATGAAATCAAAGTCATATATCTGAGGTGCACCAGTAGAGAAGTGGATGCCACGTGTGCCCTGGCCCCCAAGATCGGCCCCCTGGGCCTGTCAAAAAAAAGGTTGGTGATTACATCAGCAAAGCAACTGGTGATTGGAAGGGTCTGAGGATTACAGTGAAACTGAACATTCAGAACAGACAGGCCCAGATGGAGGTAGTGCCTTCTGCCTCAGCCTGCTCATCAAAGCCCTCAAAGAACTGCCAAGAGACAGAAAGAAGCAAAAAAGCATTAAGCAAAGTGGAAATATCACTTTCGATGAAATTGTCAGCATTGCTCAACAGATGCGGCACCGATCTTTAGCTAGAGAACTCTCTGGAACCATTAAAGAGATCCTGGAAACTGCCCAATCTGTGGGCTGCAATGTTGATGGCCGCCACCCTCATGACATACATCATATATGATATCAACAGTGGTACAGTGGAATGTCTGGCTAGTTAAGAACTACAAAGAAAAAGGACTCAATTAAAGATCATTTGACAAGCAAAAAATAAAGTAAATAAATGTATTAAATTTATTGGGGTGAAAGGAAACTTAATATGCCCTCTCCCTGATGTTATCTGTGGTATCTCTGGGGGCTCTTCAGAGTGGCAGACCCTGGGGGTCTGAGAAATAGAATTTAGAAATGGCGTTACAGGCCCATGACTCTCTGGCAACCTGGTGGAGGTGTGGGTCAGTGTTAAAATGGACCAAAGTCAGAAGAATATGCTCTAGAGATATCCATGGTGACCGCTCACGGAAAAATGGTTTGTCCTTCACCTCCTGGGGGTTCTGGGCCTCCTTCCTCTAGCTGGCACCTAATCCAGCTCACACATTCATTACCTTCCTAGAAGGTCTTCTGCCAGGCTGGGGTGGCTCAGTGATTGAGCATCAACCCAGGAGCCAAGAGGTCACCAGTTCAATTCCCAGTCAGGGCATGATCCCCACTGGTGCATGATAAATGATGTTTTTCATCAGTGTTTCTATCTCTGTATCCCTCTCCCTCCCTCTCTCTCTCTAAAAATCAATAAAAACATTTTTTAAAAGAAAGAAAGATCTTTTGTAATCAACCTAATGCTCAGAACAAAAGCTAGCACAAGATAGACAACTAAACATAGATGAATGAATGAACTTTCTTTTCACAAAGCCAAACAGTACCTAGCCAAAAAAGGCATAAAGCTAAAAACAGTCATTATCATCTTTTTGTTTATAAGAATTTATTTTGCAACTCACTTTTCAGAAAACTGTTTGCTGTGCAAAGCAAATAAATATAAAATCTGTATATAAGCCCATGAGCACATTCCTTCCTAGGGTTTAGAACAGTGGTCGGCAAACTGCGGCTCGCGAGCCACATGCAGCTCTTTGGCCCCTTGAATGTGGCTCTTCCACAAAATACCTCGTGTGGGCGCATTCATAGTGTGATTGAAACTTCGTGGCCCATGTGCAGAAGTCAGTTTTCGGTTCTCAAAAGAAATTTAAGTTGTTGTACTATTGATATTTGGCTCTGTTGACTAATGAGTTTGCCAACCACTGGTTTAAGATATATTGAGGAGAGTCTCAGAAACACACCTGTGTTGAGCTGTGGGTATTTTTATATTTAACATCAGTGTGGAAATGAATTTTAAGCACAGAAGACTTCTTAGAACCAATGAACCACTTTTAACCTTTGATCATTTCCTGAAACTATGACATGGATAAAAAAAAAAAAATCTCACTGTCCTATGTGATTCTGGTCTAGTTACGCTGTTTGGGTTTCTGATGGCAACATTCCTTTATTTGCTACCCACTCAATTGCATGAAGCCATGACTGCCCCCTTTCTTCCTTTCCAGAACACTTTCTTTTACTTGTCTTATCCTCCTTTGGGGGTGCTATATCAATCTCTACCCAATACAGATCTCTACCTATTTTTTCCCCCAATTCGAGGATATGTTTATTGAATTTTTTATTATTTATTTGAGAGAGAGAGGAGGGAAGAGAGAAAGAATGAGAGAGAAACATTGATGTGAGAAAGAAATATCAATTGCTTGCCTCCCGTACATGCCCCAACCAGAGATTGAACATGCAATGCAGATATGTGTCCCAACTGGGAATTGAATCCAAAACCTTTTGATGTACAGGATAATACTCCAATCAACTGAGCCACCCAGCTAGGGCTCTTCCTGTCCCTTTTATCCCCATTTTCAGATTTTTCAACTTCCACAAAATTTCTTTCAGGCTCGGCCATACTTAAAAGTGATGAACTACAGAATAGGTTAGAACCAGTGCTTTGTCTTAGCAATAAGAATTATTTCTAAATTAACTGACTTTTAAAGTCAATACTTTCTCATGCAAATGAATAAAACTGTAGAGTAATGGATTAGAGATAATTTTGTATTTTATAGTGCTTGCCATATTTGACTTACAAATTTCACATTTAAATAAACAAAGTTGGGGTTGAACTAGAAAACTATTTATTACATAAGAAAAAAACGAAAGTACTTAATATAAGTTTAATAATCAAGGGCAGTTACATTTTTCTTAAAAAGAAAATAGATTACTTTTGACAAAAGTATTCAAAAAGTGACTTAGGACAATATTAGTTATACATTTAAATATGAAAAAATTTTGCACACAATTAGTAAATTGCCTTGGAAAACTTAAGGTATTTTCTCCAACCTATGGCTAACTGAAATGAAGAGTATCCTTTGCACTTTTTCTGACTACAGGTAGGCTTCTTTCAGGCAAACTAGATAGAGATAATCAGAAAATGTAACTGTAAAAATCTAGTCAATATTATATTTTTATATTACAGAAACTAGATATATGTCATCCTATATAATAAAATGGTAATATGCAAATTGACCAAATGGTGGAACAACTGGTCACTATGATGCGCACTGACCACCAGGGGGCAGACGTTCAATGCAAGAACTGCCCCCTGGTGGTCAGTGTGCTCCCACAGAGGGAGCACTGCTCAGCCAGAAGCTGGGCTCATGGCTGGAGAGCACAGCAGCAGTGGCAGGAGCCTCTCCCAACCTCAGCAGCAGGTCTAAGGATTTCCAACTGAAGGCTCCTGGACTGTGAGAGGGTGCAAGCCAGACTGAATGGCCCCTCTCCCCACCCCCCTACCCCCAGTACATGAATCTCGGACACTGGGCTTCTAATTCATATATAAATATGTGTGCATATATTTTTCAAAATAGAAACTAAAGGAAGCAAACCAATGCCTAATAACTTTTTCTTAGATGTAAGAAATATATAAAATACATTGATTTTCCAAATGGAGGTTCACTCATGGGAGTGGTATCAGAATCTCAGAAAAAAGGGAGAGAAATATGCAAATGTTTTATCATCAACTGTGGTGAAGGAGGATTTTAAAGGGTTGCGCAATATTGGCGTAGAAGAGATATAAAGAGGGTGAATGAATATTGGGGCTGTTTGGGCTAAAGAAGTGACCAGTCTCTTCCCTCACTAGTTTTGCTCAGTGGATAGAGCATTGGCCTGTGGACTGAAGGGTTCCAGGTTCAATTCCAGTCAAAGGCATGTACCTCAGTTGCAGGCTGGATCCCCAGCCCTGGTCAGGGCATGTGCAGGAGGCAACCAATCAATGGATGTTTCTCTTTGTGTGTCTCTCCCCGTCCCTTCCACTCTCTCTTTTTTTTTTTTTATTATGTTACATGTATACATATCTCCCCATTCCCCCCCCTCCCTCCCAGGCATACCCCAACCCCCCAGTGTCTATGTTCATTGGTTATGCTTATATGCATGGATACAAGTCCTTTGATTGATCTCTTATCTACCCCACCTCTCCTTAATCTTCCTGCTATAATTTGACAGTCTGTTTGATGCTTTACTGCCTCTGTATCTATCCTTTTGTTCACCAGTTTACAATGTTCTTCATTATCCACAAATGAGTGAAATTATGTGCTACTTCTCCTTCATTGACTGGCTTATTTCACTAAGCATAAGGCTCTCCAGTTCCATCCAGGTTACTGCAAATGGTAAGAGTTCCTTCTTTTTAATGGCAGCATAGAATTCCATTGTGTAGATGTACCACAGTTTTCTGATCCACTCATCTGCTTGCTGATGGGCACCTAGGCTGTTTACAATAGCTGGAGCTATTGTAAATTGTGCTGCTATGAACATAGGGGTGCATAAATCCTTTCTGATTGGTGTTTGTAATTTCTTAGGATAAATTCCTAAGAGTGGGATTGCTGGGTCAAATGGGAGCTCCATTTTTAGTTTTTTGAGGAAACTCCATACTGTTCTCCACAGTGGCTGCAACAGTCTGCATTCCCACCAACAGTGCACAAGGGTTCCTTTTTCTCCGCATACTCGCCAACACTTGTCGTTTGTTGATCCCTTCCACTCTCTAAAAATCAATGGAAAAAAATATCTTCGGGTGAGGATTTACAATAAATAAACAAACAAACAAACAAACAAACAAACAAATAAAATAAGTCTCTGTTAGGGTTCCTGCCCTGAGCTCATAATCATAGCTCTAAGAGCCAACATTTTGACCTCTGTGCTAGGCTCTAGGCCAGTGGTCAGCAAGCTTATTAGTCAATAGAGACAAATAACAGTACAATGATTGAAATTTCTTTTGAGAGCCGAAAACCGACTTCTGCGCATGGGCCATGAAGTTTCAATTGCACTACGTGAATGCTCGCACGTGCTATTTTGTGGAAGAGCCACACTCAAGGGGCTAAAGAGCCTCATGTGGCTCGAGAGCCACAGTTTATTGACCACTGCTCTAGGCTCAACTCATCTCATCTAACCCTCCCCTGATACTCCTTGTACACACTATTAATGCCTCCATTTTATAAATGAAGGAATGGATGCTTTGAGGGCTCAAATAACTCACCCAAGATCACACAGAAAGTAAACTCAAAGTCAAACTTTTACAAAGGACATTTCATGTTCTTGATCATCTTACTCTATTCTACTCTACTGGAAAGAGCTGATGTTCACTTCTCAGCAAAACATTCATCTCACTATACTTTATTGTAATTACCTTATACTGTCTCTTCTCTTAAACTGTGTCATTTATTAAGAGCTATATTCTAAAATTATTTGGGTATTGAGCATAAAGTAGTAGTCATGGATTATAAATTGTCAAATTCCTGACACTCTACAAATTTGTTCTGTTATGAAAAGTGTAATGAAAACTCTTTCTTCTAATAGGAATAATAATAATAGCTAATCATTATTGAGTATCATGTGCTAGGGACTGTTCTGAGAGCTTTAAGTTTATTAATTGACATTGATTTAATCTACATCACAACGGTATGAGACAGGTAATAATATATGTAATTTATGGATGAGAAAACTTAAAGTGTGCATATGAAGACCTATAAAAATGTGATTCCTTCAAAGATATAAAAACTTCAAAATAAAAACAAATCCTTAATAAAATGTCTACCATATATAACATTCCATTGGGTCTATTAATTATTGAATCTAATGTTTCTAAATCTTTATTTTATCTGAAAACAACTTGTAGGAAAAAAATTTCTCACTTATAGGAATACCTGAGTGTATATTTACTGCTTGTTAAAACATTACTGCCAATTTTTAAATTAAATGAGTTATTCACAGCCAACAAAATTATAGAAATCTCACAAAATTCTCACAGAAAAAAAAATAGAAAGAAAAAATGAGCAGGAAAGATGTTGGGGGGTTTCCTGGACAAAAGAAAAAGATCTATGAAGTGGTTAAAACTGCCCTAGTTTGTATTCGGGATAGCTTAAGAACCCTGAGAAGAGCTAAGGGACTTTGCATTCACCTTGTTCAAGTTCACTCCACATTTAAGTTGCACCAAAGAACCATGAAATATTAAAAACTGGTGATCCTGCTCTGCTCCCTGCTGGCTATATGACCCTGGCAAACCCCTAGCAGGCCTGTGTTTCATCATCAAACAGGGCTGTTGTAAAGGTTAAATAAGATGGTAAATTGGAAAGTGCTTTGCCAACTATATAGTTCTGCAGACATTGATATTGCTTTCATTACAGCTATACAGTTTTTCTCTCACTAAGGGACAATTAAAATTCTAAGATATTTTAGAAGAAATTTTGTTTTCTTACCATTTAACTAAATGCAGTAATCAAACCAAATGATGTCAAATAGGTATCTGCCCTTGGGAGTCTTTCTATAAGTGGCTAAGAATAATTAGCCTATTGACTTTCTGCAAATGAGCATTTCTTGGATGCCAGAGAAGTTTATTTAAGTAGTTCCAACAGCCTTTCTGAAGTATTACTTGTACCTGCCAGATCTCATCAAGATATTTTGGACATGATGGCAGTCACCAGCCTCTGGGAAAGGTGCTGGAAAGACCCAAAGACAAACTTCTTTTCTTCTCAAAAGCTCAAGTTCTGGATCTGCCTGTTGGGCTGCCCTGGACTGAATGAAATCCTCAGACACTTCCCCCTCACTCAAGACCTGAGCCTAAGTGGAGCAGACACAGACGGATCTTCTTTCCTCAAGTCTAATGAGGAGATAGAGCGATCTGTCAGCCAGAGACTTTTCCCTGGTGTTCCCCACAAAGCCATGGGCACCTGCAGGCCCATCGTAACAAAGAGAGCACAGGAGATAAAATCAGAAGAAGCAGAAAGAGAAGAATGACAGAATCCAACAATATTCCATCTACATGCCAATTAATTTTGACAATACTCTCAGCTAGCTGAGTGGAGCCTCCAATACTGGGTGCAGCCAACACCTTCACTCTCCTCTTAAACTGTCTACCAAGCCCAATATTTGTTTCTGTCCATTCATATGCATTATGCATAGCATTTATGTCTTCTATTCAGGTCAGACAGAATAGAGTGATGAAAGAGGAAGAAAATTGAAAAGAGAAGACAAAGGCCCAGAAAGCATGGCTCAGTGATTGAGCTAGAAAGTCACAGTTTGATTCCCAGTCAGGGCACATGCCTGGGTCTCAGGCTCAGACCCCAGTGTGGCCCATGCAGGAGGCAGCTGCTCAGTGATTCCTTCTCCTCATTGATGTTTCTTTCTCTCTCTGTCTTTCTCCTCTCTGAAATCAATAAAAAATATTTTTTTTATAAAAGAAGAGAATGTATTTATGTTTCTATGTGGATGTCCACTTGTCTCAGCACCATTTGTTGAAAGTAATTTATTTTTGTACTATATATTAAAATAAACATATATTGGCAGGCTACTCAGCAAATACCCAGGAAGCCAGATGACAATGGAGTAGGATCTTCAAATTTCTGAAGGTAAATGATTCTAACCTAACTACACTGGATCCAGGAAATGAGGGAACCAGCACAGTAAAAATTAAAATATTGAGGAAAAAGTGGCGGCAGAATAGACAGATGTGTCCCGAGCCTTGTCCTGGAGCAGACAGAAAGAACAGCTGATGGTTGTATGGGGAGTGTTTCTTGGAGACTTAAGGGACAGCTATACTCCAGGAGAGGGTGGGGGACTGCTGGACGAGGCTCTCCTCACTGGGCAGCCCCCACTGCTGCTGGGTTCCCTCCTAGAGCCACCAGCTCAAACGCGAAGACCACGCCATCTTGAAGAGGAAAGTAGATGTTATTGGAAGCCTGAAAATTTACAACTACAGCACCCATTGAACAGCTGCAAACCCCAGAACACCAGTTCCCAATTGGCGCAAACACTCGGATTCAGAGGAGCTCTATACTCCACCACGGAAAGCTCAGAATGTGCCTGGGATAAGGTGAGGTCTCTGGTCCTAGCAAGACAGAGAAACACATGCACTGCAGGAGCTGGAGGACCAGGGGAAGTCTGTACCTAGAGAAATCTGTGGCTCTTGGGCTGGCACGATCCATGAATACGGAAGGGGGTCCTCAGAGCTGCCAACAGAAGGCATCTCTAAAAAGCAATCCATTTTTATCTGATGCAGAAGGACAACCTGGGAGTTTTAAAAGTGTGCCGGCTGCTTGGACACGAGGGGAACTGTGCAGACTTGAGCACAGCTCCAGAGTTCGCACACAGCTCTGGAGTTCATGCACTTGCGCTTTATCCTCCTCAGATCCTTTCTTCTGATTGCTAAGCCCAATACAAAGGACACCCTAGAAGACTGTGGGATCAGAGTGGGGAGTGACCATTGGAGAACCAGCTCTGGGGCAGACCACTCCCACAAACTGGTATTGAGTGCCACAGGGAAAGCAGGAACTAAGCATGGAGTAGAGAGAACCTATAGTCTTGGAGGTGAATCCAGAAACACTGCCACCCAGAGGCTGAATCACAAATTGACTCTTGTGTGATCAAAAATAAAAGAATAAAGAAATTAAAACACATTGGCTACTTAAAAATCAAGACTAGCTTATAACACTGAGGAGGAGTGGATTGCAGGGAATTGCAATACTGTCTCTACTGGAAATCAGGTGTGCCAAACAGAAAAATAGAGGAAGTGAATGACCTTCACTACTGCACATTCTATTATTTGTTTTAAAATATATTTTATTGATTTTTTACAGAGAGGAAGGGGGAAGGATAGAGAGTTAGAAACATCGATGAGAGAGACATTGATCAGCTGCCTCTTGCACGCCCCCTACTGGAGATGTGCCCACAACCAAGGTACATGCCCTTGACCGGAATCGAACCTGGGACCTTTCAGTCTGCAGACCGATGCTCTATCCCCTGAGCCACACCAGTTTCACCTCTACTATTTTATTTTTTAATTTTTTTCTTTCATCTTTTACTTAAGAAATGAATTTTTTTCTTTTTTCCTCAATTGATTTTACCTTTTTAATTATTATATTTTTATTTTTAATTATTACATTTTTATTACTACTACTATTTTACCTTTTTGTTAAAAAATGTCATTTTATTTTCTCTTTATATTACTTTGGGATTAGTGTTTTATATTCTATTTTCATCTTTGCTTTAGCATCATTTTACTGTATCTCAACTTTACCTTTATGCCATCACTCTCTTCCTAACTTTTCCCCTGTTTTTCTTACCCTTTTCCTACTTTAGATTTTCCTGATTCTTTCTTTTTACCCCCTGTTAAAATTTCACCCTACTTATATATCTAATTTCCAATCCCCTGCTCCAAGTCCATACACACCTCTCTCTTCTCTGTTTTCACTATCCAAAAAATTATTTTTCTCTCTGACCTTATGTTGTTGTTCTTTGAATGTTGATTATATCAATTTTTTATGTTTCTTTGTAAGATTGTTTGCTTATTCTTTTAGTTTTGTTCGTTTTGTTTTTGTTTGTTTGTTGCTTCTTGTTTTTCTCGCCTCCATTGATATTAGTTGCTATTTGTAGTTTGTAGTTTGTAGTTTGTATTAATCTCCAGGTACTTGTGGCATTTGTGGGGCTTAGTGGCTGTTCCATTGGAGTTTTCTCCCCATATATACAGTTTGTTCCCCTTCTCTTTCTTATTTTCTTTCTTTTCTCTCTTACTTACGTTTCTTTCCTCCTAATTTCATTTCCTTTCTATTTTTTCTTTCTTTTTTTTCTTTTCTCTCTTCTTCTTTTCTCCTATCCCCTAATTTGCCTTTCTCTGGTGGTCACCTTTTTCTGTGGTTATTTATACCATGAACACATTTCTGTTCAGTGCCTTTGTGTTGTACCTGGCTATGTTGTATTTATTGCCTTTGAATCAATAGAGGAGAGAGAAAACTATATAACCAAACACCTGGAGAAGATATACCATGGGGAGACAAAGAAACAGACCATATATGAAAGAAAAGCAGGCATCACCAGAAAAGGAAGTAAATGAGATGGAGGCAAGCTACCTGCCAGAAAAATAATTTAGAGAAATGGCCATAAAGTAGATGAAACAATGGAAGACAAATTTGACAATATGAGTAAGAACTAAGAGGAAAAGAAAAAAACAAGAAAAAATGAAAAATGGCATTGCTATTGTAAAGAACTCAATAGAAAGCATCAAGAGTAAACTAGAAGAAGCAGAGGACCACATCAGTGAGCTGGAAAAAAAGTATGAAAAAATACCCAAGTAGAGAAGCTTTTAGAAAAAAAAATTAAAAAACAGAAGGAGAGCCTAAGGGAACTTTGGGACAAAACAAAACAAAACAACATCCATATAATAAGGGTAACAGAAGGGGAGGAAACTGAGCAAGGGATAAAAAACCTGTTTGAAGAAATAATGACAAAAAAAATTCCCTGATATAGGGAAGAAAAAACTCACAAAATCTAAGAAGCTCACAGAGCCCCAAGCAAAATGAACCCTAAAAGACCAATGCCAAGGCACATTATAATTAAATTGAGAAACACCAATGATGAAAAATCGTAAAAGCGGCCAGAGAGAAACAGAAAGTTACCTACCAAGGAACCCCCCCTCAGACTAACGACGGATTTATCAACAGAAACTCATCAGGCCAGAAGGGAATGGAATGAAATATACGAAGTCATGCAAATGAAGGGTCTGAATCCAAGAATACTGTACCTAGCAAGGCTTTCAATCAAAATCAGGAGCTTCAAAGACAAAAGAGGACTAAGAGAATTTATTACCACCAAACCAGCAATGCAAGAAATGCTAAAGGGTCTGCTGTAAAAAAAAAAAAAGAAATAAATCAATAAATAAGAAGCAAGGAGGGAACACAGGGGTAAAAAATAAAAATGGTGACAAATAACTACCTATCAATAATAACTTTAAATGTATATGGATTAAATGCCCCCATCAAATGACATAGGGTAACGGAATGGATAAGAAAACACGACCTATATATCTACTGTCTACAAGAAACCCATCTCAGAAAAAGAGATGCACAAAGACTGAGGGTGAAGGGATGGAAAAAGGTTTTTCAGGCTAATAGAAATGAAAAAAAACTAGGGTAGCAATACTTATATCTGACAAATTAGATCTCAAAGCAAAGGACATAACAAGAAATAAGGAAGGCCACTTCATAATACTAAAGGGAGTAATTCAACAAGAAGAAATAACTCTGGTAAACATATATTCAACCAATACAGGAGCACCTAAATACATAAAAACACTCCTGGAGGATATCAAGGGAGAGATGGACAGCAATAAAATCATAGTAGGAGACTTTAATACCTTACTATCACCATTGGAGAAATCCTCTAAACAAAAAATCAGCAAAGAAACATCACTCCTAAATGACCCACTACACCAGATGGAATTGAATGACATTTTCAGAACATTTCACCCCAAAGCCACAGAATATACATTCTTCTCCAGTGCACATGGGTCATTTTTAAAGATAGACCATATATTTGGTCATAGGCAAAGTTTTTTCAAATTCAAGAAGATAGAAATTATATCAAGAATCTTCTCAGATCACAGTGGCATCAAACTGGAAATCAAATACCATAAAAACAATCCAAAGAAATCAAACACATGGAGACTAAACAGCATGCTATTAAACAATAACTGGGTTACCAGAGAGATCAAGAAAGAAATAAAAAAACATCATGACAAAAAATGACAATGAAAACACAACAATCCAAAATCTATGGGACACAACAAAAGCAGTCTTGAGAGGGAAGTCCGTAACTCTATAAGCCTACTGCAAAAAAACAAGAAACAATGATAATAAATTACCTAGCCCTACAACTCAAGAGCTATAAAGAGAGCAACAACAAAAGCCCAGTGTAAGCAGAAGAAAGGAAATAGTAAAGATCAGAGTGAAGATAAACGACACAGAGACCAAAGAAACAATACAAAAGATCAACAAAACCAAGAGCTGGTTCTTTGAAAGGATAAACAAGATCGATGAACCACTAGCTAGGCTCACCAAAAAGCAAAGAGAGAGGATCCAAATAAACAAAATCAGAAATGAAAGAGGTGAAATAACAACAGACCTCACCATAAATACAAAGGATTGTTAAAATATACTATGAACAACTCTATTACAACAAACTGGACAACCTGAAGGAAATGGACATATTCTTAGAAAAATATAACCTTCCAAAACTCAGTCAGGAAGACTCCAAACATCTCAATAGACCGATAACTATGGAAGAAATTGAAGCAGTAATCAAAAAGCTTCCAGCAAATAAAAGCCTGGGACCAGATGGCTACACAGGAGAGTTTTACCAAACATTCAAGGAAGAATTAAAACCTATCCTCCTCAGACTATTCAAAAACATTCAAGAAGAAGGAACACTTCCAAACACCTTCTATGAAGCCAGCATCACCATAATACCAAAACCAGATAAAGACAACACAAGGAAAGGGAATTATAGGCCAATATCTCTCATGAACATAGATGCCAAAATCCTCAACAAAATTCTAGCAAATCGGATCCAGCAGTACATCAGAAAGATCATACACCATGACCAAGTAGGATTCATTCCAGGAATACAAGGATGGTAAAAAATCCGCAAATCAATAAACATGATAAAGCATGTACACAAATTGAGAGATAAAAACCACATAGTCATATCAATTGATGCAGAAAAAGCATTTGACAAAATCCAACACCCTTTCTTGATAAAATCTCTCAACAAAGTGAGAATAGAAAGATTATACCTCAATATCATAAAAGCCATACATGATAAACCCACAGCTAACATATTCAATGGGCAAAAACTGAAACCATTTCTCCTAAGAACAGTAACAACAGGGATGCCCACTCTCACCACTCCTGTTCGACATAGTACTGGAAGTATTAGCCATTGCTATTAGACAAGAAGAAGAAATAAAAGGCATCCAAATTGAAAAAGAAGTAAAGCTGTCCTTATTTGCAGATGACATGATACTGTACATAAAAAAACCCAAAAGATTCCATCAAAAAACTAATAGACTTAATAAATGAATGTGGCAATGTAGCAGGATATAAAATTAATGCCAAGAAATCTATAGCATTTCTATACACCAATAGTGAACTTATGGAAAGAGATACTAAAAAAGCAATCCCATTTACCATCGCACCAAAAAAATTAAGATACCTAAGAATAAACTTAACTAAGGAGGTAAAAGACCTGTATTCAGAAAACTACAGGACACTGAAAAAAGAGATAGAGGAAGACATAAATAGATGGAAGAACAAACCATGCTCATGGATTGGGAGAATCAACATCATGAAAATGTCCATACTACCTAAAGCAATCTATAGATGCAATGCACTACCCACGAAAATACCAATGGCACATTTCACAAACCTAGAAAGAACTCTAAAAAAATTCATCTAGGATTAAAAAAAAAAAAAGACCCTGAATAGCCACAGCAATCCTGAGAAAGAAGAATAAAGTAGGTGGGATCTCAATACCAAATTTCAAGCTGGACTACAAAGCCACTGTTCTCAAAACAGCCTGGTACTGGCACAAGAACAGACATATAAACCAATGGAATAGAATAGAGAATCCAGATATCCACCCAAACCACTGTGCTCAATTAATATTTGACAAAGGAGGCATGAACATACAATGGAGTCAAGACAGTCTCTTCAATAAATGGTGATGGGAAAACTGGACAGATACATGCAAAAAAAATGAAACTACACCACCAACTTACACCATACACAAAAATAAACTCTAAACAGATACAGGACCTAAACATAAGATGAGAAACTGTAAAAATACTAGAGGAATCCACAGGCCGCAAAATCTCAGACATATACCAAAGGAACTTCTTCAATGATACTGCTCCTAGGGCAATGGAAGCTAAAGAGAAAATAAACAAATGGGACTATATCAAAATAAAAAGCTTTTCACAGCAAAAGAAACCATCAACAAAATAACAAGAAACTGAGAATCCAAGATGGCGGCATAGGTAAACATCTACACTGGTGCCTCGCACAACAATTTCAAAACTACAACTAAAAGACAGAACGGACATCATCCAGAACCACAGGAAAGCTGGCTGAGTGGAAGTTCTATAACTAGAGGGAAAGAGAGGGGCTCACGGAGACCCAGAGGAGCTGCAAAAAGCTGAGGTATGGAGACGCGCACGTGGAGAGAGCCAGTGATGGCGAACCTGGCTGGCTTTCTCTGGCGGGAGGGAGATGGAGTCTCCCAACCGCATTGAACCCCTTATCTGACGACACTAAACCCCAGATCCAGCCGAAACTCATAGGGGGGAGTTTGGACTATGAAAAGAGAGAGGTGCACAGAAATTTAGGGGAGTCGCAAAAGATCAGAGGTCTGGTGGCAGCGTGCACGGCACTGCGCAGAGGACAGATTGCTGATTGTGCTGCTGGCTTTCGCGAGTGGACGGGAGACAGACCCTCCCAACTGTGCCACTTCTTACTCCACTAAGCCCCTGTTTCGGGCAAACCCTGGAGACCTAGACTTGTGTGGTCCTGGTGTACAGGGGAGCTGGAAAGGCAGCGGTTAGAGGCACTGCAGGTGCGCACGCACAAGGACCACTCCAGCGATTACCCAGTTACGTGAGACTCAGGGGCCGTGGAGGGCAGGGCCAACTGGAAGGCAAGGCGGTCCCTTAAGCCCTGAGACTCCACCCATCCCAAGCTCAACAGAGGCTTCTTCCATTTTGCAAGTCTGGTATCATAAAGCTGAATTCAACACAGAAGTTTCCCCGGCATAGTGAAAATGCCGAGACAAGGGAAGGGATCACAAACAAAAGAAATGGAGGGGAAAAAAACGACTGGATATAGAGTTCAAAACCACACTTATAAGGTTTTTCAAGAATATGCTAGAGAAGTTAGATAAAGTTAGCGAGAGCCAAGAGGAGATGAAAAAGGACCAACGAGAGGTGCAAAAGATGCAACTAGAGATGGAAAAGGTCCAACTAGAGATGAAAAAGGACCAACTAGAAATTAAAGATACACTGACTGAAATAAAAAATATTATACAGAGTCCTAACAGCAGACTAGAGAAAGGCAAGAATCAAGTCAAAAATTTGAAATATAAAGAAGCAAAAAACACTCAACTGGAAAAGCAAGAAGAGAAAAGAATCCAAAAATGTGAAGATAATGTAAGGAGCCTCTGGGACAGCTTCAGGCGTACCAACATCAGAATTGTGGGAGTGCCAGAAGAGAGAGAGCAAGATATGAAAACCTATTTAAATAAATAATTACTGAAAACTTCCCACATTTGGTAAAAAAAAAAAAATGATCTTACAAGTACAGGAAGCACAGAAAGGGAGTGGACTGATAATTCTCAGGGGGAAAGGGGTGAGGGGTGTACAGGGAGAGACTGGACAAAAATCATACACCTATGGATGAGATCAGTGGGAGGGAGGGAAGGTGGGAGCTAGGTGGAAGGGTGCTATGGAGGGGAAAAAAGAGAAACAGATGTAATAATCTGAATAATAAAGATTTAATTAAAAAAATAACACAAAAAAATAACAAAAAAGCCCACTGTATGGGGAACATATTTGCAAATGTTATCAATGAGAAAGGTTTAATCTCCAACATGTATAGCCAACTTATACAACTTAATAAAAGGAAGATAAATGATCCAATAAAAAAATGGGCAATGAACCTAAATAGAATATTTTATTAGAAGTCCGAACGAAAGCCAAGAGACACTTGGAAACATGCTCAAGGTCACTAATTATCCAAGAGATGCAAATCAAAACAACAATGTGATGCCATCTCACACCTGCCAGAATGGCAATCATCAACAAATCAACAAACAAGTGCTGGCGAGGATGCAGAGAAAAAGGAACCCTCGGGCACTGCTGGTGGGAATGCAGACTGGAGAACAGTATGGAGTTTCCTAAAAAAACTAAAAATGGAACTCCCATTTGACCCAGTAATTCCAGTCCTAGAAATATATCCTAAGAAACTAGAAATACCAATCAGAAAAGATTTATGCACCCCTATGTTCATAACAGCACAATTTACAATAGCTTGATTTGGAAACAGCCTACATGCCCATCCATCAACAGATGACTGAATCAGAAAACTATGGCACATCTACACAATGGAATTCTATGCTGTCATAAAAAAGAAAGAATTCTTACCTTTTGCAGCAACCTAGATGGAATTGGAGAGCATTATGCTAAGTGAAATAAGCCATTCAATGAAAGGAAAATACCACATGATCTCACTCATTTATGGATAATAAAAACATTATAAACTGATGAACAAAAAGATAGATACAGAGGTAGTAAAGCATCAAACAGACTGTGAAATTACATCCGGAAGGTTAGGGTGACGTCAGGTAGATAAGAGATCAACTGAAAGACTTGTATTCATGCATATAAGCATAACCAATGGATGAAAGATATTGGGGGGTGAGGGCATGTATGGGAGTGGAGTAGGGGGGACAATGGGAAGATACGTACACATGTATTCCATTATTAAAAAAATAAAAATAAATAAACATATACTTATGAAAATAAGAAATGCTTAATCTTCTTTAAACCATCTATAATTATCTAACATTCCATACTTCAGGAAATCCCACAGTGGGATGTTGAGATCACAGCAGTGGATAACAGAAGGCTTTCTGTAGGATTACGTTAAAAAATCCTTAGGGCTTTACTATATAAGGAATTAATATTTGTTTTAGAAATAAAAAAGATACAGGTATCTATAAAGAAGTAAATAAAAGTCATCTATAATCCTCCTACTCAGAGTTAGGCCTTATTTCCATTTCGGTGTATTCTTCCAGTCATTTCCCCTCATACACACGTATATATGTAGCTTATAAAAAGGAGATAATGAAATACATACTGTTTTGTACTCTTTTTAAAAAATACATTTTTTATTGATTTCAGAGAGGAAGGGAGAGGGAGAAAGAGCTAGAAAAATCAATGATGAGAGAGAATCATTCATTGGCTGCTTCTTGCATGCCCCACACTGGGGATCAAGCCCACAACCCGGGCATGTGCCTGACTGGGAATAGAACCGTGACCTCCTGGTTCATAGGTCAACACTCAACCATTGAGCCATGCTGGCTGGGCTTTTTTGTACTCTTAATTTTTACTTGATATGTTCTCTTCATGTCAATACATCATATTTTTACATAATCTTTTTTAAAAAATATATATATTTTATTGATTTTTTACAGAGAGGAAGGGAGAGAGATAGAAAGTCAGAAACATTGATGAGAGACATCAATCAGCTGCCTCCTGCACGCCCCACAGTGGAGATGTGCCCGCAAGCAAGGTACATGCCCCCAAGCGGAATCGAACCTGGGACCTTTCAGTACTGCAAACCGATGCTCTATCCACTGAGCCAAACCAGTCTCAGCTACATAATCATTTTAGTGGGTGTTGATGCATGATATGTTAACTAGTCCCCACTTCCTTGAACTCCTGATACAAACTCTATTTCCCTCTTTAAGCCCCTATCTTCCAGACTCCCATTTTAATAGTACCCACTACCACGGCTTAAGAAATACAGTCAAAGGCCTGCATCCCCTTTCCAAATTCTACTTTCTTTTCTGCCCCTCATTAACCATTATTTTAGAGTTAGTGCTTCTCATTTCCAACGAATGAGTATATTCTTCTAATTATATCCAAAAGTACCTATTAACAATATATAGTATTACTTTGCAGGCTTAAAATCTTTAAATATATATAAAAATGATATTCTACTACATAGATCCTTTTGTATATTGCTTTCTTCACTCAAAATGGTGTTTCTAAGTTTTACCTATACATATTATTGTACATAATTTCCATTTATTGATTTTTAACTGCTGTATAGTATTCCATTCTACCACAATTGACTCACCCATTTTCTACTAATAGTGAAAATGAAGAATGATGCTATAAAAGAGAGAGAGAGAGAGAGAGAGAGAGAGAGAGAGAGAGAGAGAGAGAGAAGCAAAGGGTCAAGTATTTATTCTGTCTGCCTCTCACTCCTCCCCTCCATGCTCAGAGGGAGAGAAAGCCTGAAACTGGTGAGAGAGTTCAACAGAGGTTTGGTGCATCTCCAGACCAACAGAGCTGCTTCCATGGCCCAGGAGACAACATGCAGAGCAATGGGGCCATCATCCCAGCCCCTTTAGGAAATCAGAACACCTGAGCCCCAGAAGCAGTAGAAAAATATGGGAGTTCCTACTGGAGAACTAATAGAGAAGGTCCAAATGGAAAGTGAATTGACTACCAGGCTAGCCAGAACGCATGTCTAAAGCCCTGGTAAGGGCAGCGCCCAGATATAACACAACTAACCTTTAGAGGCCACTTGTTCAGGCAGGTGAGAGGCTTCAGCTATCATAGATTGACCCTCATGACAAATAAGCCTGGGACATTTTGGTTACATTGAGGACATATTCCTCTCACTAATCAGTATCTGTGTCTTAGCCTTGACCCACATCACAGCTCCCTTCCTCTCATGGAACTGGAGGGAGGAAGCCTCTCATGGAACTGGAGGGAGACTCACTGTGGCTCCACAAACCCCTCTCACACATGACTTAAAAAAAAAAGCCAATTTAATTATGTCTTTGGCTCTTCATCAGAAATTCAGAACAGGGGAACAAGTTTATTAAGGTTTATATCTATCTAATAAGATAAAGATGATAGAAATTAGGCACAAATAACTTATCTCATCCAACTCTGGCACTCAAGGTGAGCTCTGCAGTGGCCAATCTGAACCAGGCAGGCAGCATGTCTTTAGAAAGACAAGTGTCAGGTCCAGACTTACCCTGAGCCTCATTAGTTGCTCTGGTGGTCTTCTCAAGCTTGCAATATCTAATCCCATCTTCCCAGGACTGAAATTATAAATCAGTTTCTAGGAGAGAATCCAAGATAGTGGTATAGGTAAACTGGTGAATATAATAGAATCAGGAGCACATAAAGGGAGTGGACTGATAATTCTCAGGGGGAAGGGGTGAGGGGTGTACAGGGAAAGACTGGACAAAAATCATACACCTATGGATGAGGTCAACGGGTGGGAGGTAAGGGTAGAAGGAAGGGTGGGAGCCGAGTGGAGGGGAGCTATGGAGGGAAAAAAAAGAGAAACAAATGTAATAATCTGAATAATAAAGATTTAATCAATCAATCAATAAATCAGTTTCTATAATTAAATGTTTGATTTCTTATGACAGTAAAACATAAACATGGCAGCATTTAGTATGAATATATACCCTAAATTTGTGGCTGTGTTAGATAATATCCTTTCATAAACATCTTGGATATCAAACTACTTGCAAAAAAATGCCTTTTTCCCAGAGTGTGGGAGGAAATAACACTTGGCATTAAAATATCTATTGCTCCTGGGACAAAAACTGAAAATGGAAAGGCCAGCACTCAAGTAAAAGAAAATAAAATTGTACAGGTGCCACTTCGATGATTTTCGCTATTTCCTTTTTTCTTCTCAAAAATTGTTTGAAATGGAAATAAATGGGGGAAAAAACCAATTAGGTAATTCCTATTCACCTCTGTCCATGACCCAAACTGTTCTAGGAAAAACTATACTCAGTGACAACAGAAAATGGTGAAAGAAAAAAGAGGGGACTGTGGAAGGATGGCTACAATTGTCCTTCAAGAATTTTGGAAGACACAAAATATTAAGGAAAAGGATTCAGACCCTCCAATGAGATGGCAGGATGGAATCCCATGCTTCTGCTCCAATTCAAGCATTATCTCTGTGCTCATTTCTATTAATATATTATTTAATGGGCCTTTGTCTGCCATTTGAAATCCTCTTAACAGAGTTTTATATACTTACTAGAGGCCTATTTTATATACTTACTAGCCCATTGCAGGAAGATTTCTGCAAGAATAGGGCTTCCTGCGGTGGTCTCCACTGTCCTGCTTGCTTCCCTCCCTTCTCCGAAGCCCTACCTGCTTCCTGCCCCATCTGCTTCCCTTCTTTCTCAGCCTCCCCACCTGCTTCCCACTTCGCCTGCTTCCCTCCCTTATCTGCCTGTTTCCCTCCCTTCTTTGCCCCCCCACTTGCTTGCTTCTCCACAGCTTCCCTCCCTTCTGCAGTGCTTGTCTTCCTTCTATGCTGTCTTCAGTTTTCACACTGCACCAGAATATACAAATTAACCTTCATCTTGGTTGGGTTAATTTGCATACCCACTCCTGATTGGTTAGTGGGTATGGCCTGTGGGCATAGTGGAGGTATGGTCAATTTGCATGTTTTTCTTTTATCAGTTAGGATTAATGTTTGCACCTTCATTCCCATGTCTGAGGCAGCTTCAAAATGGGTACCATTTAAGCCCTGGCCAGGTGGGCTCAGTTGGTTGAAGTGTCATCCCATACACCAAAGGTAGTGGATTTGATTCCCCGTCAAGGCACATACCTAGGTTGCATGTTCAATCCTCAATTGGGCCAAGTATAGAAAGCAACTGGTCAATATATCTCTCCCACATCAATGTTTCTCTCTCTCTCTCATTTATTCTCTCTCTCTCTCTTTCTCTCTCTCTCTTTCTCTCTCTCTAAAAATCAATTTTTGGAAAACCATATTCTTGGGTGAAAGGGGAGGAGACAACATTTCAAAGCTCAAAAATAATAGAAATATTATTCTAATTAATCATTTAGTTTAAATATTTACTTTTTTTGTCTAAATTTTACCCATTTGGTTCAGTTATAGAGTTGCATTTAGTAGAACAAGTCTTGCTGTTTGGGTATCAAGTGTAGACTATTTAATGGAACAAAATAAAATAACTATTTTGAGGCCATCTTATCTTAGAAGTGGCACCTAAGACCCCATCTCAGACAGCCTACTTCCTCTTTGCGTGTATCAGGGGAATCTAGAATGCTAAGTCCTCATTCATGAGGAACACTCGTAGCTGCATACACAAAGGACCCAGGGGCTAGGCTCTCACATTCTCAGGATTGTTTTATTGCTCTTCTTTTTGAACCTCAGAGCAAAAGTCGGAGTTCATCATACTCCATAGTTCACGGCACCTTGTTTTCCTTGACTCCAGTAAAGGTCTATCCTTTATTTTACTTTTGACTTTAATCCCTATTCCTGTTTCCATCTCCCTCTCCCATCACTGGCCATGTTTCTAATGTATTTGGTATCTATTTCTTTAATGGGACCACTCCTACTCTTGTTACAGAAGACCAGAGAAAAACCAAGCCATGCTTAGAGAAAGGGTGTTACATTTTATTATGTGTGGGCCCAGAGAAAAATGTGTCTTTCAAATTCTGGGTCCCCCAATATAGAGGAAACATTTTCTATTTATATCTTTTCTAGCTCTTTTGTCTCCCAAATTTGGAATGAGACTTCCCAGCCATCTGGGGGAAAAGGCCTGCTTGCTGGAAAGGGGCCATGAGACCATATCTCAAGGCCTGGCCTGGTGTCAGCGCTGAAACTCTGTCTGAGGCATAGTCCATGGCCTCTCTGGAATGGTAATAGTCTTATTTTTCTTATTATATAAGCAAGCAAGCATTTACAGAAGCCAAAATAGCAGGGTTAAAATTTCAAACAGCAGTTTTTTATATAAGATGGATGCTTCACTCTGTGTTCATACCTCTTTCCCAATCTCAGCACCCAGTCCCCAGGGCCTTCTCCCCATCCTCCCATCTGACTGCATCTTGATGCTAGTTTTGGCACCCCAGTTTACCAGCCCCTGTGTTTCCTCATTCACTACTTCATTTCCTTTATTCCTGCTGGCTTAATGTTGCCATGACAACAATGAGTAACTTTTCTCCTGGACTCAGGGCTGTAGCTCTCCAACAAGGACAACCCTGGCAGGAATGGCCTGGGCCTTCCAGGAAGGTCTTTGACTCCCCAGAATCTGCCCCCAGGGAATCTCCACCTACTGCTGACCAAAACAACAATGACTATTCTGGGAGTCTGCTGATGTTTTTATTCCTGGAGTTAACTCCTAATTCAGTTACGGAATAAAAGTATCTTCATCAATGACAGAAGGCTTTACTTGAGTAGAATTAGGAATGTACAAAAGGAAAGAAATGCCTGTTTGTGCCCACTCTTTATCAAGGGTAGATGCTCCTAAGAGTTTACTACGCAACAATAACATCCAAACATTGACTAGCTCTCCAGAATGCAGTGTGTAATCCCAACTCTTCAGAAAAACAATGGAGAGAATATTGGGGTGAGGGAGGTGTGTTTGTTTTGTTTAGGGAAAGTGGAAGAGAGAGGGAAAGACAGAGAGAAACATCTATTTGAGAGAAACACATTAATTAGTTACCTTGATCTGGGCCAGGGAGGACCCTACAACCAAAGTACATGCCCTTGACTAGAATCAAACCCGGGACCTTTCGGGATGCAGGCCAAGGCTTTATTCACTGAGCCAAACTGGCTCGAGTAAGAATATTGTTTTTATAACACAATAAAGGGTAAAAGGATCCATGGTCTACCAAACTAACAATGTTCAGATTTGTGCTACTGGTTGAGGCCTGTTGCTGAGCTGGTATGACAGTGGACCCGGTTGTAGACTAAAGGAGTTCTGACATGTCCAAGGAACCCCTAGTCACTCACTGAACACTGTTCTTTTGGTAGAATTTTCCACAGCAGGCATATCATAGAGGTGGCTTGGCAAAGTAAACTGTTAATAATTGTGTCCTTCATGAAAAGGCTTCCCAACATGCAATACCATGGAAAGTCTTTGAAGCCCAGCAAGAATTGTCAATCTGGCAGCAGTGTCAAGCAGACAAAATGTGGAGGAGCATATGCTTTCAAGTATCTCACAGCTGTCATCTGAAAAGCTGCAGACAGCTTTAGTTCAGCCAACATACTCATTTCCTGCAAATAAAGGATTGAACAGACAAATGCCCATATCTCTGCATTCAGAATGCATGTGCTTGAATACTGTTCTTTACTTACATGTAATACTTTTTATTTGCAAAGGGCTTCGCAATTGTCATGGTTACTTACTCCATATGGCAATTCTGTGAATTGCATTTTCTACACTGACAGACCAGAGAACTAGAACATGGAGATTATGTCACAGGCTGCAAGTCTGCACCTCCTGGGTCCTGCAGCTCCATGCTTTAGGGTGCAGAGACAGTGAAAGCTGTGAGACATGTTCAGAAACCTGTGACTCTCTACTCCTATCCTAAGTGGCTATTCCTGTTTGGTGGTAAAAGCTCTCCTAGTTGGCAGTGTGAAACCAATGATGGTCTACATTTTATGATTCTTTTCTCCTATGATTTTTAAAGATCCTTTTCAGGTAATAACTCACAAATTACCCCAACATCTCTGCAACATTCATGTGCCATAGCTCTCTCCATGTTAGCAATGAGAAAGCAATGGAAGCATAGAGTCACAGAGCAATTTGGAGCCTAGCCTTATTCCCAGGCAGCAGGGGGATTTAGCAAAGGACCATGCACGTAAGTTCAGTGAAGAGCATTTGGACAGAAAAGACTTCAAATATGCTCACTTACCAGCAAGAAAAGAAAGCATCATTCATTGTGTTAAAACCATAACAGAATTTGTATTGGTGATTCTCAATAAATATTAAATTATCAGCAACAGTAAGAATCTGGTTATTCTGTGCTTAGGAGCCTATCCAAAAAACCCTTTGACCATTTACTCTTCTTTTCAAAACCTTTTGATTTCAGAGAGGAAGAGAGAAGGGAGAGAGAGAAATATCAATAATGAGAGAATTATTGATCAGCTGCCTCCTACACGCCCCCTACTGGAACTGAGCCCATAACTCAGGCATGTGCCCTGACCAGGAATCAAACTGTGACCTTTGGTTCATACAGGTCAATGCTCAACCACTGAGCTACACCAGCCCAGATCAAAGCCAATAAGTTCTTATTGACATATTTTGTTCACCTCTATTCAGAAAACAGAAGCCCCTGTTTCTCTGACAAAAATTCAGCCAAATACACACACACATGCACACACTTATGAAACAAAAAAGAAATGGAGTATGTCTTGTTTCTGTGACACATAATTAACCAGGTACCTCTCTGAATATGTGTGCATTCATTCTTTTGATTTTCCAGCTCTTTCAGGGATCCACATGCAAAATAGAGCACTTAGGAACAAGTCACAGACCTACAAGGCACCCTAGGGAAGATGAGATCTATAAACTGACACATTGGCCTCATCCATAGACGAGGTGTGAAGTATTGTTGCTGCCACATCATGAACCACAGTACTCCTAATCCAGAAACCACTTGGTATCAGTTACCGACACAACACTGGCACTGAAATGTCCTTCCTTTCCCTTAACTGCTTCTGACCCATGGAAAAGTAAATGCAATTGAGCGTAAATTGCTTTTCAAGGCATTGTGTCCACAACTAGAAATGTGAAGTGAGAGACTGAGAGCCCATCTCATCAAATTAGACCCAAGACTGAGCACTTTCTATTTGAAAACATGACAGAAAGTTCATAAAGCAGCTCCTTATGTTGAATTTATATAATTACAAGAGAATTATAAACTAAATACAGTTTTTACAAACCAATAGACAGCAAGACAAAAGTATAACCTTTACCTTTTCTGTAAGTGAACTTAACTTCTATCTCAAGTTCTCAATCTTCTGTGTAGCAGAAAAGTTTATCTTCCTAATTTAATTCAAACGAGTGATTCTTCAGTCATTTCATGGATAAAATCAGAGACATTCTGGGCTCACCCTTCCCCTTGTATTGTCTTGAGATGGCAGTGAAGTGCTATGAGGGGTTGGGGAGGGTGTCATAGCATTAGGGAATGAGGCATCTGACAAGGGCACCTCCACCAGCTGGTCATTGGACATTGGTCTCTATGTCTATAGTGTTTCACCTGCCCTTGTACATGGGTCCCCCATAGCCTCTGGGTTTTCCATGCTGCTCCTGCTAACCGTGAATCCTCATCACAGCCTCTCTTCGCCATGTCCTCAACCCTCTCAGGGACAGTGGCAAATCTTATGGGCTCTGGTGTGGGCTGCAGGAGACTCAAAACGGTCAGATTTCTTCTTGCTTAGACTGGCCAGCTGCCATCCCTGCTTTGTTGCTCTAATGTGCCCAGGAGGTTTGCTGCACACTCAGGCTTCATCCAGGAAGCAAAGCACAGATCTTCCCTGCTCTTGGAATCCTCTAAAGCAAGCTGAGCTGTCTGTCACTCATCCTCACCCAGGGTTTGGGCACTGCCAACCAAGGAGGACTCTAGAGCCAAACTCTCTGTATTCAAACACTGGTGCTGCTACTTACTATCTGTGTGACTTTAAGCCCATCACTTGCCTCTCCGTGCTTCAGGTTTCTCATCTGCAAAATGGGATCTCGTAAGGTTGTTGACGTAATACGTGAATTAAAATATGTAACGTGCTCAGAATGATGCTTAGCAGTAGAAAGTCCTAGATGTGTTGGATAGTGTTATGTGTTACTAGTGCTTCCTGGGGACTGGGATCGAATATCCTGCTCCTAGAACCATACCACTGTCAACCAATGGTCATTGGTGCCAATTCCACACCAACAGGAATCCCCAATTTGGAGTGTAGTGAAGAAGAAAACTATTCAGTGCAAAACAGCTCTAGTGAGACCCTGCATGGCTATGAAGCAGCCCTGAAGCCAGGCTCTTCTCTGAGTAAACAACTCTGCTCTGCTTCTCAGTGGTCTGCTCTGCTCTGCTCTGTGCTGGCCTGTTCCACTGTGCTCCAACGAAACATCTTCTGTGTTGGAAGTTCAAAGTCAAGTATTAGTCTTCTGCTCTTGCCTTTTCCCTAAGGTATTAACCCTGAGCTCTGTTATCAGGTGAATATAGTGGGAAAATTGTGAGTTAAAAAGTTAGCTCGTGGCTCAATTGGCTGGAGCATCATCTCATACATCAAAAGATTGCAGGTTTGATTCCCAGTCAGGGCACATGTCCACATGGCGGATTCAATGCTCAGTGGGGATCATGCAGGAGGAAGCTAATCAATGATTCTCTTTTATCATTGATGTTTCTCTCTCTTTCTCTCTCCCTTCCTCTCTGAAATCAATTAAAAAATATTTTTAAAAATCAGTAAATAAACATATCCTTGGGAGAGGATTTAAAAAAGAAATTGTTTTAAGTTAGCATTCTTCACTCAATTGAACGACTAGGGGAGAACAAAAACAAGATGCCTAGGCTGGCCATGCCTGTCCCATGCTTTAAATATTTCTAGTAATCAAGAGAGCAGTTAAACTTTAGCCAAGGCAATATCCTACTAAACTAATTAGTTGAGGCAACTCATGGAAAAATGCAAAAATACACTAAAACAGGTGTTCTATAACCACCTGCACAAAAACAACTCATACCAACAGGAATCAGCAGCTACTGCTACTATCAGAGCAATGATGTGAATGGCTTTACAGAAAAATTAAAATCAGTAATCAGTGTTTTCCCGCAAGAACTTTGTTCTGAGCATAAATGGCATCCACACCTTGGGAGCTGGTGATTAGCTGATCTGAGGAGGAGCCTCTAGAAATATATTTAAATCAAAACTTTCCCACTGGGATTTTCCTCTTAAGCTCTAAATATGCTTTTGGTCACTGAACCAAATCTTCTGGCATTAAGTACATCCTCTGTGCATACTCAGAGATAGATTGCCTCTTCCAGCCACCAGAACAATATTTGATGAGTTATGACCCAGGCTGCAGGGGATATTACTCACACTGAGTCCCTGAAAGCATCTGTTTGGCTCCTCAGACTCTAACATTACAGCTTCAAGTCAAGTCTTCAAAGCCTTTTTAAGCAATGGCTAAATGAAACCACCAGGCATTTTAAATCAACCCACATTCATTTGAACTTCAAGTGATCAAACTTTGTAACACCTTTTCCTCAACAGCTCTACTCCACCGCAATCCAGGTCCTCCCACTTTCTGATCCTCTCCATATCCATGTTTTAAATGTCAGCTTTTCAGACATGAATGAACCACAGATTCAGCTCAGTGGTTACAACTGAATTAATTTTGATATATGAGAGGCAGGATCCTAGAAGGCCCTAGGCAGGCAGCTTTTAAAATCGCAGATTCATTTATGTATATAAATGGAGCCTAGTCCATGTTTCTGTGAAACCACAAAACTATTGATCATTTTCATGGGCATCACTTCCATTATAAGAGCCTCAGACTGATATTAAATGTATAATTAAATGACTGCCCAGTTGTCTGGTCTCAGATAATGGTAATAGCTCATGCATACAGGGTTTTTATGGGGAGGGAGGAGTATTATGGCCTACTCTATTTAAGAGTATTATATAATTTGGTACTACAAACATTGCCATTTTACTTAAGCCTCATAAAAGTTCAGGAACTTTTCTAAGGTCAGACAGCTCACGAACGTGGAGCTAGAACTAAACTCAGGTATGTCTGATTGCAGAGCCATAATTCAACCCCAACCAGGCCATACCACTGCCTTTACTACATAGTTTAATAAAAAAAAATTAAGACTGTGTTCTCTACCTTCAGCCCTGATAAAACCGAATATGATTTTGATCCTGAATAGATGTTATATTTTCCTTTTCGAAATGTCTTTTCTTCTTTCCCTCCTTTTAGCATATCTCTTTGCTTCCTTTCACCTTAAAAATCTCTGACCCCTTTTAAATGCCAAAAGTCTCAAGCTCCTAATCACAGAATGCCTCTAACATAATACATGTATCCATTAGAGTCTACAAGGTACTTGAAAGATTAAAGCAAGTCTTTACAAAATATGAATAGCCATATAATGCTATAATAATTCTTACCTTTTTTTATTTAAATGTAAGTCATGAAACCATAAAAATCTTAGAAAAAACCATAGGCAGCAAAATCTCAGACATCTCTCATTAACAATATGTTTACCAATACATCTTCTAAGGCAAAGGGAACTAAGGAGAAAATAAACAAATGGGACTACATCAAAATAAAAAGCTTCTGCACAACAAAAGTAACCATCAGCAAAATGAAAAGAGAGCCCACTGCAAGAGAGAACATATTTGCAAATGATACATCTGATAAGAGGTTAATATCCAAAATATATAAAGTGCTCATACAACTCAACGAAAGAAAGACTATCAATCCAATTAAAAAATGAGCAAAGGACCTAAATAGACACTTCTCTAAAGTGGACATACAGAAATTCAAGAGACTATGAAAAAATGCTGAAAGTCACTAATCATATGAAAGATACAAATTAAAATGACAATGAGGTATTACCTCACACCTGTCAGAATGGCTACCATCAAAAATCAACAAATGACAAGTGTTCACGAGAATATGTAGAAAGGGAACCCTAATACACTACTGGTAGGAATGAAGACTAGTGCAGCCTCTTTGGAAAACAGTATAAAGTTTCCTCAAAAAAAATCAAAAATGTCCCGGCTGGTGTTGAGCACAGACCTATGAACCAGGAGGTCACAGTTCAATTTCTGCTCAGGGCACATGCCTGGGTGGTGGACTTTATCCCAAGTGTGCCTGCAAGAGGTAGCTGATCAATGATTCTCTCTCATCATTGATGTTTCTATCTCCCTCTCCCTCTCTCTTCCTCTCTGAAATCAATAAAAATAAAAATTGAAAATAGAATTCTGAGAGGAAAAAATGGCAGCGGAATACACAGACATGTCCTGAGCCTTGACCTGGAACAGATAGAGAGAACAGCTGAGGGTCGCAAAGGGCGTGTTTGTTGGTGAGTTAAGGGACAGCTAGGAGATGGTGGGGAACTGCTGGATTGGGCTCACCTGAACAGGCAACCCCACTGCTGCTGGGTTGCCTCTCAGAGTGACCAGCTCGAACATGAAGACTGCGCCATCCTGAAGGGAAAAGTGGATGTTATTGCAAGCTGAAAAATCTACAATTATGGCACTCACCGAACACCTGCAAACCCCAGAACACTGGTCCCCATTTGTCACAAATACACAGATTCAGACGAGTTCTACACTCCACCATGGAAAGGAGAGAGAGAACTATATAACCAGACACCTGGAGAAGAGAGACCATGAGGAGACAAAGAAACAGACCCCATATGAAAGAAAAGCAGGCATCACAAGAAAAGAAAGTAAATGAAATGGAGGCAAGCAACCTGCTAGAGAAAGAATTCAGAGAAATGGTCATAAAGTGACTGAAAAGAATGGAAGACAAATTCAACAATATGTGCAAGAACCAAGAGGAAATGAGAAAGAACCAAGAAGTGAAAAATAACATCGCTGCCATAAAGAACTCAATAGAAAGCATCAAAAGTAGATTAGAAGAAGCAGAGGACTGCATCAGTGAGCTAGAAGACAAGGTAGGAAAAAATATCCAAGTACAGCAGCTTCTACAAAAAAATAATTAAAAAGCAGAAGGAGAGCCTAAGGGAATTTTGGGACAACATGAAACACAACATCCACGTAATAAGAGTTACAGAAGAAGAGGAAACTGAGCAAGAAATAAAAAACCTGTTTGAAGAAATAATAACAGATAACTTCCCTGATAAAGGGGGGGGGAACCCACACAAATCCAAGAAGCTCACAGAGTCCCAAACAAAATTAACCCCAAAAAACTGACACCAAGGCACATTATAATTAAATTGGCAAACACCAACGACAAAGTAAGAATCTTAAAAGCAGCCAGAGAGAGGCAGAAAGTTACCTACAAAGGAACTCCCATTAGACTAGAGACTGATTTCTCAACAGAAACTCATCAGGCCAGAAGGGAATGCAATGAAATATACAAAATCATGCAAAGGAAGGGTCTGAATCCAAGAATACTGTACCCAGCAAGCCTTTCAATCAAAATTGAAGGTGAAATCAGGAGCTTCACAGAAAAAAAAGAAGTAAGGGAATTCATTACCACCAAACCAGCAATGCAAGAAATGCTAAAGTGTCTGCTGTAAAAAAAAAAAAAAGAAAAGAAAGAAAGAAAGAAATAGGAAGGAAGAAGAAACACAGGGGTAAAGAATAAACATGGTGACAAATATGTACCTATCAATAATAACTTTAAATGTAAATGGGTTAAATGCCCCCATCAAAAGACATAGGGTAATGAATTAGATAAGAAAACACGACCCATATATCTGCTGTCTACAAGAAACCCACCTCAGAAAAAAAGATGAACATAGACTGAGGGTGAAGGGATGGAAGACTGAAAAGAAAAACTGGGGTAGCAATACTTATATATGATAAATTAGATCTCAATGTGAAGGACATAACAAAAGATAAAGAAGGCCACTTCATAATAGTAAAGGGAGGAATCCAACAAGAATAAATAACTCTGGTAAACAAATATGCACCCAATACAGGAGCACCCAGATACATAGAAACACTCCTAGAGGATATCAAGGGAGAGATGAACAGCAATACAATCACAGTGGGAGACTTTAATAGCCCACTGTCACCACTAGACAAATCCTCTAAACAAAAAATCAGCAAAGAAACATCAATCCTAAATGTCTCAATACACTAGCTGAAATTTATTGACATCTTCAGAACATTTCACCCCAAAGCCACAGAATATACATTCTTCTCAAGGGCACATGGTTTATTGTCAAAGATAAACCATATGTTGAGTCATAAGCAAAGTCTTTTCAAATTCAAGAAGATAGAAACCATATCAAGTATCTTCTCAGATCACAGTGGCATCAAACTAGAATTCAAATACCATAAAAAATCCAAAGAAATCAAACACATGGAAACTAAACAGCATACTATTAAACAATGACTGTGTTACCAGAGAGATCAATAAAGAAATAAAAAACATCATGACAAAAAATGACAATGAAAACACAACAATCCAAAATCTATGGGACACAACAAAAGCAGTCCTGAGAGGGAAGTTCATAGCTCTACAAGTCTACTGAAAAAATAAGAAAGAATGATAATAAATTACCTAACCCTACAACTCAAAGAGCTAGAAAGAGAGAAACAAGGAAAGCCCAGTGTAAGCAGAAGGAAAGAAATAGTAAAGATCAGAGCAGAGATAAATGACATAGAGACTAAAGAAATTATTCAAAAGATCAACAAATCCCAGGGTAGACACAGCTGATCCTCACAATTGGCTTGGAGGTCAATTTCCCCCAGTGATACCAACAACAATCAAGAATTAACTACAACAAGACTGTACACACAGTCCACAAAGGGGTGCACCAAGAGTGTCCACCTCAGGTAACTGGGAAGGCAGAGCTACTGGGCCATATAGGACACCTAGCACACAAAGCTACTCTACCAACTCTGGGAAGCAGCCAAAATATGGAGATAAAGGAGCAGATCATAAACGAAAGAAATGGAGGAAAACAAACGACTGGATATGGAGCTCAAAACCACAGTTGTAAGGTTTTTAAGAATTTCCTAGAAAAGATGGATAAATTTAGCGAGACCCAAAAGGAGATGAAAAAGGACCAACTAGAAATTAAACATACACTGACTGAAATAAAAAATATTATAGAGATACCTAACAGCAGACTAGAGGAAATCAAGAATCAAGTCAAAGATTTGAAATACAAAGAAGCAGAAAACACTCAACTGGAAAAGCAAAAAGAATCCAAAAATGTGCCAAAACAGGTTTGGCTCCGTGAACAGAGAGTCAGCCTGTGGACTGAAGGGTCCCAGGTTCAATTCCGGTCAAGGGCGTGTACCTTAGTTGCAGATGCATCACCAGTAGGGGGCATTCAGGAGACTGCTAATCAATGTTTCTCTCTTATCGATGTTTCTAAATCTCTATCCCTCTCCTTTCCTCTCTGTAAAAAAATCAATAAAATATATATATTTTTTAAAAAGAATCCAAAAATGTGAAGACAGTGTAAGGAGCCTCTGGGACAACTTCAATTGTACCAACATCAGAATTATGGGGGTGCCAGAAGAAAAGAGAAAGCAAGATACTGAAAACTTATTTGAAGAAATAATGACTGAAAACTTCCCCCACCTGGTGAAAGAAATAGACTTACAAGTCCAAGAAGCACACAGAACCCCAAACAAAAGGAATCCAAAGAGGACTACACCAAGACACATCATAATTAAAATACCAAGAGCAAAAGACAAAGAGAGAACATTAAAAGCAGCAAGAGAAAGATAGTTAATTACCTACAAAAGAGCACCCATATGATTGTCAGCTGATTTCTCAGCAGAAACTATGCAGGCCAGATGGGAGTGGCAAGAAATATTCAAAGTGATGAATAGCAAGAACCTACAACCAAGAATAATCTACCCAACAAAGCTATCATTCAGAATTGAAGGTCAGATAAAGAGCTTCACATATAAGAAAAAGCTAAAGGAGTTCATCACCACCAACTCAGTATTATATGAAATACTGAAAGGTATTCTTTAAGAAGAGGAAGAAGAAGAAAACAGTAAAGATACAAATTATGAACAACAAATGCATATCTATCAACAAGTGAATCTAAAAATCAAGTGAATAAAAAATCTGATGAACAGAATAAACTGGTGAATATAATAGAATTAGGGGCATAGAAAGGGAGTGGACTGATAATTCTCAGGGGGAAAGAGGTGAGGAGTGGGTGTAGGTAGAGACTGGACAAAAATCATACACTTATGAGTGAGGTCAATGCAGGGGAGGTAAGGGCAGAGGGTGGGATGGGAGCCAGGTGGAAGGGAACTATGGGGGGGGAAAGAGAAACAATTGTAATAATCTAAACAATAAAGATTTATTAAAAATAAAAAAATAATAAAAATTTTTTTATAAAGAATAGAGAATCCAGATATTGACTCAAACCACTATGCTCAGTTAATATTTGACAAAGGAGGCATGAACATACAATGGAGTCATGACAGTCTTTTCAATAAGTGGTGTTGGGAAAATTGGACAGATACATGCAAAAAAAATGAAACTACACCACCAACTTACACAATACACAAAAATAAACTCCAAATGGATACAGGACTTAAACATAAGACGGGAAACCATAAAAATACTGGAGGAACCCACAGGCAGCAAAATCTCAGGCATATGCCAAAAGAACTTCTTCACTGATACTATGCCAAGGGCAATGGAAACTAAAGAGAAAATAAACAAATGGGACTATATCAAAATAAAAAGCTTTTCACAGCAAAAGAAACGATCAACAAAACAACAAGAAAGCCCACTGTATAGGAGAATATATTTGCAAATGTTATCACTGAGAAAGGTTTAATCTCCAAAATCTACAGGCCACTTATACAATTTAATAAAAGGAAGATAAATGATCCAATAAAAAAAATGGGCAACAGACCTAAATAGAATCTTTTCAAAAGAAGACAGAAGGAAGGCCAAGAGACACATGAAACCATGCTCAAAGTTACAAATTATCTGAGAGATGCAAATCAAAATGACAATGAGGTACTATCTCATACATGTCAGAATGGCAATCATCAACAAATCAACAAATGTCAAGTGTTGGCTAGGATGCAGAGAAAAAGGAACCCTCATTCACTGCTGGTGGGAATGCAGACTGGTGCAGCCACTGTGGAGAACAGTATGGAGTTTCCTCAAAAAAACTAAAAATGGATCTCCCATTTGACCCAGCAATCCCACTCTTAGGAATTTATCCTAAGAAATTACAAACACCAATCAGAAATGATTTATGCACCCCTATGTTCATAGCAGCACAATTTACAATAGCTACAATTTGGAAACAGCCTAGGTGCCCGTCAGCAGATGAGTGGATCAGGAAACTGTGGTACATCTACACAATGGAATTCTATGCTGCCATTAAAAAGAAGGAACTCTTACCATTTGCAGCAACCTGGATGGAACTGGAGAGCCTTATGCTTAGTGAAATAAGCCAGTCAATGAAGGAGAAGCAGCAGATAATCTCACTCATTTGTGGATAATAAAGAACATTGTAAACTGATGAACAAAAGGATAGATACAGAGGCAGTAAAACATCAAACAGACTGTCAAACTACAGTGGGAAGGTTAGGAAGAGGTGGAGTAGATAATAGATCAACCGAAGGACTTGTATACATGCATATAAGCATAACCAATGGACACAAGCCATGGGATAGTTGGGCATGCATGGGAGTGGGGGGGTGGGCAATGGGAAGATATGTACACATGTAATACATTAATAAAAAAGTAAAATAATATCTCATATTTGTTCCTTTTGTAAACCTACATAAAGTATACCTGTGTGAAATTAATATTCCCAATTAGACACCCTCGCAATAGTAGTCATGTAACTAAGGTGACTTTGTTTTAGCCTTATAATGTCAGTGAGGTCTTTGGTTGACAAAGAAGGCCTCCTCAGATTGACCACATTGTTTTCCATGAGGCTCTTGTTGAGACCCTTTTCAAAATGCAGCCATCATCAAATCAAGTTCCTGGCCCAGGCATCAGAATTTTTTTAGAAAGCAAAGAGGTGGTTGAATGGATTCACCCTGCCTCATGCTCTCTGCTACCTGTTCCCACAGTTGCATCACCAGAGCCTCCAGCTATAAACTCAGTAAGTGTCCAGAGCTGTGTTAATGTCAGCTTTAGCTGCAACCCCTTTTTCTCACTGGGGCATAAGATTGTCTCAGTCAGAATCCAGCAGCCTAGTTACAGCTGCTGGGCTCTCGCATACCATCTCTATCTCCACCTCCAATCCCATGCTTTCTTTTCTTCCCACTATAGCTAGTGTTCTGGGTGGACTTGGAGTCCCCATATCTCCCAACTTGAAACACAACCTACCTCGCAGCCAAGGAGCTTCTGCACTAGCCTGACAAGGCCTAGCTAAGGACCCAATGGCTGGCTTGCTTTAACGTGGCTTTCCTTTGCCATGGTGGTAAGACCTGAGGCTTGGAAATGAGCTTCAGAGAAAGAATTGTCTTTCTGCCTGTCATGATACTAGATGCACAGCTGCCTCTTATGGCACCAGTGGAATCCTGCACTGAGACGTTTGGACACCAAAGTCATAACAAGTGCATATTGACAGACTTCTGCCCCCTGGACCCATGTTTCTCACAAGTTCTTTGAATTGCTTCAAGACAAAGTTTATATACACTGAGTGGCCAGATTATTAAGATCTCTGAATGCATAATACTCTGGCCACTCAGTCACTCAGTGTGCATGTGTGTGTGTGTGTGTGTGTGTGTGTGTGTGTATTAGAGGCCTGGTACATGAATTCATGCATGGATGGGGTCCAGCCAGCCTGGCCAGGGGGAGGGGACATGGGCAGTTGGCTGCCTGCCTGGTGGTCAAACTCCTGGTTGAGGGGACAATTTGCTTATTAGCCTTTTATTATATAGGATATACACTGAGTGGCCAGATTATTATGCATTCAGAGATCATCATAATCTGGCTACTCAGTGTATATCAGTGATTCTGATCAAATAATACTAGTATTTTATTTTCACTCATGTTTCTAGGTCCCTAGCATTCTGGAAAATTTGTTATTATTTATGCTATAAATATAATTCATCTTTTGGGATAAAATTATACTTGCTGGCTTCTAAAAGTCCTAGTTAAATATTTCTAATTACCTGAAAAGCAGTTTATGCTAGGCTGCTAGATTCTGAGACAATCTCATGCACCACTGAGAGAGAAGGGTTGCAGCTAATGCTGATACTAGCACAGCTCTGGACACGTTCTGATTTAACTGCTTTTCTCTAATTAGATTAATATTCTCAGTTATTGTTGTTGCTGTTGCTGCTGTTGTTGTTGTTGTTGTTGTTTTTAAGAGTGAAAACTTGCCCTAGCTAGTAAGGCTAGTGGATAGAGCATTGACCTGTGGACTGAAGGATCCTAGGTTTGATTCTAGTCAAAGGCACAAGCTGGGGTTGCAGGCTCAGTTCCCAGCAGAGGGCGTGCAGGAGGCAGCCGATCAATGATTCTATCTCATCATTGATGTTTTTATCTCTCCCTCTCCCTTCCTCTCTGAAATCAATATATATACTAGTGTGTGTGTGTGTGTGTGTGTGTGTGTGTGTGTGTGTGTTTAAAGAGTGAAAACTAAAACTCAGAGATCTTAAGAGCTGAGGCTGATGGGTACTTGCCTATATTGCTATGGATTGATTCAATGAAGTTGAGCATTTATCATCAACAGCCTGAGGTGATTGTCCAGTTTTTAGTAAGAAACTAAAGTAAGAAAATATCTCCGATAGTTCCATTGATCTAATCACGCCATCCTCAGACTCCTTGTTACTTCTTAATAATAGTTCATTTTCACCTTTCTTAGGTAGAATTGATTTTTCAGTTTAGTCCTTATGATTCACAGAAGGAAGAATATGAAGATCTTTGCCTTTAGAAGCTCATGAAGAGAATGAAATTAAAATGAATCCTTATTTTTAATATGATATTCTTCCTGAAAAATTGGTATGGTGAGAAATATAAAAGAGCAGCTCCTCCCCTCCCCCAAATTTACTGCAAATACAGCTAGCAAATCTAAATCAGAGAAAAACTATTTAGGTTTATAATGCTAAAATTCTCTACAAAAGAAAACAGGAAACATGAAGACTTTGGCCCTAGCCAACATGGATAGAGCGTTGGCCTGCAGACTGAAGTGTCCAGAGTTCGATTCTGGTCAAGGGGCATGTACCTTGGTTGTGGACACATCCCCAGTAGGGGCTGTGCAGGAGCAATTGATCAATAATTCTCTCTCATTGATGTTTCTAACTTTCTATCTCTCTCCCTTTCCCTCTGTAAAAAATCAATAAAATATATTTAAACAAACAAACATGAAGACTTTGGAGAGCTTTGCAGCTAAATGTATTCATGGTAGCCTTCTGGTTTCCCCCAGTGGGAGAAGGAGGAGAATACAAGAGTAACAATAGTAGTGACAGTGGTAGCAGCTTACTAGGTGCTGGGACCTGTGCAGTTTTTACTTGCTCTATTTAATTTAATCTTCTAGAAATCTCTAAGAGGTAAATAGGTATTATTATTATTATTATTATTATTATTATTCCCATTTGCAGATAATAAAACTACGGCTTCAAAAAAATAGAATTTGCCAACATTCACATGATGAATACACTGTAAAGTAGGGTTTGAACTTAGACCTAAACAACTGGACTCAGAATTTTAGGATTGAAGCAGTCCATACCTGCTCTCTAATCCAACCCCTGATTTTAGAGATTACAGGGCTGAGATCTAGGGTGCAAGTGGCTCATCCAGGGTTGTATGGCTAGAGTTAGTGGAAGAAAGAGTAGGGGGATAAATCAGGCCTCCTCCCTTTCAGACTAGTGTCCTTTGTAGTCTGCAAAGCCAATGTAACAGCCCCTGTGCTTTGTGGAATAGGTCACATATTCCAATTCGTAGAGTAAGAAAATAGATGTTACCATGTGTAACACCATCAGCACACATTGATACACATTCATTGAAAAGTGGCCTTGGATAGGATGTGGAACAACAAAAGCAAACTCCAAGCCTCATAGGAACCCACAGAGCCACAGATAACCCACCTGAGTGCCCAAGAGAAGTGCACCCGTTCCAGGAGTCACTGTGCCATTCATTCGTCCAATCGGCCAATTACTACTTAGTGGGCCATTCTCTGCCACCCAAGGGTGCCTGATACTGTGCTGGACTCAGGGTTCCAGAAAAATGAAAAAATTCACAAACTTTAAAGCACCACTCTTTCATGTACTACTAAGAAATAAAAAAGCACTGCTTTGTTATCATTTGCAATTTTTACTTTATACTTATTAAAACAGTTATTTTTGTACTTAAAGGCATCTACAACCTTTGCTCACCTGATCTTGACCTTTCCCTTGCATTGACAGTATAATTTTAAGACACATCAAAGAACTCCTGAGTTTTATTAGTATTGCCACTTTGCCTCAACTCATAATTTAATTTTTCTCCCTTGACAAAATTGCATTACTGGAAATGAAGGAGTTTCTACTCAAAGGCGATAGGAAGTTTCTCATAAACACACATTTGATGCCTCACCAACAGACCTGCATCACGCATGATGGATCCCAACAGCTTTTCTCATTGCTTTAAAATTCTATCACCTCTGCTGAGGGATGTGACAAGTTAGGATTTTGGCTTGGCCTGCGGTGGGGAGTGATTTTGCACATAGCTCAGGAAGAAATATACCATAGCTTTATTTGCATGAGGGGACTTCCTGTGTTAGGTACCTTACAACACACTTGGTTTTGCTGTACAAAAAAAACTATAGAATTATAATTATCCCTCTAACAGTGACTATCTGCTTCACTACTATCAAACATATGCTATATTGTTTCTGTGCCTTTCTTTATAGATTGTAACTCTCAATGCTGAATCATGGAGTAATGTTTTCGAAGACTATTTTTTAATCAGTAAATTTCTTGGCTTAAAAAAAAAAGATCACCGTGGAGAATTGAGATTGTATTGGTTAGTTTCCAGAGATTTTAGGACACTTCTACCTTTAAAAAAATAATAATCTAGATTTCTTATTATAGTTCTCTCATGTAGCAGCATACACTTTCTAATACACCTCTTCCAACAGGCCCACAGTTATATTTTCCTTTCAGTATTAAAATAAAAGCATCACTCATAATATGTTGACCAAGTACTTGCACATGTGGAATTTATTGTTTTCTATAAATTCCACATAACCAGGGAATCACTTGATACCTGTGAGGGATGGGACACCCCACATCCCGAGCTGCCTCAGTCTTGAAAATTTTACTCTCAACAGTGGCCTGGCAAGGCCCACATCTGCACAGCACATGAAGGCGGCAGCTGACGACCAGGCCTTTCCACACTGCATTCCTCTCCAGCCACCTGCACTTCACTTGGCCTTCACAGGCCACGCCCACTCTGTGCCTTCTCCTGCATCATGGCTTAGAAGGCACCCGCTGTGCCTGGGGAGTCTGTGAGCAGAAGCAAACTGGAATGTCAGCCTCTACTGGAGCCACAAACTGTCATCCTGCATTTGGATTATAAGTGCCCTAAGCATGGGGAACATTCTTTCCCTCCTCCTTCTTCTAAACTTCAACTGGTATCTCTTGACAACTTTAAAGACCTTTCCATTTCCCTGGCTTGATACTATGCAGGCTTTACAATGCTACAAAGGTCAATGTCTTTTGTTTGAAGTAAAGTCAACATGTAGTGCCAACAATGTACATCATTTGATTGATGACAGGACGGTTTGAACAGCAATGATCATGTTTGTGCTGCAACACCAGTCACACTACAGCACCATGGCCACCAAATGTCAGGGCGTAAACAAAAGCCTCCTCTAGAAATGGATGAACTTGGTCAGGAACAGCTCTGATTTGAGGAAGTAGCAGGGCTTTATCTCCTCCAAGTCTACACACTCTCTGAAAAGAGAGCAGTCAACCATCATTTCAGGGATTTTTATCCATAAGTGAAAATCATCTTTAAAATTTCCTCTTCGCTATTATACAGCTAAAATGGGAATAAATGTAATACATAGGATGTTCCAAAAATGTATGTACATTTTGAATAATTATTAATTCCAATGGGTTAAATCTGAAAGGGAAGAAACATCAATTGACCTATCAGATAAAAGTGTGTATACATTTGGGGGGGGACAACCTATAGATTGACACAGAAAGACTAATACCAATGTACACTGCTTGAAATAATAGTGAGTCCTAATTACACTTTATTGTTCTGTTGAGGATGCACTTATTAACTTAAGGGACTACTTGAAATGTGATTTTTGGTGGCAGCCAGAAAAATTACTGAAGACTTGCATTTCTGCAATACTAAGATGAGAAATTTAAATCTGCTATAGATACTTAAACTTATTATCAATAACTCCAGGTTTATAAGTAATTAAAGGAAAAAATACTGCCTAAAACAAATAAAAGATCAGTCTTGAAACCAGAAGTATGAACAGTACCCTGACTAATGAATTCAAAATTTCATTTTGCTTTTCCAATTGTCAACATGAGCCTTCTTTCAATCTTTAAAAATAATATGTAACATAGTTGAAGTTTCTATGCTTCATTATGTTGTAAGAGTGTTTCACTTTTATTAACATGTTTTCCAAGAACACGGAGTTAAATGAGTTCCACAGAGTCCACCTTATTTATAACCAAGAAGTCTGCATCAAAAGCCAAAATTAGTGTTTGTGGCCCAAACTATAAGTTATCAAAATTCATGTCTCAATCTTTTGCTTATCCTACCAAACTACACTTTCTTTTCAGCTATATTTCAATTGAATTCTCTTCATTTATTTCTATTAACTTATTCAAAGTAAACTGAGTTTCTTTGATGGGGAGCCCAGAATTGTGAGCGCTCAAAAGCAAACCATTTCTCCTCTTAGTTCCTTTATCATCATCTTTTCATTTTACATGCGAACCCAGAGGACAAAAATAAAACAATTTAAAGAAAGCATGACATTTTTAGAAGTTTGATTATTTTAAAGCATCTGCTTCAGCCGGAAAATCAATCCTTTTAAAATGGATTTTCTGTTACCTATCTCTAGTTCTTCATTTGAGTCCTTTGATTTTTATGTATATGATATAGGGTTGATGTGGGCAACTACTGGGAATAGTATATTTCAGAGGATGATCACCCAATTACTTAGAGATATTTCCTGGGTAGTGAATCAAGAGAAATAATTTCTGACATTCTGTTGAATTTAATGTGCTGTCTTATATCTTAAATAGTCAGCAAATGTCTACATTCTGAAGTATAAATATAAACATTTCTGAGGGCTGTGAACTTTCTCTTGCCCTTACTGTTCTTTCTTTCTGAACCTCAGCCTACATTTACTAAATACAAAATTTCTATTGGCTTAAAGTGTTTCCAGAAAAGTAGCATTAGGCCATTGTGTTTGATTTATTATGCATAACGATAAATAATCATATATCACAGAATAGTGAAAGTTAGGTAAATAAAACAATAGCTAACTGCTTGTAAGTGTCGTTTTATCCTAGGAAACTTGATTTTGCATGTGTCATTTTCAGATTTCTGTTAATGCTAAAAAAAAAACTTACAAAGGAGGATTAATTATATTATTTGCATGAAATCTAATTTCTACAACGCACTTTATAGTATTTGGATGAAAGAAAGTGTCAGAGAAAATTATCAAAGCAATCAAATAAATTGCTGATTGCATATCCCTTTTACTTAGAAACAATGAATGCTGTTAAAGAATGACATAAAAGTAAAATTGCAAATTTAAGGTTTGTAATTTGGGGAATAATTTTCACTCAGCTCAAAATTGATAAACTGGTCATTAGCACTGCCAGTTAAAATCAAGGCTTTAATTTCTCACCCTGGCCCCAAACAAGCAGTGAAACTGCTTAGAAGGGAGTTACGTCAAGCATCTAAGCACCATGTTGTTTAAAAATAAAACTGAGTCCTAGCCAGGTGGCTCAGTTGGTTGTAGTTTCTTCCCATTCACTGAAAGGTTGAGGGTTTGATTCCTGGTCAGAGCACATACCTAAGTTTTGGGTTGAATCCCTGGTTGAGATGCGTACAGAAGACAACCATTTGTCGTTTCTCTCTCTCTCTTTCTCCCTCTCCTTTCTCTCTCTAAAATCAATAAAAATGTATCCTCAGGTGAGGATGGAATAATAATAACTAAAAGTGAAATCTGACTTATGACAAGTCAAAGTAGAGGGACTTAAAAGAGACCACCCACATATTATAAGACCACCTACAAATGTGGGGCTATAGTGAGCTGGGGTCTGACTCTTACTTGCCTTAGTTTTTCATTGCTACTGCAACAAAAACACAAACTTAGTGGCTTAAAACAACGCAAATTATTATCTTACTATTCTGGAAGGAAAAAGGCTCTGTCGTCTAAATTCTAGGTACCAGCAAGGCTGTGTTCCTTCTGGAGGCTCTACAGGAGAATCAACTGCCTTTTCTTTTCCAAAGTCTAGAGCTGCCCACATTCTTCTGTGCATGGCTCCGACCTCTACTTCTCTCACCACATCTCCTCTGGTTCTCCTGCCTCTTCTACTTATAAGGACCTCTCTGATTACATTGGGCCTGGAGAATCCAAGATCATCTCCCCATTTTAAGATCCCTTTGAGTACACGGTCCTTTTTGCCATGTAAAGTAACGTGTTTGTAGGTTTTAGGGATTGGGCTCATTATTTTGCCAAACACACCTGAGGGGTACCTGCTGGCTAGCAGCTGGGAGGTGAGTTGGAAGACTCAGCCTCATTGGGCAATCAGTGGTCCAAACCATGTCAGAGCAAAGGATGCCTTGGTGCTTTCAATGGAGCAAATGATGTGGGCAACATGATTAAGAGAGAAGAGAGACCCAGGCAGTGCAAGGGGTAGACAGGCTGCAGAGGTAGCCAAATGGAGCCCTCTTTAGGAGCGGAAGGAGTGAGCAATGAACTAGATCAGTGCTCTTCAGTGTGAGGACTGGCTTTGCTCCATGGGCTGTTGGTTCCCTCCAATTGATATGAACTATAAACAGCTGTCCAAAGTAAGCTTTTAGAACATTTTATGGCAGCTTGACAGAGGAACTTTATGTCCGTAGGATGTGATCATTTGTAAGGTGTTTGTATTTTGTATTCCTTCTTTTATTTCATTTTACTAGAAATTCATTTTATTGTCTATTTTCAAAACTATCAATTGGTCCATGGCAGATGGGAAAACGTTGAAAATGACTGTTTCCTTTCTCTTTCTCTTTTCTTAATGCCCGCACAACCAAATCTGGTTCTTCACCCCGATCGTTTTTCAAGAAATCCTGAGCTAGGGGAGAGGGCATGACTCACAGGAGGGAATCCAGATGTAAGGTCCTCAAGGAATACCCAAGGAGCAGCATGAACTGTAAACACCTTCCAGGCCAGTGACTTCCACACCAACTGTGGGCACTATCAGTCCATTAAGATGGACTCCTGAAGAATCCAAGATGGTAGCATAGGTAAACACCTAACTGCTGCCTCGCACAACAATTTCAAAACTACAACTAAAAGACAGAATGGATATTATCCAGAACCACAGGAAAGCTGGCTGACTGGAAATTCTACAACTAGAAGGAAAGGGAGGGGCTCACAGAGACCCAGAGGAGCTGCAAAAAGCTTAGGTACAGAGACGCGTGTAGAGAGAGCGGATGCCAGAGAACCTGGCTGGCTTTCTCTGGTGGGAGGGAGACGGAGCCTCTCAAAGGCATTGAACCCCTTATCCTACGACACTAAACCGCAGATCCAGCCGAAACTCATAAGGGGGGAGTTTGGACTGTGAAAAGGGAGAAGTGCACAGAAATTTAGGGGAGTCACAAAAGACCAGAAGTCTGCGCGCAGAGGACCGACTGCTGATTGTGCCTCTGGCTTTCGGGAATGGGTGGGAGACAGACCCTCCCAACTGTGCCACTTCTAACTCCATTAAACCCCAGTTTCCGGGGAAACCCTGGGGACCCAAACTCATATGGTCCCAGAGTGCAGGGGAGCCAGAGGGGCAGCAGTCTAGAGGCACTGCAGAGGACCGATCCAGTGATTACCCAGTCATGTGAGACTCAGGGGCCATGGAGGGCAGGGTCGACTGGAGGGCAAGGCGGTCCCTTAAGCCCTGAGACTCCACCCATCCCAAGCTCAACAGAGAGGCTTTTGTGGTTTTGCAAGTCTGGAATCATAAACCTGAATCCAACACAGAAGTTCTCCCAGCATAGTGAAAATGCCCAGACAAGGGAAGAGAACACAAACAAAAGAAATGGAGGGAAACAAACGACTGGATATAGAGTTCAAAACCACGCTTATAAGGTTTTTCAGGAATATCCTAGAAAAGTTGGATAAAGTTAGCAAGACCCAAGAGAAGATGAAAAAGAACTAACTGGAGATGAAAAAGAACCAACTAGAGATGGAAAAGGACCAACTAGAAATTAAACATACACTGACTGAAATAAAAAATATTATACACAGACCTAACAGCAGACTAGAGGAAGGCAAGCATCAAGTCAAAAATTTGAAATATAAAGAATCAGAAAACACTCAACTGGAAAAGCAAAAAATGTCAAGATAATGTAAGGAGCCTCTGGGACAGCTTCAAGCGTACCAACATCAGAACTGTGGGGGTGCCAGAGGAAGAGAGAAAGCAAGATACTGAAAACCTATTTAAAGAAATAATGACTGAAAACTTCCCACATCTGGTAAAAGAAATGGACTTACAAGTCCAGGAAGCACACAGAACCCCATATAAAAGGAATCCAAAGAGGACTACACCAAGACACATCATAATTAAAATACCAAGAGCAAAAGACAAAGAGAGAATATTAAAAGCAGCAAGAGAAAAACAGTTCATTACCTACAAGGGAGTACCCATATGATTGTCAGCTGATTTCTCAACAGAAACGATGCAGGCCAGATGGGAGTGGCAAGAAATATTCAAAGTGATGAATAGCAAGAACCTACAACCAAGAATAATCTATCCAGCAAAGCTATCATTCAGAATTGAGGGTCAGATAAAGAGCTTCACAGATAAGAAAAAGCTAAAGGAGTTCATCAACTCCAAACCATTATTATATGAAATGCTGAAAGGCACTCTTATAGAAGAGGAAGAAGAAAAAGGTAAAAGACAAAAAATTATGAACAACAAATACATATCTATCAACAAGTGAATCTAAAAATTA
>JAAGEH010000307.1:58162373-58187485 GCA_011751065.1 Lasiurus cinereus | reverse complement strand
TTATGAACAACAAATACATATCTATCAACAAGTGAATCTAAAAATTAAGTGAATTAAAAATTTGATCAACAGAAAAACTGGTGAATATAATAGAATCAGGAGAACAGAAAGGGAGTGGACTGATAATTCTCAGGGGGAATGGGGTGAGGGGAGTGCAGGGAGAGACTGGACAAAAATCATACACCTATGGATGAGGTCAATTCGGGGGGAGGTAAGGGTAGAGGGAGGGGTGGGAGCCAGGTGGAGGGGAGCTATAGAGGGGGAAAAAAGAGAAACAAATGTAATAATCTGAACAATAAAGATTTAATTTAAAAAATAAATAAATAAATATTTTTAAAAAACACACAAAGTTATATGATCAATATCAATTCAATGACATAATACTGAAGCGTGGAAGCCAAGCAAAAGGGACATAGGATATTGCTAAGCTAATAAACAAATCAGTGTTTCCTGAAGTTTTATTTTTAAAAAAATATTATCCGGCTCTATTAAAAGAAAAGTTTTCTATAATGAAATATTTTAAACACATATTTTAAGGCAAACCTTTTTCTTTAATGGGGAACTTCTCAGAAATTTTCATATAAAGATATGGATACCCTAGATGGTTTTGCTCAGTGGATAGAGTGTTGGCCTGCTGACTGAAGGGTCCTGGATTCAATTCTGGTCAAGGGCACATGCGTGGGTTGCAGGATTGAACCCCAGTTGGGGGCATGCAGGAGGCAGCCAATCAATTATTCTCTCTCATCATTGATGTTTCTCTCTCTCTTTCTCCCTCTCCCTTCCTCTCTGACATCAATAAAAATATATACTTAAAAAAATAAAATGCTTTAAAATAAAATAAAGTTACTGTATCAGTCAAAATTGAGTACAAGTAACAAAAACTATAACTAGTTTAAGGAATTAAATGGATGGTTATCAGGGGAGTCTTCAAGGACCAGACCTGAAAAGAAAGCAGTTTCAGCATAGAAACCACAGGACAAACAGCCCAATGCTAAGGCTACTAGTACTGAAATAAATCAATTCCCAAACATCCCTACTTCCTTACTTAATAGGTGATATTCGCAAATAGTCTGTGACAAAACAAAACCATAGTGCAAAAGACTATGAGCCCAATTCTTTCAAAAAAAAAAAAAGAATATTGTACAGAAACAGTTCTAGAAGGAAATAAAACAAAATGTTGTGTGTGTTTTTTCTGGATGATAGAATAATAAGTAATTTTTATTTCATTTACGTGCATGAATTACATTTCTAATTATAAAATTAAACACTTTTAAAACTACCTTTGTCAAGTCTAAAAGAAAAGTATTCTAATGCCATAATTTTATGACTAAGTCCATGTTCATAATATTCAAATATTTCCTGAGTTTATACACTTTTAAAATATATATTTTTTATTGATTTCAGAGAGAGGAGGGAAGAAGGAAAGAGGATAGAAACATCAATGTTCAAAGAGAATCATTAATCGGCTGCCTCCTGCCCACCCCCTACTGGGGATGGAACCTATAACCTGGGCATGTGTCCCGACTGGGAATCAAACTATGATCTCTCGGTTCGTGGGTCAACACTCAACCTCTGAGTCACACTGGTCTGAGTCAATTAACTTTGATAGTGAGTTTTTCTAATTATTAGATGATTATTTAATTCCATATCACCGGGAGGGGGATGTTAATGCAATAAACATTTTAAAAAATATTTTTATTGATTTCAGAGAGTAAGGGAGAGGAAGAGAGAGAGAGAGAAACATCAATGATGAGAGAGAATCATTGATTGACTGCCTTCTGCATGCCCCACACTGGGGATTGAACCACAACTTCAGGCATTTGCCCTGACCATGAATCAAATCATGACCTCCCCAGTTCATAGGTCAGTGCTCCACCACTGAGCCATTCTGGCTGGGGGCATTAAACATTTTTAAAGCTCTTTCTTGTCTTTTACTTAAGTAACTAGGATATTATATAGAAATCACAATTTCAGTAAATTGTCAGGAATTAGTATATCACTACTAGTTGACACAATTGGTTGGCTCTTGTAAAAAAGAACTCTAGTACTGGGTGTAAATAAGTTCAGATAAGAACACTTCACAGATAACTTCACTTTTCCCAAACATAATTAGTTCTTTATTAAAATATAAACATAAATATTAATAAATTTATTCTTTATTAAAAAAGAATCAGGATTAACAATAACAAAAACCTCCCAATACTATCTAAATAAAACCAATCAAAATGAAATAAAAATAGTAATTATAATCCATTGTTTTAAATAGTAACAATTAAGAGACTACATACCAAAACTTTTGACATGAAGTCAAAGTTGTGTTGAAAGGTAAATTTTTTTTTTTAAAGAGAGATGTGTTTATTCCATGATCAGTACAGACCAAATGCATATTCACTGTATGAAAGTCAAACCAGTCACTGACTCCAGAGTATGGCCAACACTGAGGCACCAGTGTTGTGGTGTAGAGTGGGTTATCATGGCATGTGTAACCTCACCAAGGGCTCCAATTATAAAACTTAAAAAAAAAAAGTGAGGGAAGTGCCCGCAGGTGGGCACCAAGCCAGGAGCCTCTGCCTCAGTCTGTGGCCCTGGGCACCCGCCTTGTCCTCTAGCCCGACCCTTCCTTTTCTGGTAAAACAGAACTCAAAATAGATTTGACATTAAAAACAAAGAAGCCAATGAATGGGGTTGAAAAAAGAAAACATAGCTTTCTGGTTTTGTAATTAAAAATAGACTAATAAAGTTTGAAAACGAGTACAATGTAGGCAGGGTTTTTTTTGTGTTTTTTGTTTTGTTTTGTTTTTGTGGGTTTTTGAGGTTTTTTTACACCAGTTTGGTGGAGTCGCCAACAAACTTCAAACAAAGATATGCCAACTATGTTTCACTATACAGCCACAGTCACACACTACCCACAGCGCAGTGGCAGCTGCTGCCCAAAGATGAGAGGATTACACCATTTCAGAGATAAGCAGTGCCATTGTTTGGAGGAGAAGAATTAAAAATAAAATAGAATCCAACAAAAAATATATATATAGAAAAAAAAAACCAGAAACACAGGTGGGAAGGAACTGACTTTGGTTGGTGGCCTCACTCACCAGGCAAGGCTGGCCCACACGCGCGTGACAGTCACCTTGCTCTGGATTGCCATGGACACACACACCTCCACGGCACTATTCCCTTTTGCACAAGCAAACACTTACAGAGAGCGGCTCTTGATTAAAGGCTTGTAGGGGGAGGGCAGGGGTGGGATCTGTTCAAGGCAAAGTCAGTGCCAGCAAGGGGGTGGACCAGTGCCCTCTTTTGCCTCCAGCTCACTTGGGCCTGTCCTGCTGTCCTAGGGGCAGGCATCTGAGGCTGGGGTGTGGGAAAGGACTCCCGGCAGGCAGGACGTCATGAACGTCATGTTCTTGAGGTCAGAAAACCAGTCACGGTGGCGGCAGCAATGATGTCCTCTGTATACTGTGTAGACATTTGGCGGAGAGTAGGGCCTCTGCCCGCACGCGGGGACGTGGACTTGGGTCCGACACTTGCTCATAGTGAGACGTGTTCTGAACTGATGTCCCGTGAGGGTGGCAGGACATCCGGCTAGCTGTAAGGCAAACGGGCTCTATAGTCCTTAGCTGCCCATCAGGCCTGCCCTGGCATAGCATGCACAAGGGCCAGGCCCAGAGACAGGTTGTGGATGCTGCTACCGCCTCTGCTGCCACGCCTAACACTCTGGAGAGTCAACTTTTTGCCAGAAAATCAAAGTCAGAAGTCACCTAGGTGCTCTCAGAAAAGATTTTCTTCAAATATTGACAATAGGTCACTCTGGAAATTCATGTCAATGGTAGCTGCCATCGCTTCCCGGCGCCTTCGCTCCTGCTCCCGCTTTCGGGCCAGTTCTCGCTGCTGGTCCAGCATGGACTGGGGCTGGGAGCTCTGGGCCTGGGGGGGCGGCGGCAGCTGCAGCCACTGCAGCCGCTTGCTGCTGCTGCTGCTGCTGCTCCTGCCTCTGCTGCTGCTGCTGCTCCTGGCGCCGGCGTGTGCCTCCTCCAGTGCGTCCTCATCCTCACGGCTCCTCATGCGCTCCTGCCGGCTCCTCATGCGCTCCTGCCGTAGTCGCTCCTTCTCCTTCTCTGCATGTTCAGCCTGCGCCTTCAGGGCCTTTTCCCGTTCCTCTTTCTCACGGGCAGCGCGTCGGAACTGCTCAAAGCTGTCACTAGATGACTTAGCTGTGGAGGACGGGGTGGTGGGGTGCTTCTGCACCAGGCTAGCCCAGGAGCCCATGTTCTTGATTTTAAGGTCCTTTTTAGGGGCAACTGGTGTTTTCGGCTCTTGCTTCTGTTTGTCCTTGTCGGGAGCCCCTGACGGGGGTGCATTCTGTTCAGGGGGCCGGATCACAGGCCTTCCAACGTCCACGGGTTTCATCTCAGGCCACTGGGGCAGGTGGACGGGAGCTTTGATGTTCTCCGGGTGCTTGGGCGGCTCCGGCCGCAGCGAGGGGCTGAAGGGCTCGCTGCGGATGATGGGTGAGTGGATCTTCTCTTCCTTCACCACCACCAGGGGTTGGGGCTCGGACTGGACCACAGAGCCTGCATGCAGCTCCTGGGACGGCACAGGCATGGCGACCGGTGAGGCAGGCAGGCGGCCTTGGCCCTGGCCTGTGCCTGGCCCTGGGGGCCGAGGCCCAGCCCTGCTCTTTACCTGCTTCTTCGGCTGGACACTTTGCTGGGGTGGCGATTGGTGGGTCAGGCTCTGGAACTGTTGCATCTGGGGGGAATGTATCATAAGCGGGGAGGGGCTTCACGGAGGTGACTGGTTGAGTAGGGATCCGACTTGTGGTGCTGGGGTGAAGGGTGATGCTGGATGACTTGCTGAGGCTTGGCTGCTGGCCCTGGGGTGGGTGGGGGGGCTGTGGGCCTGGGGGTGGTGGGGGCTGCTGGATGTGGGTGGGGAACTGCATGGGTTGCATATGCACAGGTCGGGGGGGAGGCTGGTGCTGTGGCTGCGGTTGCGGCTGCGGGGGTGGAGGAGGTGGTGGCGGCTGCTGTAACTGCTGCTGCACGGAGGGATGAGGCGGGGGTGGCAGGGGTGGCGGGGGCTGGGACTGCAAATTCACGGAAGGGAGTAGAGGTGTGGGGGGCTGCACCTTCTGCAGCTGCTGCAGGTAGAGCTGCATTTGCATGGAGGTGAGGGGTGGGGTGGGTGGCTCTTCTTCCTCCTGCAGCAGCACTTGGGGTGGCTGGGCCATGGGGGGCTGTGGGAGCAGGGGCGGTTGGGCCAGAGCAGGCCACACAGCAGGGGGCCGGGCAGGCTTGGGGGGCAGGGCTGCAGCTCGGTTGCTGGGCCTTGATGGCTGCTGGGGCAGCGCGTTGTGCAAAGCTGGAGGAGAGACCACTGAGTGCTGGTTGAGATGAGGCGGAGTGCTGTGCTCAGGTGGCTGGGGGAGGTGAGGGGGCAGCTCGGGCTGCGGCAGGTGCAGGATGGGTTGGGTGAAGTGGCCGATGGGGTCGAAGACGCTGCCTGGGAGCTGGGGCTCCAGGACGGGCACCTGGGTGGCGATGAAGGGCGGGGGCGAGGACTTCATCGTGGGAGCAGTCTGCTGTGGCATGGAGGGTGGGGGCGGTGGGGGTGGCTGTTGTTGCTGCTGCTGCGAAGGTGGGGGTGGCGGGGGCTGCTGGGGAGGTGGTGGGGGCTGCTGGAGCCCAGGGCCCGGGGCCTCCTGCAGCTGCTGGTGATGGTGGTGATGGTGCTTCTTCTGCTCCCTCCCAGGGTGCCCCTTCTTTTTTGACTTCGGAGCCATCTCTGTTTCGGAGTCTTCACTGTCAGAGGAGCTGGACTCGCTGGTGCTCTCAGACTCAGAGGAAGAGAAGCCCTTCATCTTGGAGGAGCCAGCAATCACATCCACTTTCTCGGCTTGAGGTTTCCTTTTCTTCCTCAAACAGGAGGTGACATAGCGCTCCAGTTCCCGCAGGGTGGATGGCTTTAGGGTCTCGAAGTCGATCTCAATCTCGTCGGGGTTGGAGTTCTTGAGTGAGGGCTCCCTCGACTGGATGATGTGTACCACTCGGCCCAGCTTCTCACCAGGGAGCTTGTTGATGTCCAGGCTGAGCTGGCGCTTCTCCTCATATGACATGGGCTTGCATTTGTCCTCCTCCTCTGACTCGTATGCTGGAGGAGGCTTGTTCTTCATGGGCACCGGCTCCTTCTTGCTTGTGTTACTGTTGCTACTGTTGTTTTTCTTGGTCTTTTTGGGAGGAAGTTCCTTGGCTTTGCTTTTCTTATTCTCCTCCATTTCCTCTTTCTTTTTGTGCTTTTCTTTTTTCTTTTCCTTCTTGTCTTTCTCCTTTTTCTTTGGTTTGTTCTGCTGGGGCTGCGAGAGGGCTGCAAGCTGCTCATGCACGGCTTTGAGCTGCTCCTGGAGCTCGGCCAGCCGCTGGGCTCGCTCCTCCTCAGAGTCATCAGTTGAGCTGTCACTGTCCGAGGAACTATCGCTGCTGCTGTCACTAGATGAAGGTGGGGCCACAACCTTGGTGGGGGGTGGCACCACAGGGGAGGACACGGCCACCATAGGTTCCTCAGGCTCGTCTGGCATCTTGGCAAAGCGCATCTCGAATACATCCTGGAGCTTTCGGGCCATGGCTACAACTGCGTGGTCAGGAGGGTTGTACTTGTAGCAATTGGAGAACATCAACCGGACATCTGCACCAAATTCCTGAGCATCACGGTACTCACGAGCCTCCAGTTTAGACTTGATTGTGCTCATATCCATTGGATGCTTGATGATGTCACAGTAGTCATGAAGGCCCAGCGCCTCCACGTCCACAGGTTTGTAAAAAGGCCAAGCATAGGCCGCATGCTTCTTGGCAAACATCTCCTTGAGGATGCCACTACAGCATTTGAGCTGCTCTGAGATCTTGCTACTCTTGTCCAGTGCTGGGTGCTGTTGTGAGTCGGGCACATCCTTCTTTGGGGGCTTTACAGGCCGGCTGCTCTCCCGCCGGGGGCCCAGCTTGGTGGTCTTGGGCTCTGGGGGCAGCAAAGGTGGCTCATGAATGGAATCGATGGTAGTGGGAGTGGTGGTGTCTGCTTTCCTCTTAACACCCTTCTTTGTCTTCACAGGCTGTGGGGTGGCTGCAATGATGGGTGGATGGCTCTGCACAGGTTGGGGAGTTGGTGGGGGTGGGGGCTGAGGGGGCACAGGCGGGGGAGTCTGCAGTGGCTGGGGAGGCACCACTGTGACAGGGGTCTGGACAATGAGGTCCGGGGTGATGGTGGAGAAGGAGTGAGGTGTGGCCTGCACAGGTGGAGGGTTTTGCTGAGAGGTCTGTGTCTGCGGAGGAGTCGAAGCTTGTGTTGTGTTTGGTACCGTAGAGACGCCAGGTTTTGCCGGCCCTGCTTCTTTCCTTCCACGTCCTCTTCCTTTTGCTGGAACTATCATGATCTCTGTTTCTTCTGTGGGCAATTCGTTGATTTTTTGCAAGAAGAGCTTCTCCAGAGCTTCTGCCATTAAGACTATGTCATCTCCAGGCTTGTTGTAGATGTAACAATTTGTAAACATAGTGTTGAAGTCCTGGATACATTCCTGAGCATTCCAGTAATAGTTGTTTTCCAAGCGCTTCTTTATTGTTCCCATATCCATAGGTGTTTTAATGATCTTATAGTAATCAGGGAGGTTTAGCTTGACGGCGTCCACAGGCTGCTGGAAAGGCCATGCAAATTGGTGTTTCCATAGTGTCTTGAGCACCACTTTGAGCAGATATTGCAGTTGGTTGGTCTGCCTCTTGGGCTTGTTGGGGTTGGAGGTCTCCGGGGGCGGGGGGTTGGTGCTGGCTGCGTTGGCTTGCTGGGGTTGGGCTTGGGCCTGCGTTGTAGACATTTGGGTAGTTTCTAGTCCATCCCCCATTACGGGCAGATTTCTTAATCTCGTCCCAGGGCCGCTCTCCGAAGACATGCTACTGATCCCATCACATTCTTCACCGAGCACTCTGAAACGCTAGGCCACACGCCACCCCACCGGCCGCCGCAGCCTCCTCCTGGAGCTGCTATGCGGCGCCCGGGCCCGCCGGCCGCGCCCGCCGCTCCACCGCGCTCACAGGCCCCGCTCGCCGGCGAGCACCGCCGGCAGCCGCCACCGTCGCAGCCACTGCTTCGGCACCTTGGCTCGAAAGGTAAATTTATAGCCTTATGTGTCCTATTACTAAAAAATGAAATAAATGAACTAAGTCATTAATTACAAAGAAACATTCAGAAAACAACAAAATAAACTTAAGAAAATAATAAAGAAGAAATTAATAAAGAGTAAAAGTTACATTAATGATGTTGAAAATAGAAAAGTGTAATTTCTAAAATAGCTAAGTGTTGGCTCCTTTAAAGGACTGGCAAGACTAATTTTTTTAAAAAAATGCACCTAAAAAGATTAGAAATGAAAAAAATGTATAACTACAAATATAGACAAAATATTTTATTTATTATTTTTGTTGTTTTAAAAATATATTTTATTGATTTTTTACGGAGCAGAAGGGAGAATAATAGAGAGCTAGAAACATTGACGAGAGAGAAACATCCATCAGCTGCCTCTTGCACACTCCCTCCTGGGGATATGCCCGCAGCCAAGGTACATACCCTTGAAGGAATCGAACCTGGGACCTTTCAGTCAATAGGCTGATGCTCTATTCACTGAGCCAAATCAGTCAGGGCAAAATATTTTAATTACATATAGGAATCTACTAATAAACTTTCAAATTCTGTGGAAATGCATAATTTTCTTTAAACATTATTTTGTATTTATTTTTTAATTTTATTTTATTGTTTAAAGTTTTACAAATAGTCAGTGGTACCTCGAGATACGAGTTTAATTCCTTCCATAACCTTGCTCGTATATCAAGTTGCTCGTATCTCAAAGCAAATTTCCCCATTGAAATCAATTGAAATGCGTTCCAGCCCCCAAAATGCCACCCCAGTTTTTCTTGTTACGTGTTTTTGAATAAGAAAAATGTATTTATAAATGACAAATATTGTATAAAAACATAATAAAAGAGAATATAAAGGAATAAACTGGTTTTATAAAGTGTATTTACCTACTCGGTACACTCTTAATGCTACACTTTATCCCTAAACTGAATGTAACTTAACTAATCTTCACTGAACTTAATTGCTACTGGTCTTTGCATTTTTGACCGATTTAAAAAAAAAAGTGTCCAACGAGGTTTGCCTCTTCCTCCCTTTCAGAATGTTTCTGAAATGGGTGAGGCAAGTTTCATTGAACAGCTCCGATGCACGACCAGTAGCAACTTTTTCGGGGTGTTTCTTTTCCACGAAGTGTGACACCCTCTCCCACATTCCTAAGATCTCCTTTATCTCACTTGTAGAGATCTCCTCCACCTCTGGCTCCTCCTCGAAACCAATTTCTTGGAGAACCTCCGCATGTTGCTGAGACTGCAACTCTTGTAACTCCTCCGTGATGAGTTCCAGAGAGTGCTCCCCGACGAGCTCATTCACGTCTCTCTCATCCACCTCCAGGCCCATGGATTTTCCCAGAGACACTATCTCCTTCTTCACTGGCACCTCGGGTTCAAATCCTTTGAAGGTCCTTTCAGCTACGGCCTCAGGCCACAGCTTCTCCCATGCAGAGGTCAAAGTCCTTGTTGTAACACCCAGCCAGGCCTGATCAATAATTCTGAGGCATATCACGATGTTAAAGTGGTTCTTCCAGAACTCTCGAAGGGTGAGGTTTGTGTTCTCCATCACCTCAAAGCAGCACCGGAACACGTGCTTGATGTACAGCTTTTTAAAATTAGAAATCACCTTCTGATCCATGGGCTGCAGGATAGGAGTGGTGTTGGGAGGTAGGTAGACAACCTTTATCAACTTGAACTCTTCGAGGAGTTCATCTTCGAGGTTCGGTGGGTGAGCAGGAGCATTGTCAAGGACGAGGAGGGCTTGCATGGTTAGGTTGTTTTCCTGTAGATATTTCTTAACAGAAGGGCTCAAAACCAGGTTTACCCACTCCACAAAGAACTGCCTGGTGACCCATGCCTTCGGGTTTGCCCTCCACATAACTTGCAGTTTATCTTTTAAAATCTTATGTGACTTAAAGACTCTGGGGTTTTCCGAATGGTATACGAGCAGAGGCTTGATCTTGCAGTCGCCACTCGCATTGGCGCACAGTGCGAGAGTTAGCCTATCCTTCATGGGTTTGTGGACTGGCATCGCCTTCTCCTCTGCCGTTATGTAAGTCCTATTCGGCATCTTCTTCCAGAAAAGCCCTGTCTCGTCACAGTTGAAGACTTGCTGGGGGATATATCCTTTGGCTTCTATCAGTTCGGAAAAAGTTTTGAGGTAATCCTCAGCTGCCTTCACATCCAAACTTGCTGCCTCACCATGCCTGACGATGGAGTGAATGCCGGACCTTTTCCTGAAGTTATCAAACCAGCCTCTACTGGCTTTAAATGAGTCTTTCGATGCTTCGTCCGTGGAAGTGTGCGGGGTCTGCTCCAGCAAATCACCGTAAATCGCTCCCACCTTCTCGCATATGATGCCCTGTGTTAATGTATCTCCTTTAAGCTGCTTCTCTGTCACCCACACCATCAGTAGATTCTCCATCTTTTCATGGAGAGAGCTACGGAGCTTAGAAATTATTGTAACGCCCTTAGCTGGCGTTATGCCCTTTATCGATTCCTTCTGTTTAAGCACAGTGCATATCGTTGAAGTACTACGCCCGTACTGCCTCACCAAGTCAGCCACTCGCACACCTTGCTCATATTTTTCTATGATTTCATGCTTTAATTCAATAGACATCATCCTCTTCTGAGCACTGACCTTTCCACTCGCTTTCTTCGGACCCATGGTTATAAAAAGAAATGTGATAAAGTATGTAAATGTACAAAAGATGCTTCGACAACGAGGTAAACAAGCACACTGACTGAGGCGTGGGAAACTATGAGACGCTCCAGTCGTGGTAAACTGGTGGGTTGTGTGCAGCTGGCTGATCCGAGAGATTACTCGTATCTCAAATGTTGTTCGTATGTCAAAGCAAAAAATCACTCGCTCGACGGCTCGTATCTCAAAAAATCTCATATGTTAGGGCACTCGTATCTCGAGGTACCACTGTAGTAGTACATATGTCTCCTTTTTTTCCCCATTGGCCTCTCCTGGCCCCCCTATCCACCAGCACTTGTCCTCCCCGCCCCCCGCCATTATCTTGAGTCCATTGGTTATTCTTATATGCATGCATACAAGTCCTTCGGTCAATCTCTTACTCCTGCAATCCTCCCCTGCCTTCCTGCTCTAGTTTGACAGTCTGTTCGACACTTCTTTGCCTCTGTATTTATTTTTGTTCATCAGTTTATAATGTTCTTTATATTCTACAAATAAGTGAGATTATGTGGTATTTATCTTTCACTGACTGGCTTATTCCACTTAGCATAATGCTCTCCATCCAAGCTGTTGCAAATGGTAAGAATTCCTTCTCTTTTTGGTAGCATAGTATTCCATTATGTAGATGTACCACAATTTTCTAATCCATTTATTTGCTGATGGGCATGTAGGCTGTTTCCAAATCATAGCTATTGTAAATTGTGCTGCTATGAACATAGGGGTGCATATATCCTTTCTGATTGCTGTTTCTGTTTTCTTGGGATATAGTCCTAGAAGTGGGATTACTGGGTCAAATGGGAGTTCCATTTTTAATTTTTTAAGGAAACTCCATACTGTTTTCCACAGTGGCTGCACCAGTCTGCATTCCCACCAGCAGTGAAGGAGGGTTCCTTTTTCTCAGCATCCTCTCCAGCACTTGTTTTTTGTTTTGTTTTGTTTTGTTTTTGTTGATTTCTTGATGATAGCCTGGCAGATGTGAGATGGTACCTCATTATTGTTTTGATTTGCAATTCTCGGATGATTAGTGACTTTGAGCATGTTTTCATATGTCTCTTGGCTTTCTGAATGTCCTCTTTCAAAAAGTGCCTATTTAGGTCATTTGCCCATTTTTTTTAATTGGGTTGTTTATCTTCCTTTTGTTAAGTTAATGAGTTCCCTATAAATGTTAGAGATTTAACACTTATCGGAGATAACATTGGCAAATAGGTTCTCTCATGCAGTGGGCTTTCTTGTTGTTTTGTTGATGGTTTCTTTTGTTGTGCAGAAGCTTTTTACTTTGATGTAGTCCCATTTGTTTATTTTCTACCATTTGTTTATTTCCATTGCCCTAGGAGTTGTATCAATAAAGATATTGCTACGACAAATGACTGCTGTTTTGGTGCCTATGGCTTCTAAGATTTTTAGGGTTTCCCATCTTACATTTAAGTCCTTTATCCATTTGAGTTTATTTTTGTGTATGATATAAGTTGGTGGTCTAATTTCATTTTTTTTTGCAAGTATCTGTCCAATTTTTCCAACAACATTTATTGAAGAGACTATCTTTACTTCATTGTATGCTCTTGCCTTCTTTGTCAAATATTAATTGAGCAAAGTGGCTTGTGTCAATTTGTCTAGGCCCAAATCACAGAAGAAAATTGTAATGTTTTCAGAAATTTATCTTCTGCCCTTAAAAATAGGTTGGGCCTTAAACAATACTATGTGTGAGTTCCTGCAAACCTTCAAATAATAGGCAATTTCTATATTCTATACTAATCTAGAGAATAGGACTTTTTTTGGAATCTGATAAAAGAAGAGAAAAACGTAAACTATAGTCAAATCTTATTTATGAATATAAATCTAATTACCCTAAATAAAATGTAAAAAGCTGAATTCAATATTATTATAATGAAAGAGAGAAAAAAATAACTGGTGATGATGAAACAGGATCCATCTCATGGAGAAATAATCCAATATTAAAAAAATCTATTAAAATAATTTATTGTAATAGGTCCAGGGAGTAAAACCATGCAATAATTTTCAGTTTCCAAGAATATGTTTAATATAATTCAACAACAACTTTCAATAAATGTTTAGTGTACTTGAACTAGGAAATCACTTCCTTCACTTGGTAAAGATCTCTATTTCAGTCCAACAGCTAACATTAGAAACTGATGAAATATTAATGGCATTCCTTGAAAGTCAGGAAAAGAGAAAAATTAATACCATCATTTATTTATTATATGAGATATAAATATTGTAAAGGAAGAGAGAAAATTATCAGTAATTATACTTCAACAGATTGTCTACTTAAGAATCAACTAGCAAGATTAATGAAAGAGTTCACAAAAATTACCAAATACAAAAGTCAATATGTTGACCCTATAAGAAATGACCAGTTATTAAACATAATGAGAAAATAATCCCAACAAAGATATGAAATACCTATTAATATTATTAATAAGAAATATTCAGGATCTACAAAATTACTGAGGAATATATAAAAAGCCATCCATAGCCTTGACATGTGACAACTACCTGAATGGAAAAATTAATGTTACAAAGAGTACAGTTCTACTCCAATTAATCTATAACATTAAAGCAAATCTAAACAAAATGCCAGTAGAATTTCTTTTGAAATTTGATGAAAATATAACTAATGTTTATCTTGAAATATAAATGTACATATACTGCTAAAAATATTTTGAAAAAAAGAATAATGTTTACCCATTATAAATGTAATCACACAATAAAGCAAATTATAAAAATCACAATATAAAATGACAGCATGATTCAGGAATAAAGAAGGATATCAAAAACAAACAAATAAAATCCAAAAACACTGCAAGCATATGTAAGAATTTAATATTTGATAAACATGGAATTTTCAAAACAGTGAGAGAGTTTTTAATAAATGATGATGCAACAACTAAATAAATATTTAGAGCCTTAGTCACATCTATATGAAAAATAAATTTTATTTAAAGTAAAGATTTAAATTTAAAATTTTTTAAGAAAATAGACAAATATTTATACAACATTGAGATGGAGAAGACTTTTTAATAATATGACCAAAAGCAGAAATCATGAAAGAAAAGATAAATTTATCTAAAATAAAAATGTAATATTTCTGGTATATCAAAGACAGTATGAATTAAATTGGTACATATATGATAGGGGCAAAATGTCTGCAGCATATAGAACAAATGGTTAGTGATTTTAATATATAAAGAGTGCTGACAAATCAATAAAAAGTGAACTCCCAAAAGAAAAATTAGCAAATGTGTTTATTCATTCCTTCAACAGTTACTTATTATGCACCTAATATCTGCCCAGTTTTGTATTAGGGGCCGGGAAAGCATTGCTGAAAAATCTAGACATCCAGACACAGTCTCTTTCCTCCTTCAATCCAGCATGGCAAACTGCTAACCACACACACACACACACACACACACACACACACTAAATAAAATTCTAAATTGAGATAAGGAATTTGAGTAAAGATCTGAGGGAAGGGGAGGAGAGAGGCTACTTTCAATCAATGCTCTGGGCAGGCCTTTCTTAAGATGTTGTATTTAATCCTATCTAGTTTGGTTCAATGGATAGAGTGTCAGCCCATGGATTGAAGGATCCCTAGTTCGATTCTAGTCAAGGGCACCAACCTAGGTTGCAAGATTGATCCCCAGCCCCAGTCAGGGTGCTTGCAGGAGGCAACCAATTGATGTGTGTGTCTCTCTCTCTCTTCCTTCTACTCTCTCTAAAAATCAATGGAAAAATATCCTTGTGTGAGGATTAACAAACAACAAAAAAAGGATGTTGTATTTAACCTACCTAAAAGACAAGGTTGTGATGAAGGAAGAGGACAGCCAAGGAGAGCAGCTTAAGCAGAGATACAGCATTTACTAAAACCCCTGGACATCCAGAAAAGATCTCGGCATGTTGGAGGAACCAGTGTCACTGCATCATGGGCAACAAACAGAGGAGCATACATGGGTTTGAGATATAGGTAAGGTCCAGATTGTGCAGGTTCTATGATCACTGAAGGAGTTTCGATTTTATCTAATGATAATATTTCACTCAATTCAATTTATGAGTAAGGTCACTGTTTCCATTCTATCAAGAAGTGTGTCTTGGGTCAAGAGTGGGAGCAGAGAGACCATGAAGAACTGCCTGCCAGGTAAGAAAAAAAAATATTAATCAGGATTAAGTGATGGTATTAAAAATGGAAAGAAAAAAAAAGGAAAGAAACAGATTAAAGATATATTTTGAGGATAAAATTGATAGCTTATGCTGGTCTATTTGATGTGAGAGAGGTCCTGAAAAGAATCAAAGATGATGCTTAGGTTTCTAGCTTCAGCAATTGGTTAGATGGCAGTGCTATCTATGTATATAAAAGGCTAATCTGCAAAATGACCCCCTTGGGAGTTCAACCAGGAGACCAGGAGTTTGATCATTCCCTATGACGTGTGCTGACCATCATGGGGTGGCGCAGAATGAAGGAAGGCCCCAGCCAGCAGCCAGAATGCCCTGATTGGGCCTGATCACTGGCCTGGCCTAGGGACCCTACCCATGCACAAATTTTGTGCACTGGCCCTCTAGTTTATTATAATAGGGAGAAATGAGGGAAATAAGTTTGGGGTGAGAATGAGGAATTAGATTTTGGACATATTAAGTTTGAAAGATCTGTATCATCCAAAGAAAGATATTGAGCAAGCAATTAGACATTTGAGTCCAGAACGTATAGGAAAGGTCAAACTTGGAAACATAAATTTAAAACTCAGCACTTAAATCCTTGGAAATTGATATGATCACCCTGGGAAAGAGCATGGAAAGAAAAGAAAGGCCCAAATGGACATCAAGAAACCTCAATTTTTCAAAGTTAGTCAAGAAATGTAGCATAACACTGAGGAGTGATCAGTGAAGCAAGAAGAAAACCAGGAGAGACTAGTGCCTTAAATATAAAAAGAGAACATTTAATAAAGCAGAGAGTGATCAAGTTGAGGATAGGAAAATACTCTTTTTGGGTAGAGTAATATGGAAGTGACTGGTGACCTTAACATTGACACTTTCAGTGCTGGTGATGGGGAAGTCACATTGTGGATTTTGAAGTGAATAGAAGATTAGAAAATAAAAACAATATCTTATATAATAAAAGGCTGATATACAAATCAACCTAACAGGAGAACAACCAGTTGCTACGACAAGCACTGACCACCAGGGGGCAGACATTCACACAGGAGCTGCCCCTGGTGGTCAGTGCACTCCCACAGGGGGAGCGCTGCTCAGCCAGAAGCCCAGCTCAAGGCTGCTGAGCGCAGCAGCAGTGGCAGGAGCCTCTCCCACCTCTGTGGCAGTGCTATGGATGTCCAACTGCAGGTTTAGGCCTTCCATCCCAGGAGAGGTCCTCCCCAACCCCCAGTCCAGTGGATGAATTTCGTGCACCAGGCCTTTAGTATAAGGATAATTCCATCAAGAAATTTGGTTCTGAAGGACAGCTGAGAAAATGGCTCATTGATGGAAAAGATGTGCGCAAGGAAAGGCTTGGTTAAGATGGGGGTCACTGGAGCATCTCTGCACTCTGATAAGAATTCATTAGAGACAGAAACTGATGATACAGAAGAGAGAAAGAGGTAAATTCTCGAAAATGCAAGAGGGGATAGGATCCAGAGCTCAAAAGGAGAAGATGACCTTTGAAGCCTTCTCCCTAGTCACAGAAAGAAGATGGTTACCAAGGTTGATAGATGGGTTGGAGGCAGGGGTCTTGTGGTGAAAAGATGAGAAAGTTTGCATGTAGTATCTTCTATTTTCCAAGGGAAATTGAAGTAAACTGGGAGGAGAGAGGGGGTCAGAAAAATTTTAGGAGATTAAGAGGTGTAAATAGCAGTTTTAGAGGAAACTGACACTGCAGTAGGGACAACGGCACCAATCTGAGGTTTGAGATAACTGATTGAAAGTAATACTGGCTGGCGGCGTAGTGTGCTTTTCTTGAAGAAAATGTCCGATTGCCCCAGTCAGGTGCATGGAAGGCAAATGGTATGGTTCACCCAGAGTGATAATACAGAAATGTACATTGGAAGAAACTCAGGTTCAAGACTGCTGAAACTATTGCACTTAAAGGAGGAGGATTATAGTGACGGACCATGGGATCTAGGCTAGAAAGGAAAGGAGGAAATCCAAGAAGAGGCTTATAAGTAGTGGGGAAAAAATCAAGTCAATGAATTAGCTATGGACAAAGGATCCCGAAGGATAGGGCCGTGGTGATCCGGGTGGAATGTGTCTGATAATGTGTCAGAAACAGACACCAAGGCGGGGTTCACCTTTCAGGAGTTTTATTGAGGTAACATCAGTGAAGGATAACGGGAAAGAATTAGAAGCGGGGAGGGTGGGGGCCTTCACACCACGATGCAAGTCCGACGCCGGTGGAGGAGACAGGAGTGGGCAGCGGGGGCTGAGCCTCCGCGCAGCAGCTCCAAGGAAGCTCCGGCCAGGCCGCTGCCGAGTCCCCAGCGCCCCTTGGAGTGCAGCGTCCCGCTGAAGGGCCATCACGAAGACCTCGCTGCGCTCAGCTGGGACCGGGGCGGCCGGGCGGCGCCGCTCAGCCTTCCCGGCGCGCAGGGAACTCCCGGAGGGCGGTGGCGAGGTGCGGAGGGCGCGAGGGCGGACTCGGAGCAGGAACGGCCGAGGGAGGTGACGTTACCGGGAGGGAGCTGGGTGCGGGCGCTCAGGGCAGCCACGGCGATGCAGCCAGGGCGCCAGACTGTGCCGGCCGCCGGCGTCGGGATGTGGACGCTGTGAAACCATCTTCTGGCTCGGGGCAAGGCTGGAGCTGGCGGACACTAAAGTGGGCTCTAGTCTTCGAAGAGCTAAGGAAAGAACTGACGGGGTGGTTGATAAATTACGTGGAGGAGAGAGGGGAAGAGGGTGGCCTGCCCGGGGCGGGGTCCTCGAAGCCAGGGGTGGGCAGGCCGGAGGAGGGAGTCACGCTCCGCGCGCAGCACCGGCGGCGAGGCCACCCCCCGCCGCCTAAGGCACAGGTGCTCCGGGGCTGCGGCCGCAGCTCGGGGTGGGGGGAGCCGGCCCGTCGGGCTGGGGGGGTCTGCCTCCCGGAGCTCGCCGCGGAGGAGGGTCCGGAGGGCGGGACCGGCGAGGCGCCTGAGGTATCGGAGCTGGGCTCGGGGCTGGCGTCGTCCCGCCGGCCGGCGGCTGCGCTCACGGGGGCGCGGGCTGGCGAAGGCCCCGGGCGGCGAGCTGGCGCTCCCGGGCGGCGCCCCCGCGGAGCTTCGGGCGGCAACTGGCGGCGGCCTGGCGCGTGGTGACGGCCGCCGACGGGCAGCGGCTCCCCGGGGCGGCGGGGCGCGGGGCGGCGCTGCGGGGCGACGGCTTCCCGAGGCTTCGGCCGGCGGCAGCGGTCCCCAGGGAGAGAGACAAAGACACGCCGGTTAGAAACGGGCAACGCCGGCGCCTCCCGCCACCAGAGCCGCGACCCCAGCTCCGCGCGCGCCACTTCCGCCCAACAGGTGGCCTGGCTGCCACTTTGCACGGGGGACCCTGTGTCCTCAGGGGAAACCGGAGTCGCAGACTGCAAGTTTCTGCCACTGAGGAACGTGTATCAACGCCCTTAAATTTGTTAGTACCCTTTGGCCTAGAAATTCTAATTTCAGAATTTGCCTTAAGTAATGATGATGAACACATACAAAATTTTCAAACAAGGTATTCAGTGCAGTATCGATACTGATAAAAATAAGACCCAATCATATATAGGAAGGTATACTACATGGAATACAAAATCAGCTTCATCCCCATTTGTGGTGTGTATGCATATGCTTGTGTGTCCATGTGTATACATATACAACACACCACACCTGTATAAAATAATGGAAAGATTCCAAGATGTTAACTGCTTATCTCTGGTGATGAGGCCAGAGATAGTCTTTATTTCCCAAATTGTAAACAATAAGCATATTTTATTTTTGTAATAAAAATACAGGCTTATACTGTACCTCAACTCTAACTGAAAACTAAAAATATTAAAGTAACAAATTTTTAAAAGGATAATAAAAGGTTTTTTTATTCTATTCTTATATACTCATTTTTTCTCCCAATTCAAATTTATTAAAATAATTATTTCATGTTGTATAGCAAAGTAGTGGATATCAAAAGATTTTAGGATTAATAAATACAGAACTAGTTTATCTCCTCAAAGGTTCTAAGTAATCACAATATTACAGCACAGTTTATCCCTTAACCATTACAGTTTATCAAAACTGTCTTTTTTAAAGTTCTACCTCATCTTACTCTATTAAACATTTCTACTTTGGGGCGAGGGGAGGGAATGCTTTGTGGGCTTCTAACACACTTAATTTGTTACTTCCGCAAACCTGGGAACACAAAATTTGCTAAAACAGAAAAAAAATTACCATATTTTAGAACAAATATTTTAGATAATACCAATGTTTTAACAATGTATCCAATATTTTTTCTCTTTAACTTGAAAGAACTTAGTAGGAGCAAAACTAAAATATTACAATGAACTAGAGTCTGAATTTAACATCTTGGTCTTCCAATCATAACAGATTAAAAATTTGGGGCAGGGAATCTGTTTAGCTAACCCATATTTCAGGAAAATACACAGGATGAAAATAAAATTACACTAATATGGCATAGGGGCAAGGATTCCAGGGCTGTTATTGAAATGACAGAAGATCCATCACAAGTTCCAGTGATATTTCAAGCCAAAATGACCTCAGAGTTGTCAGGCTGATTTAATTTAATGATGAACAAATCTAAACTCAGATGTTGATTGGAAGGTGACTTAAACCACAGTCCTGCAAGTTTCCTTCTCTGAAGGTACTGGATAAAAGTTATGTCTAAAGGCATACCTTTAGTTAAAAAAAAAAATTATAAAACTTATGAAGATAAATCCTAAGAGGCCAAAAGTTTGTTAACCAACTGCTCCTGAACAAAAAGAAAGCTTTATGAGTTTTGTTTTGTTTTTTGAAGCATTTTCTCCCCTAAAACCTTATCACCAAATGATAACAGATTTGAAACAGAAGAATATTTATTTGGAAGGCTATCACCCCATTTTCTATCCATACAGCAATTTGTTTGACATATTGAGTGCCTATTGTCTCAGACATTTACACACACACACACACACACACACACACACACACACAAGCTCAATCTAGAAAATTACTTTCAGATTATCAGAATAACTCAGATACCGAGGGCTAACCTGAATCCCTAAACCATCCCACCCCAGGCCTCCCAAAGCTTTCCTTTCCACCATATTCTTCAGCTGAGCTAATTTCCTGTCATTCCTTTGCTCAAATTCATCCCGAGCACAGAAATGCACACACAATGTACTTTATTTTACTGCACTGGAAACTGACTTCCTGAACATAAGAAATAAATAAAAACATTATTTGCAAAGGATTATGCCTACTTCACATTATTTTTCAAGAAAAAAAAAATGGTGACTTCCTGAAAAAAAAAAAATTTCTAACTGCTCAGTAGTAAATTCCAGAGAATTTTGGCCCACTGAGTTGAAATTGTGATGTGGTCTTTGAAGACAGCAACACATATCATTTCTGATAATCAAGTGTAACATTTCTTCCCGTGGCAACAAGTGTTGAAATCCTTGACTCAAAGGTACATAGAACAAACGCAAAATTCCATAGCATGCTTTGTCAGGGTACATACAGTAGCCTCTATACTGGAACACCACATCCCTCCAAGACTCTCAAGGTCACATTATTTCATCTGCCTTCAAATTCAATTAAGACTTATGGAAAGGCAGCAAATTTCTGTCTGGGAGAGAAAAACATCCTATTCTGTTCCTATTTCTTGGTAATACCTCCTGGAAAGGTGGTGACAGCTGCTGATAAGGAAAATACAAGACACAAAGACAAGTAGCTATCCTTTCCTCATCAAAGCAGGAACACCATTATGTGTGCTTATTACCAGGTATATATCTGCCCCCAAAGTGCCATCATTTGTTTCTTCCATTTGAATATTTATTGAAAGACAAGAGAATTTTAAAGATGTTGACACTCTTTCCCATTTCCAAAAAAAATATGGAATTCCTAAAATGGAATTCTTTGATGACACCAGAGAGCACATGAAAATATGAAGCTTGGTGCACTGAGAGGCACCGTTACCAATTTCATCCAGTCATGTGCTGAACAAAAATGGCATAGCGCCCACTTTTTTCCCAAGTCTGGAGTGAAATGACTTGATGCTCTGCTTCAATTCTCTTTCATGGACTATAATTAGGAACCTGTGCACCAAATTACTCTCCACTCTCCCAACATACACTATTATTTCCCACCTGATCCTTTGTTCTTGGCATTTCACCCATTAAAAAAAAAAAGTCTTTCCTCTCCTCTCATCTATTCAAATGATGTCCATCACTCAAGACCCAGACCAAAGCTATTCTGATAAGCTTTCTCTGAACACTGCAGTGTGAAATGATTTATCCATTTTCTGAACTTCCACAATGTTTGCAAGGACGGTTCTCAAGAGTGTGGTTCTGAGACCACCAGCTTCAAAAATGCACTAGAATCTGCATTTTTACAAAGACCAGAAGAAACTCTGGCAATTTTCCCACTGTTGTCACAAATCTACTTTGCCACTCTTAGAAGAATAAGTAAACCCCACATCATGGAGAGGGGAAGGCTGACAAGGCTTACTGTTGCTGGAGTGATCCACTGACTCATCTCAATTATTCCTTTCTGTTCTCATTTTCACACAAAAAGTTTTGTCACTGTGTATTTGTCAGATCTGTAATGTTATTGTTGACTGCTGAATTCAAACGTCCACCCCTGTGTTTTTCAACCATTGCCTCCCAGTTCCATGGCCGCCCCCTGGTTCTGAGGCTTCAGATGCTGCTACGACTTTCTAAATAATTTTATACTCCATGAGAAAGAATATAAGCAGAGCCTGAAATGGAGGTAAGCATGATTAGAGGGAAAGGACTACAATTGACATCATTTACTCAAATAAGATATAAAGATATATATTCCCCCTAGGGCATAACAGTAACTTGAAGGTCATCTCTTACATTAAATTCACATTACAGATAGGGGGACTATGGGAAATAGAGTATTTTGAAACAAGAAAATAAAATTTTGAAAAAATCAAAATGTCAAAATCAAAACAGTAGCAAAATCATGATAGCCCTAGTTAGCTTATGGATTCAATATTAAGAATAAATGACATTAAGGAGTTAAAAAGAATTAAAGGATAAAAAAATGTAAAAGATAGATCATCTATAAAAATGGCATAAAAGATTGTCTTTGACATTACAAGTATCAACATGACTTGAATTCAACACCAGTTACACTTATTTATATTAGTTATCATTTATTTACTGACATGCCAGGCATTAGGCTAAATGTTTTACATACATTAGTGCAATTTTAATAAACTCTAATGGGAAAATGTACTAAAGAAGATAGTCTATAGTAACTCTGTAAGAAATGAAGCCAAAAAAGTAAAAACTGGTCATGTTTCTGCACCCTGGTCTAGTAGAAAGGATGCTCTAAAAATTGAAGAATATCTGGTCTGAGTGGCAAGTACAGGATAGGACAAAAGTAGGTTTATAGTTGTGAGTACACAAAACTGAGTTCTTATATTTACTATATTATATTCTATACTAACAACTGTAAACCTACTTTTGCCCCACCCTGTATATTCCTATGAGAAAGATGAATGTATCCCACTACCAGAGCTTGCTGATATTGATCAGAGAGCTGACTCAATGCTCATCGAGCAACCTTATGATTGTAATGTAGTTTTCTACCTAGATTTGCCCACTAAAAAAATACATTGAACCATAAATATGAGAAGTGAGTGATACTTCTCATTGCAAATTTAAAAGCCAGCATTGTGGTCTTTATACAACAGTAAATCTATGAGGCTAGTTAGAGTCAATCACCTTGCTAGGTGCACCAATAATCAGGGCCAGCCTTAGAAAGTAGTGGCCATGTCGAAGTTACCTGTGAGGCCTGGCAGGGAGGCTAGCCTGCCCTCTGTCTTCCTGCTCACCATCTTCAAACTACATGGCTATGTGATTTCAAATATGCACACCCACTCATATGCACATATACACAGGCACAAAAGAACCATTTGATTAGAAATGGAAATGATGGGAAAGGGAGGAACAAACATAGTGTTCAGAGAAGTTGAATATGCTTTTTAATGGCACAAATAAGTATTTGTTTCACTTATCAAAAGGATTAGTCACCTGAACAAAAAATTCAAGAACTTGAACATATAAACTTTTACTAAAGAATAAATATCAAAACATATCCCATGTCCACAAATATATACAATATGCAGTTACTTAAAGTGTTTTGTTTTGTTTTATCCTGTTTGGAGTGTTTTTGCTTGTCATTGTTTGTTTTCTGATAATATCTCCATAGGAGAGAGATCTGTAAGTGCAGCCAGGTCCTAGAGCATGACTTAACACAATTCTTGACAAGATTTTTAAGTCACAATCTTACACCAAGAATTCCAAAGTCAGAATACAGTAAGAACCAACAGGACCTCATGTCAAGAGCTGAGGACCACACACACAAAAGCTGCACTAATGCTATAAAACTCAAGGATATAATCTTACTTATTCTACTACTAAATTTTAACTATTGTGACAGTATTATTAAAAAGACTTTTAATCTGATTACCTTTTTTCAATCAGTGATGGATTTATAAATGGTACTATTTTTCAAAGAGAAATACTCAGTAAATCATATATTGAAAAGTACTGCCATCTTTAGGGAGAATGCTGGATTACTGAATAATTATTTAGCCCAAATATAAGTACTTAATCTCTATGAATCCTATCATGGACATTTGGCATGGGACACTTAAAAAAAATAATTTGTCATTTGTTATAGTTTGATGCAAGAGTGCTAAAATCAAGGCGTTTTAATAGGTATCAATAACTCTGAAAAATAAAGCAACTGCATTGATAGGTAAGTTGGCCAAAATGATAAAAATTAAGGATATATTTTATACAGATTATTAATCTTACCAAAAACATTAAAAGATAGTTAAAAACTGTTTCAATTAACAAATAAAAATTTATTTCTGTGATTTTTTATATGAAGGTGAAGATTTTAAATTTTAGAAAGTAAATATTTGTGGTTTAATATTTATAAAATCATTGCTTTTCACTGGCACTGAGATATTAAACTGTTTTGCCCATCCCACACAGGCATTTACACAAGTCTAAAGGTAAACTACTTTCCTAAAAACTTCACCTGCCATTTCTTTATCAAATGGAATAGAAAATAACCCAATCAGCTATTTTTGATAACTAGCAGTAATTATTATATATATTTCACTTATGATTCTTTATCATAGAATCAGTGACCATAATCTCTCTCTGAAAAAAATGTGAAACACATTATATTACACATGTGGCACTCAATTTGATATGCTGGAAACAAAGAACAATTTAACACTTTATTTCCATTAGCAAAAACTGGATGTCTGAATGATAGGCAATATAGTTAAAAATGGAAAGTTCAAGGACCAACGAATAAAAATACCCGGTTTCTATAATTTTCAGACATACTGTTAAAACAAGATAAAAAGGGAGGTACAGACAAGTGTGTACAATATGCCAATATTTGCGTGACGAGGAATGACATTTATATGGGTACGTATACATAAAACAGCTCTTGAAAGACCAAGAAACTGGTAAGTTCTTGACCTTGGGGAAGAGAATGAGAGAACTGGGAGATGGGACAGGATGAAGACTTACCTTTCACAGTACACCTTTTTGTACTGTTTTATTTTTTTACATGTAAATGTTATTACCTACTAAAATAATCTTTAAGAGATAGGTGGCCTCTATTCCTGACTGCTTCATTAACTACATGTGTGACCTTGTGCAACCACTTACCTCAATTTTCTCCGTTTTAAAATGAGATTATACTAAATCTCTAGAGTCCCATCTACAATTCAACAGAATTATGGTTCAAAAGAAGGTATATTCAAAATGCCAGGTAGCTAAATAAAATAAGCTTTACTTTGCAGTGACATTCATAATATATTATAATTATTTACATTTCTTTCTGCTCTGTTCCCATCAGGTTATAAAAGCAACACAGTAAGCAAGAGAGTATGGGAAGAAAATTCATGTTTATGAAATTGATAGTTTTTCTTCTTTTTTTTTATTCTGTATCAAAAGTAAAAGTCTAGCTAACCCTCCATTTATATACATCCAAACTATTTCTTCTAAGATAAATAGGCTGTCAAAACATAGTTTG
>JAAGEH010000307.1:58146334-58162363 GCA_011751065.1 Lasiurus cinereus | reverse complement strand
AACCTGAACTAGGTTAACATAAGAATTCAACTCAAGAGTTACATAAAAAGTACAGCCATGAGGTTATACATTTTTAAAAAGCTACTTGTAAAAGTGTAAGACTGCATTCCTAAATCAGACATATCACTGTCTACCAGGCTCTCAATCAACCATAAAAAAAAAAACAATTCTACCAATTTCTCATACATTTCTAGTTATAGAGTAACTAGAAGCCCGATGCACAAAGATTCATACAAGAATGGGCTTGCAACACCTTTCCGCTCCGCCCCTGAAGCTGCCTCTTTCCGCTTCGGCCCCATCTTCCCACGCTGCCCAGAGGCTGCGAGTGGCTGAGGCAGTGCAGAACGCCTTCATCGTTGCCATGGTGATGGCGCAAGCATCCTGCCCCACGCCTGACCACTCGGTGCCTGCGTATGCAAAAATTAACCCGCCATCTTTGTTAGGTTAATTTGCATACTCACTCCTGATTGGCTGGTGGGCGTCGTGAAGGTACGGTCAATTAGCATCTTTCTCTTTTATTAGTGTAGATATTCAGTATAGAGTGGCCAATAAGCATACAAAAAGAGAAAAGTATTTGGCTCTAATTAATCAACCTTAATTATTGATCACAAACGCTACTTTCCCCCCACCTTCTACACACTCACACATACAAAACAGTTATGTTGATCCAGGCATACTAAATGTCTTTCAGGTCCATGGATATACCAAATTCTCTCTCTCTTACTTTTCAGGCCTTCACCTTTTTTCCCTCTTATGAATTCTTCCATTTCCCTCATCTGGCTCACTTGTAATCCTTCAGATCTCATGTTATATGTCACATTTTCCAGGAAACTTCTTTGACCCCTCCTATTATTTTTGTTAAGAGTTTTTCATCTAAACCCTCATAGTAACCTATACATCTATACTATTACCCCACTACCATGTAAATTAATTACTTATCTGTATCCCCATTTACCAGGAAGCTCTAAAAAGAACAGAGAAGAGATCATTATTGTTCACCATTATATTCCCAGTCCTCAGGACCATGGCTTATTAACATTTTTTAAATGACATATTGAAGAGTTTTCTTTATATGTTTAAGAAAACCCTCTCTGTAAGATTTTTCTAGTCTGTGTAGCGTACACTGGGCAATCAAAAAAGGAATCTGAAAGATTTTCTAATTCTGCTTACACATTTTACCAGTGAGAAAAATACTTTCAACTTTTTATTCCATAAATACAGACCAAAAAAAAAAAAAAACCCATGTTTTTCCCAAAGTTAGTTTCGTAGCAATTTCAGGTTTTTTTATTTTTTTCCCATGGGGATCTAATAACTTTATTCTAATCAGTTACCATTTTCTAATTGCTCTGCTAACAATCAGACATAGCCAACAACTATGTCTTCATAAACAGCTAAAACCTGAGACAACAGACATGGTCACTTAAACAGCATCATAAAGTTCTTCCAACTGCTCTTAATCCTGGGGGAAGAGGGGAGAGCCATGGTGCCTTCCTCCTAATTATTCCTTTTCCTCCCTCTTTCTTACCTTAATTATCTTAGAAGTCACTGTATACCACTTACACAGATCACCAATCAGTATTTTTCCAAACACTAGCCCTCTAAAGCGTATGGTTTTTGATGCCTAGAAATTAACTTATTACTGAATATTTCGAATTCTCACATAATAGATGTGTAGTAAAAATTAATTAAACCTCATCCAGGGTTTATCTGGTGCTATTCCTTAATGCCAAATACATTGTATATACTGGCAAAATAAAATAGTATACTGCTGGCTTTATTGTTGACTCACACATGAGCTCAATCTTCAGAATATCATCCCAGCATTGCAAGCAAATTTATAATTCCTGTCAAGCCTTCTGAGCTCCAAGACAAGCATGAAAGAAGTTTGTAACATAAGTACTTAAAGGTAAAAAGTAGAAAAACTTATCTTAAAACCACCAAGGGTTGGTTAAAAAAATCACAAGGGTACCCAACTGGCATGGTTCAGTGGTTGAGCGTTGACCTATGAACCAGGAGGTCACAGTCCGATTCCTGGTCAGGGTAAATGCCCAAGTTGCGGGCTCAATCCCCAGTTGGAGGGCATGCAGGAGGCAGCCAATCAATGATTCTCTCTCATCACTAATTTTTCTAATCTCTCCTTTCCTCTCTGAAATCAATAAAAATATATTTTAACAATATATATAAAAATTTAAAAAATCACAAGGGTAATTGTGGAAGACTGCCACATACTACAATCCTATTTAACAAAAGAGTAATATGCAAATTAACCATCACTCCACCAGCCATGTCCACCAGCCAATCAGGAATGAGTATGCAAATTAACACCAACCAAGCTGGCTGCAGCCATAGAGCAAGCAGGAGGCTTGGGTTTCCCTGGCAATGGAAGAAGCCAAGATTCCTGCACACCCTGGCCAGCCCAGGCCTCCACTCAATGCTACGAAGTTTCAATTATATAAGCTAAATAAATCCCAACAAAAATGGTGGTAGCTACGGAGCTGGAGAGAGCAGGAGGCTTGAGTTGCCCCCAATGATGGAGGAAGCAAAGCTTCTGCAGTACTGATCTGCCTTGGTCTCCGCTCAAGGCTGCAAAGTTTCAATTATAGAAGATAAATAAATTCCAACAAAAATGGCTGCCACCACAGAGCAAACAGGAGGGTTGGCTCTGCTCAAGGCTATAATGTTTCAAGTATAGAAGATAAATAAATCCCAGATATCAGGGCCTCCCCTTGGGTTGCCAGGGGGCGTGGCCGGCCTGGAAAATACCACAGGTCCCTCACCCAGGTCGTCCCAGGCCCCAAGGGAACACCCACCCTGATCTGGGACACCCTTCAGGGCAAACCAGCTGGCCCACACCGATGCACCAGGGCTCTACCCTATCTAATAAAAGAGTAATATGCAAATTGACCATCACTCCAACACACAAGATGGCTGCCCCCATGTGGTCAAAGATGGCTGCCCCATGTGGACACAAGATGGCCACCACAAGATAGCCAGCAGGGGAGGACACTTGGCAGGGACCAGGCCTGCAAAGGAGGGCAGTTGTGGGTAATCAGGCCAGCAGGAGAGGGCAGCTGGGAGGGAGTACGCCTATAAAGGAGCACAGTTGGGGGCAATCAAGCCTGCAGGGGAGAGCAATTAGGGGTGACCAAGCTGGTAGAGGAGGGAAGTTGGGGGCAACCAGATCTGCAGGGAAGGGCAGTTGGAGGGGACCCAGGCCTGCAGGGGAGGGCAGTTAGGGGCAAATAGGCTGGCAGGGGAGCAGTTAGGCATCAATCAGGCTGGCAGAGTAGTAGTTAGGGGGTGATCAGGCTGGAAGGTAGAAGCAGTTAGGGGCAATCGGGAAGGCAGGCAGGCGAGTGGTTGAGAGCCAGCAATCCTGGATTGCGAGAGGGATCCCAGATTGGAGAGGGTACAGGCTAGGCTGAGGGACACACACCCCAAGCATGAATTTCATGCACCGAGCTTCTAGTAAATATATAAATACAATAAAATTATGGGGCCTACTTGGTGAATCTTTTAGTTTAACAGATATTTATTGAACACCTATTAAATACCAAGTACAATGTTATTATTCACTGGAGACGAGAAAGTGAAGTGTATGATGTATGCGCCTGAGAAATTCCCAGATTAATATAATGACTGCTCTCCTAGGAATGTAGCTCCAAATAACATGCTTTGAAGATAAATTCAAAAAACAACAAATCAGCTCTAACTAGTTTGGCTCAGTGGATAGAGCGTCGGCCTGAGGACACAAGGGTCCCAGGTTCGATTCCAGTCAAGGGCATGTACCTTAGTTGCGGGCACATACCCAGTACGGAGTGTGCAGGAGGCACCTGATTGATGTTTCTCTCTCATCGATGTTTCTAACTCTCTATCCCTCTCTCTTCCTCTCTGCAAAAAAATCAATAAAATATGTATTTTTTAAAAATCAAGTAAATAAATCTATTTTTTACTCATTCAAAAACTATTTGATCTTTAAAATATCTAGATTGTAAATTTCCTACAGTTGCTATGTAACAACAACAAACAAAAAAGGCACTCCCTTATATATCTCTGATAAATCACAAGTCCTTTGCTTAGAGACAGGACTGACGCATCATCACCCAGTCACGGCTTATACTAAACTGACATTAAAGTTGCTTTAAGTAGCAAAACAAAACCTTCAAAGAAGGAAAATAATGACAATAGCAAATATACAAAGATAATTCTCATTTTCGCTACAATTTATTCCTTCTTAAAAGATGTTCCTTGTACATAGCAATTTTTTATTCTATAGGCAGACTCTTTTTCCAATAATATATATTGTCTCTCTACAATATTATAAATTTCAAAAAGATGTCAACTTCATTTTAAACCAGTTTTAAATACTGGACAAAGTTATTATCCTTCTCTTTCTCTCTATTTTTCTATTTCTAACCTCAGGACAATCCATAGCTCCTTTGCCTCTACCATAAGATTAAAAGACTAATAAAGAATATTAAACTCAATTAAGTCCATTTTAATAAATGTCTCATAAAAGTATAAATATTTTTGTTAATTAAATATTTCAGTTTAGGGAGAAAGCTCGGGAAGGAAGCTAAAATAAAAATGTGAATAGAAAGGAGGGAAATTTGAAAACAGCAAGTTACAGAAGTGATCCTAGAGGATAAAAGCCATGGCAAGGCTCTAGCAAAGGACAGGGTACAGTAAAGGTGGTACCACAAGTCAGGGATTCAGAGCAAATGACATGTCACCAATCACCCAACCATCATGGATGTCAGAGTAGAAAATCTATCGGTTGAAGCAAAACCGTTTTCTTGAGAGAGAGAGAGAGAGATATCTATGGATAGATGTCAAACAACAGTGGATTGTATTATTAATAAAGCAAAGATACATAATATGCACACTTGGCTACCATTTGTATTATGAAGAAAATGAAGGATTTATGCTTGTATATGCATAGAAGGTCTCTGGAAGAAGACACAAACCATGTAGCAGTGGTTACTCGAGAAAAAAAAGAAACATTTTTATATATAGTTTTGTACTTTTTCATTTTTTAAACCACAAGCACAATTCCAAAAAAGAAAAATCTATTCAAATTAATTTGTAATTCAAGCACACTGAAATAAAGAGCTATCAAAGATAAAGAAGGATTTGTAATTTAAAGCCAGAAAAAAAAAAAAAGACCAAAGCAAAAACGGAAGTGTGAGGCAAAGAGAATGGGTCAAAATTGGTCATGCAGTCAGTACAGCACACATGAGGTTGGGTGGACCTAAAAAATGAGTCAACTCCTTCCTCAGCCTTTTATGAACTTCCAGCTTGGGTAGGAATAAATACTAGGTCACAGACAGCCCAGTGTAGGCAGGAGAAGGTGAGTCACTTAAATAGAGATGATACCATAGCTGGAGACAATTATATGAGTTTGAAGATAAAGGTAGATATCTTAATATGACTACTGCCAACCTGACTTAACCTCTGTAGGGTTAATAAGAATAAAAGCAAGGGTTTCAGAGTTTTACCTTCAAATACCTGTCAGATATATACCACCACCATGATAATTCTTTAAATGCAATGTATGTGACCCAGCTTATTGGAAAGAGCCTAGAAAGATATGAGTTACTCAATGCAGGCTTGGAAGTAGAGGAACTGGGAAGAACTTGCAAATCTCAGATTGGGAAGGAATCTCAATCCCTCCAAATTTCCATGTCACTCTCCCAAGGTTTTAGTCAGTGCTAAAGAAGAGCTACCGCAAAAAACTTTAGATTATCCAGATATGTAAGAGATTATCTTGAAGAAATTAAAATTGCTTAGCTATATGATACATTAATAAAGTAAAAAGTTCTTTTTTATTTATTTTTAAGATGTTTTTATTGATTTCAGAGAGGAAGAAAGATTAATGATGAAAGAGAACCATTGATTGGCTGCCTCCTGCTCGCCCCCTACTGGGGATTGAGCCCCCAACCCAGGCATGTGCCCTTTGACCAGAAGCAAACATGGGACCCTTCAGTCTGCAGGCTGACACTTTATCCACTGATCCAAATCAGCTAGGGCTAAGAAATTCCTTTTTAAATCCATAATTAGTTTCCTTATATCAGTCAGCATATTTCTAAGTCACCTCTAATTTAAATTACTGGGTAAAGAACTAAAATTATAGTATTTTTACAATTTGCCTAAATAAAAAATAACTGAGCTAAAACCGGTTTGGCTCAGTGGATAGAGCTTCGGCCTGCGGACTGAAAGGTCCCAGGTTCGATTCCGGTTGAGGACATGTACCTTGCTAGCGGGCACAACTCCAGTAGGGGGCGTGCAGGAGGCGGCTGATCGATGTCTCTCATCAATGTATCTGACTTTCTATCCCTCTCCCTTCCTCTCTGTAAAAAAAAAATCAATAAAATATATTTAAAAAATAAAAAATAAAAAAAAATAACTGAGAAGGCAAATCTGTTGGGGACATTTTATTTTCTTATATATTTTTATTGATTTCAGAGAGGAAGGGAGAGGGAGAAAGAGAATAGAACATCAATGATGAGAGAAAATCATTAATCGACTGCCTCCTGCATGCCCACTCTGGGGATTGAGCCCCCAATAGGGGCATGTGCCCTGACGGCAATCGAATGTAATCTCCTGTTTCATAGGTTAATTGATGCTCAATCACTGACCCACATCAGCCATGCTGCTGGGGACATTTTAAAAGGAACATACTACAAATTCTAGCACTTTTTCTTTAGCTTAAACCAGTGGTTCCCAACCTTTTTTTGGCCATCCCCCACCTAACCATCTCTAAAATCCTGATGCCCCCACTCTGTGACATATAATTCTTATTATTCAAAAGTGAACTCCTATTCACATGGAGGACACCTAAAAGGCCATAACTTGGTCTAAACAAGCTTCCAAAGAACACGGCATTCATGAAAGAGAAAAATAAAAGAACGAAAGGACAGTTGAAGTACTGAGGAAGAAATCACTAAGAAATTGTTTAAAAAAATAGTAAAAATATGAAGTGATATGAAAAAATAGCAAATAAAGTTTCAAAACATATAATAGAAAACTGAAATGCATATATATGTCACAATATATATTTACATACTGTGTGTAAGGCCCCTGGAACTATAAGAAATGCAAAAAATTCACTGTTAATAACTCATTCTCAAATTGCCCCCCTAAAAAATCAAATTGCCCCGAGTGGGGCATTTGCCCCATATTGGGAACCACTGACTTAGACAGTAAAGAAACACAGAAAACAGATATAACCACAGTTCAACAAGGAAACAATTTCATTTTATATTTTCATCTTACAAAGTTAAAAAATATACTTTTTGAGTACAGGATCTTGCTAAAAAGGTAATTTTTACAGGACAAAGCATTTATGAATAAACCAATTCTAACTTCTTAATCAAATAATACTATAAAACTTAAGTAGTAGAAAATAACCTTATTAATTCTATATTTTGAATTTTTAAAAAGTAAAGAATATTATTGTATGAAAAGCTATTACCTTCATTTCCATGACATAAGATCAAAAAGAAATTTTATCGAAATACTAAAAGTAGCTAACAGAAACTCTTACTACCGACAGACACTAACCATTCTGTTATGCCAAAAATATATTTAAATACAGTCCCTAATAACTACAATTTTAATTGTATTTACCATAGGAGAATTTAGCCTATCAATTATTACTGTTAGCCAAGGGTAATTATCAAAAGTAAAAAACAACAACAAAAAACACCCTAGGTTATACCAGCAACCAACCTGAGCACAGACATATGGTATATACACAATATTTACTGAATTAAATATACATAAAAGTAATAATACCATGAGGACTATAGATGAAAAGTATATGGAACTTAGAGTCAAAGAAAAAAACTTTTTAGATTAAGAAACAATTTATTTCTTAGAATCCTAAAATAAACTAAATATATGCGTTTTTCCTAACGTTTTAAAAACAAGCACATCAAAAAATTTCTCATCAATATAAAACATGTGGTTGCACATAAATTATCTTTTTGAATCTCAGTATATTTTCATTAAGATAAATAATAACATAAGTTAATATTTATCTTAATAATTTCATTATAATAAATAAAACAACAAAAGATAATCCTTTAAGTGTCCATCAGTTTGCTTGTTCATATTTGACTCAATAGTCTACAATGTCAGAGAAGCCAAATACACTTGAGGTGAACAAGTGAATCATAAGGATCAAAGCAACTTGAGATCTTACTGATAAATAGCTCTCAATCATTTACATGTAGTAAGCATCATCTCCTTAAAGCACTTAACTAGAAATACACTTATATGTTTAATTATAATAATAATCTAATGGAAAAAAAAAACTAAACAAATGTAGCTGACTTATTTTAGCCATCTTGTGCACTATTATAGATATTCAAACTCTATAAACTCCAGGGTTAGGCAGAAGAAGGTGAGTCAGAGAGATGATAAAGTAATTTAGGACAAGTGACATTTCAGACACTGTAAGTAAATAACCCACTCTTCTAAAATTTATAAAAACTCAATATAATTTACTACTGGCCTTTGAGAGTTTATAAAGAACATGTCAAAAAATAACAATGAATCTTTAAGAGGAAGAGGCACTTTATCACCAGATATACAACATAATATATTTCTTTAAACCATTCTAAATAAATTTATTTTTAAAACACATAGTACTGGAAAAGAATCTCTAGATCACATATTAATTCATTCACTTATAAAAATACACTAAAATATACTTTAAAACAGTGTATACATGTAAATTTTAAAAAATTATTTCTAAAGATTTCTAGGTAGTTTTTAACTACTATATGAAGATTGAAAAAATACATCCTAAATCATTCATACCTGATCGAAAGCACTCAATTATTTGTTGAATACCAGATTTGGATGTCTGTAGTGGTTGCTGTAACAAAGGAGCATCTCCAGGTTCCAGGATATAAACTACATGGAAGACAAACACCCAACCCAATCCCCACAAAAAAGTGTTATTTAAATAATTTACTATTGAAGTAAAACAATGATTTGCTATAATCATGTAAAAGACAATCACACTTATATATATATTTCATCTTTGTAAGAGAAAATGAAATAACTAAAATCATTCTCAATTTAAGGCTAAAATAAGACTATCTAAAGCTAGATAATAAGCTTAAATGCAAAGATTGTCCTATCCTGGCATTATTTAATACATATTTCGCAAGTTTGCCTTTTTATTGTCCTTGGGAAGAACCACTACATTGAACCAAAGTTTTAGGACAATGATGGCCTAACCACACCTCATAAACCATTCTAAAACACTCTGGACAATCTAGTACAGTTCTCTGGGCAATTGTGAGAGCCAAATTCAAAATCACTGCCTAAGAAAAGAACAATGACAGATGTACAAGAATATTCACTGCAAGATGAGTGATTAAATTAAAACCCAAAACTGTGGGACATTTATACCATGGAATACTATGCAGCAGTAAAAAAGAAGAATCTCTTACCCTTTGAGACGGTATGGAGGGACCTGGAAAGTATGATGCTAAGTGAAATAAGTCAGTCAGAGAAAGACAAGTATCATGATCACACTCATATGTGGAATCTAAGTAATAAACTGATAAACGGAGTGGATCCAGAGACTCGAAGCATGGAACAGTGTGCAGAATCTCAGAGGGAAGGCAGGGGAAGGTGGGTGGATAGGAGGTAATCAACAAAAACCTTGTATGCATATATGCATAACTTGGACATGGGGGGAGGGGACGTGCAGAGGAGGGTCATGGGGGGGAATATATGTAATACTTTCAACAATTATTTTTAAAAATAAATTTAAAAAAAGAATGTTCACTGAAACACTGTAGCACTGTAAATAACTGAGAAAATTTTCAAACAACTTAAGAGTCTCAAAAAAATAAAGTAAACTAATGAACAACTTAAGAGTCTCAAAAAAAATAGATTAAGCAGAATCTGATTACTGTTAGAAAGCATGAGCTAGATCTACATATACTGACAACAAAGGATGTCAATAAGAGATTATTAAGCAACAAAAAACAGGTTATAAAATATCTCATTTATATTAATATATATTTCATTACACACACAAAGAAATAAATTTAACATATACATGTATATGTAATCACAAAAGATCTGATGGGTTACCAACAAAAGTTAAAGGTTCTGTTAAGATGGCAATTTTTTTTTTAATTAGTTTTGGAGAGGACGAGAGAAGGAGGAAGATAGAAAAATCAATGATGAGAGAGAATCATTGGTCGTCTGCTGCTTCCTGCACACCCCCTACTGGGGATCCAGCCAGCAACCCATACATGTGCCCTTGACTAGAACTGAACCTGGGACCCTTTAGCCCACAGGCCAACGCTCTATTCACTGAGCCAAACCAGTCAGGGCATAAGGTGGCAATTTTCACTTTCTGCCTCACACTTCACTAATACTTCAGAGCCTGGGCTTTTATATGTGTGCATTTGAGAAAGTATACATTTTTTTATAATAAGATAAAAATATTCCCATTTTCAAAGTTAAATTTTTTTCATATACAGAGGTTTAGATGATCCCTGCTTTCCAAAATTCTCAGATTAGCTGTATAAATATGCAATAATTAGATGATAGTAATATGAAACAAGGTAATGAAAAGAAAAACTGAATTTTCTATCAGATATCCAAAAAAGAGAGATGGTTATGTTGAAGAAAACCAGCCACTTTAATTACCTCTTTTTTTAATGTTATAATGTTTTATTCAACTATTAATTACCATGTTCACCCAGGATCATCTGCTCAGCCTAGGGAGATAAGGATGGTTACTTCAGTCCTGTGTGCTGCTACTACTTCAGGGCCTGGGTGTAAACAGCATTTAGCTCTCTGATAAGGGGCTAAAGCCTGCAGTCCTATGTATATAGACTCTGCAGCCTTAGATTCTCTTTTAGGCTTGTGCTCAGTGTACACAAACAAATGGAAGGAACTGTGTCTCAAAACCATGCCATTTCATTAAGCAAAATTTTCCTAATTTTAAGAGACAGTATGGGGGTATTTTAAATGAATTCAGAACATACACAAATACAACTCTTTTTTCCCATTGATTTCAGAAAGTAAAAAAGAGGGAGAGATAGGAACAATGAGAGAGAATCATTGATTAGCTGCCTCCTGCCCCCACCACCACCACTGAGGATGGAGCCTGCAACCTGGGCATGTGCCCTTGATTGGAATCAAACCTGGAACCCTTCAGTCCACAGGCTGCCACTCTATCAACTGAGCCAAACTGGCTAGGGCCACAAATATAACTCCTGAGAACATCTGACATTGACACTAACTGCACTGATTAAGACTCCAGACCCGGACTCTGTTGAAATTCTCTTTTTGACATTTACTAGATACAACCAGGGAAAATGAAAATCTCTGACCACTCTTTTCTCATCTCTAAAATGGGGATAGCAAAAGTACCTAAATAACAGGATTGTATGAGAATCAAATTAGCTAATAGAGGTAAACTGACTAAAAAAGAGCTTAGAATGTACTTAGTGCTCAATAAATGTTCTATCCCCATCATCATCATCATCACCACCACCACCACCACCACCACTCACCACCACCGGGTGCAAAATCAGTTGCTTTTCAGACACTAAAAACTGAAATCTTTTTCAAAATCTAAAAGAAGTAGAATTCAACCTTTAGAGAATCAATATCAGAAGTTTGTAAATAGACTGGTGATACCATTTATTTGGATTAGATAGATTTCTTTCCAATATTTGTACTTTATAACTGATAACTGTTTTTGAAAATAGCAGTAACTACAAAAGAGAAGGTAAAAATTGTACAATTTTAAAGAACCAAAAGCTTCAAGGTCTGGCTCTGTAGCAAGAATTCTAGAAAGGTAGAATGCAAAAACAGCAATGAATAAGGGAAGGATAAAGGAAAAAATGGCAACTTGTCCTTAGAGCCCTCTCTCATCTACATGCTCCAGAAACTTTCTATAATACATCAACTTCCATTTCCAAGTGAAAATATCCGACTTTAAAGCTCAACTAAATTTTGTTACCCATCACCTTCAAACACTGCTATCACCAGAACACATATACCTCTTGAGATACCATTCAAAATAACTCCAGGTAAGCTTAGTTATGCAAGGACACATCCACTTGTATACACATCTGTGTAGTTCCCATTTAACTAGTCTTTCTTCATTAATCAAAAAAACTTTATTAATATTTTCATTAAATTTTTTACATATCCTATCATCCCCTTCCAAAATCAGGTTATATAACCATTTAGGAAAAACAAAACAAACAACATCTCCCTGCAACCAAAAACCCAAACCCTCAGAAGTCAGAATCTTTTTTTACATCCTTCCAAGAACACACTTTCAGAATAAAGATACCTACTTTTTTTTTTTTAATATGTTATTGAGTTTTTACAGAGAGGAAGGGAGAAGGATAGAAAGTCAGAAACATCGATGAGAGAGACATCGATCAGCCGCCTCCTGCACACCCCACACTGGAGATGTGCCCGCAACCAAGGCACATGCCCATGACCGGAATTGAACCTGGGACCTTTCAGTCCGCAGGCCGATGCTCTATCCACTGAGCCAAACCGGTCTCAGCAAGATCCTACTTTTATAGAGTATTGTCTCCTACCTTAAAACAAGATCCTTCTACTAATCATGTCTGGGAGTTGCTTTCAAATAATAGAGGGTGGTGGAGCAGTTGGAGGGTGTAGAAAAAAATGATGGGGGGGGGAGAATAGACATGAAAAGAGAATGTCCATATACTGATAACTGATGGGGGTTGTGCAGTGGTTATATCAAGTTCCTTATACCATTCTCTGTACTTTTGAATGTTTAAAAATTTCTATAGCAAAAACATTCTTTAAACATAACTAAGGTCCTGGCCAGTGTGGCTCAGTTGGAGCACAGTCCTGTATACCAAAACGTGGCAGTTCGATTCCCAGTCAGGGCACATAACCAGGTGTGGGTTCCATCCCTGGTCCTGGGCATACGGGAAACGACCAATCTATGTTTCTCTCTCCTTCTCCCTCTCCTTTCAACTCTAAAATCAATAAACATATAGAGTGAGGATTTAAAAAAATTTTTAATTAAAAAAAATAATAATAACTGCACAGTAGATGTAACTCAGTGGGTGAGCATCAACCTATGAACCAGGAAGTCACAGTTCAACTCCCGGTCAGTGCCCAAGTTGCAGGCTCAACCCCCATGGGGGTACAAGCAGGAAGTAGTTGATCAATGATTCTCTCTCATCATAAACATTTCTCTCTCTCTCCCCTTCTTCTTTCCTCTCTGAAATCAATATATATACATATATATATTACTTTTTTAATAACTAAGAAAATACATACACTGACAGACTTACATTGCCACTTTTCACTACAAATTGACCCATCATCCTATCAAAGCCTCCTCAGAAACACACTGCTCTCATCCAAGGACTCACTATGCATAATCCAAACCAGAACAGACTTCTCAAGAGAGCCAATTAAAAGAATGTTTCAAACATCATGTCATCTTTTATCATAATATATTCCTCTCAGTGCTGGAAACATCCTTCCATTCAGCATCTACCTTCCTCTGAAATAATGTCAATTAACTACCCTCTAAGCTAACAAACTTCTAGCTTTCCACTGAACTAAATGCTCAAAAAGAATTTAATTACTATAACTAAGAAATCAAAGAAACACCAACTACTTTTGACCTGCGAATCTGAAACAAAAACTGCATGGAAAGCTTTAAGGTATAAGAAAGTTGAAATGTTTTAATTAACTCAACTTGTCTGATTTGTTAATAGGGGGGGGGGGAAAGAATCACAAAAGTTCTAATACAGATTTAAAAGTTCACCTCTACAGCTCTGGCTGGCACAGTACAATGGTTAGAGTGCCCACCCAAAGGCATACCTCAGTTGCAGATTCGATCTCAGTGTTTCCAGAACTGAGGCAACCAATTAATGTTTCACATCAATGTCTCTCTGTCTCTCTGTCTCTCTGTCTCTCTGTGTGTGTGTGTGTGTGTGTGTGTGTGTGTGTGTGTGTGTGTGTGTCCCCTTTCCCTCCCTCTCTTCAACTCTCTAAAAACACAATAGAAAAAAATATCTTTGGGTGAAGATTAACAAAAAAAAGTTCAACTCTGGAAAGCATCTTTAAGATGACATTAAAGTCTCTAGAAAACTTTAATTACCAAAATACACTAAATAAGATAGGGTAATCTTTTATTTGTCTATCCTTTCCCACTCAAAAGTCCTATAAGGGAATGACCTTATCTATTTTGTTCATCTCTTACTAGTATAGTCCCATTGCCTGGAAAGTGTCTAGCCACCTAGCTGGTGCTCAATAACAACCTATCAAAAAAATGAATCAATGAACTTTTTCTTGAATAAGATTATTTCTATTAGTTCAACCTAAATGACCTGAAGTGCTCTCAAAATTAAATAAATAAAAGGTCAGTGAGATACAAGGCATTCACAGCCTTCTACTTCAAAACTTGCTAAAACAATCTTCACTTCAAATAATACACAAAATATGCAGTGTGAAAGGGTGCTGAAAGTTAAGATAGGTAAGAGGACAGGCGAATGGAAACTGGGTCCCCTTATGGGATTAACTGTTTTATTAGCAGAGGTGAGTTATTACTGATTTCCAGCAAATCAGTGGGGATAGGGTCATTATACAAATTTTATTCTCCTGTATACCAAATTTTCTAAAAGTGGAAGTTCTTCTCCTTTACCATTGCCAATTTTTCCCATTCAGCAAGAGTATTCTAAACTCTACTATGATAAAACTAAGTACATTAGGGCTGTTAAAATTCTCCAGCAAAAAGCAAGCAAAAGTATAGTGTCCTAATAACTGTTAGGTCAAAAATACTACCTGCCTTTAACTAGAATAAATTAGTATTTATTTGGTGTGGAGGCAGTATGTATTCAGTGATTCCTTTTAAGTTGCACCTGTTTATGACAAAGCACATCGAACTTCTAAGTTGAAAAACTACCAACATATTTACATAAACCTCACATTTACGAAATTAAGGTTTTCTAAGTATGCTTCACAAAACTACGCAAATAATCAGATTTTTTTATTTTGCAATACAGTATGCTCTAAAGAAAATTTTTAAAAAGGTTGCATTTGGCAAAACCTAATTCTCCCATAAGTTGAGTTCAACAAACTTTTTTTTTTTTTTGGCTCAAACTAAACTCATTTTTAGGCTTTAAAGCGCTAGTCTCTAATCAAAATACCTACGAAACTTAATTTTTTCAAATTTAAATAACTTTCATGAAGACAAATACCAGTATGCTACTTTTTTTTTTTTTCCCTTTCTCTTCCATTCTAAACGTTTACAGAGCATGGGGTATACTAACTGGAGTCTGCCTTGAAAGAAAAAAGGGTAATTGATCTTGTGGAAAAGATTTAAGGTGACACTTGCAATACTTTTTTCAAGCGATCAAGTAGGGGAAACCTCTTGTTTGTACAAGCGTTTAGCTTCGCAACGAGTTTTATGCTAGGGAAAATTACCGCCTGCTTGCTTAGGAGCGACTTCTTGGGCAGGAGGAAAAGCAAGCTGGAAGGCAACAGCAGGCAGAGTGGCTCTGACGAAGGACAAAGTAATTGGAGGAGATAGGGGGTATATACCTGGTTCACAGCATCCGTGATGATGGTGGTCAGTCTGACAGTATTTGTCCCTTAAAGGCATTTTCAGTGGGCGCGACCTACTTTCCTTTCACTATAAGCAGCTCTTCATTGCGGCTTGGCTGTGGAAAAAAGCACAAACCGGTCACTCACCCTGAACTTCCTGGGGGGGCATTTCCCAGACATGTCCCCTCAGTCCGCCCTCGGCTGTCCCTCCGCGGACCCGTGCCTTCTCCTGGACCCGAAAAGAGGCAAACGCACGAAGGCGTCTCGGGTCCGGGCTCCCGCACAGGTCCCTCGCCCTACCCGGAAACGCAGCCCCGGGCGCGCAGCGCAGGACGCAGGCCCGGCCGGCTGCGCGGGCGGCGGCGGCGGCGGCCTCGCCAGCCCCGGCGGGCGGGCGGGCGCGCGCGGGGACAAGGCGCGGAGCGCGGTGGC
>JAAGEH010000307.1:58011574-58145934 GCA_011751065.1 Lasiurus cinereus | reverse complement strand
GCGGCCGGGCGGGGGGCGCGGCGGCCGCGGCGGCCGAGCGGCTGCTCCGCCGCGGCCGGCCCACGGCCTCCCACCTCGCACGTGCCCCGGGGTCTCCCCAGCGGAGCCCCCGTCCCCTCAACCCAGTGCGCCCAACTTACTGAACTCCGAGGGCGGGCCGGCGGGCAGGCGGAAGGAAGCAAGGCCGGGCGGCAGCGGGGACAGCCTGGCGTGGGAGGCGGCTTCGGCCCCACCTGGCGCGGCCTCCGCGGACCACGCGAAGGGACCCGCCGCGGTTCGGGCCCGACGCGCTCCCAAAGAGTCCCCGCCGGCGCCGACGCGGAAGCGCCACAGCTCACCACGTCCCCCGCGGCCCGAGGCGGCGGCGGCGGCGGCGGCGGCTCACGGCGTCCCTCCGCGCGGTGCGGCTGGCGGGCGGCGCGCGGGCGCAGACAGTTGACAGGAGGAACCGCCCCGCAGCAGCAGCCGCCGCCACCGAAGGAGCCGGAGCCGGAACCGGAGCGGGCAGGACCTGAGGAGCGCCTCACCGGGGCAACGGCTGCCGCCGAAGCCGGCTCCCCGACGCCGCTCCACCTGCAACGGTCCCGCAGGCTTTGGAGAGGGGCGGGGAAGCCCGGGAGTCTCCCCCAGCGTGGGCCTTTTTTAGCAGTAGTTGTTTCTGGAAACTTTATTGAGTCAGTCTCTTTCTCCGTCTCCCCCTCCCCGGAGAGCCTCAGCTACCGCCGCGGAGCGGATAAGAAGGGGAAGCGGAGACTCTCCGGCAGCGACGGGGAGCGACTGACTGACCCCGGACGGAGATGGGGCGAGGGCAGGAAGTGACAAGCTCTCCGAGTGGGTGGGGGGAGTGTGGCCGGCACGCCCGGGAGCGCCGCGCGCATGCGCCCGCCCGAGGCCCCCCGGCCGCTGGAAGGCGAAGCGAGGTGGCCCGGCCGGGGAGGGCTCCGCGGCGGGCGGCGCGCGGTCGTGTCGCCGCCGCGGACTCGGACCGGCCATTCGCCTGCGCGTCGGTCGTCCTGCGGGGCCGTCAGAGCCGAATCCTGGGCGGCGCGCACGGAGCGGACGCGGCCTGGGCGCCCGGGAGATGGGCTGCGCAGCAACCAAACTGTTGCTGTCGCTGTTCTTCGCGTGGAACTGAAACTGCGGGAGGGGTGGCGAAAGTGGGAGCCGAGCGAGGTGCCGACTCCGAAAAGGTGGTCGGTGCCTTTAGAAATGGTAAACGTACACCTGCGCCCACCAGTCATTTTCGTCGTGTGCCTCTCGCGACCCAGGGGTTTCTATCAGGTCCTGGGTGGGGGGGAACGGGCCAGTGCTGGAACATCGCTGTTGATTTCGGCGGCGCTGCGCTACGGAACCTGAAAGTGAAGTTGGGTCACGTGGGCAGCGCGCAGCCTTCCCTCTTGGGCGGGCGCATCCTGCTTGGAAAATCCCTGGAGAAGACCTGAGGTCGCTGTCCGGGCTGTCAAATTGAGCAAACCTGTGTGCCGCTGCTTGGGAACCGGAGAGCCACTTCCTCCGCCTTCTGCCAACTCTTGGATTGGAAATCTTTAAGAAGTGTGTGTCAGGGAATCTTGAGGGTGAAAAAGTCTATTCACTCTGTTTATGCCCCGCCCTCGCGATCCATTGCAAACATTTCCACTGGTCTAAGCCGACCATTTTCGGGGTCCTGAAAAAGCGAAGTTGAGGAGATAGGCCAGGCGTGCACTTTGGAAGAGTAAACGAGTGACTAAAGTCCACTGTCAAAATTCAAAGGAAAGCTTGTAGTAGGCCCAGTCATTGATAAAATATTGAGTGGAGCATTTGCATTCGTCTTGGGGGGTTGTAGCAGCTTGATTGTGGGGTGACAGGAAAAAGGTAGGAAAATTTAACCTTTTAAAAGGAAGCCCATATACTGTACATTCTACACACACTAACCAGTCACATAGATAATTTGATTTCTTTTTTGTGTTTTTTTATTGATTTGAGAGAGTAAAATCCATCAGAGAGAAAAATCAAATGCATGCCCCCTGTTGGGGTATTGAGCCTTCAACCTGGCTTATGCCCTGACCAGGAATGGAACCCACCCAGCCAGTGACCCTTTGGTGCATGGATTGACACTCAACCAACTCAGCCACATTGGCCAAAGGCGATTGTTTTTTTTCTGTTCCGTTGTCAAGAAACATCACACATCAAACTATAATGTAATGAAATGTCAATTTATAAATTAATGTAAAATAAATTATGAAATGTCCATATGGAGATGTTTGTTATACAGCCAGTAAAAAAATCACATTTTGTATAATACAGTGGTACCTCGAGATACGAGTGCCCTAACATACGAGATTTTTGAGATACGAGCCATCGAGCGAGCGATTTTTGCTTTGAAATACGAGCAACATTTGAGATATGAGTAATCGCGCAGATCGGCCGGTTGCACACGACCCACCAGTTTACCGCGACTCGAGCGTCTCATAGTTTCCCACGCCTCAAGGTTACGGAACGAATTAAACTCATATCTCGAGGTACCACTGTATTTAATTGTATGTAATATGCTTAAGCAAAGAATAATGAAAAAGTTTCATGTGGTAACTGGTATAAGTGATTTTTATTTAACATGAGAGATCTTTTGTAAAATTTGGAGTGAACTATTTTTATTTTTGAAGGATTTTTCCTTTTATTTAATAAGCATATTTATCACAAGTTAAAATTTTAATGTACAGTTTTAACTTTCCATAAACTTGAAAAGGCATTGCTTCAGATATGTGACTTATTAATGTTGGCTAGATATAAGTAAAAATGTTGTTTCCTGAGTAAATGCAGTGTTATTTTTACTTTATAAGTAGTCCTGATGAGAGGATCTGCCAAATTGCCTGCTAATGAAATAAGTTTTAAACCATCTTTGAAAATTTAGATAAGATTGAAATGTGCATGTGGGTAAAACATTGAATCCTGAATCATAGAGTTTTAGAGGAATTATTTATTTTAGACAATATTTAGAGAGAAAAAATTAGAACTGTTTGCTGGACACAAATAGCACTAAGTCAACCAAAGATAAAGCCCACTTCCATGGCAGTACAGCATAGCAGTTAGATGCTCAGATTCTAGAATCAAATAGATGTAGAGTTAAATACAAACTCCTCTCATTGATGATAGGATCTTATTCTTTCTAGACCATGGCTTCCTCATCCGAAATATGGGGATAATATTAATTTCTAGCTCTTGGACTTTAATGATTTGGGCTTAACAGAATATTTGTACAGTGTCCTGCAAATAATTATACATAAATCTTAAATCATAGAATTTTAAAGATGAAAAGAAACCACGGAAATTATCTAGTAAGCCTCACTTTATAGGTGAGAAAACCAAAATCCAGAGAGACTTAAGTGATTTGCCCAAGGTTACACTGAAACAGATCCATGTCTAGAATCTAGATTATTCTTTTAACATTATACTAACTATCTGAAATATTAATGTGGCTTAAGCTTAAATATTAACCCATTGAACCTGTCAACAATAAGGTTTTTTTGTCCTTCAGTCTATAAATGGGGAAACTGAGACAAAGTAACTCATCAAGGTAAGTTACAGCTGATATGCAGCTGAACACACATTTGAACCCAAGTATTAATGGCTCTGGAACCCCTGACCTTAGCCATATTATGCTATATTTTGTGTACTGTGTTGTCTACCCTATGGGTGGAAAGATGAGCCAGAAGATCCTGCCGGTTGGAAGGTATTAAAAATGCTACGTACAGCCCTAGCCAGGTGGCTTGTTTGGAGCATCATTCAGTGCCCTAAAAGGTGCAATTTTCATCAGGGCATAACCTAATGTTTCTCTCACATTGATGTTTCTCTCCCTCTATTAATTTTTTACAAAAGCATTAAAAATGCTATGTACAAGTTCATGATGTGAAAATGGAGTTGCTAAAATCACAATAATTTTATTGGAATTTTGCAGGGCTTTAGAGTTTAAAGAGACTTTGACCATCATCTAGAACATTGCCCTACCTCTGAACACACTGAGCACAAATCATCCCAGAAAAATCATCTGTCCTCTCTTTTCATTAAGCATTGCAGCAACCATTGTGATACATTGGAACTCTGAGGAACTTTTTTGATCCTTAATAGTCTAGAAGTACACCCCAATGATTGATTAACCTAAGACTCTTACAATTGAAAATTATTCTCTCATCAAGACAAGAGAATTCTAAAACACATACACCATTGCTTCATAACAAATTACCCTAGAATTAGCACCTTAAAGCCATTTTATGTGCTCTCCATTCTATAGATCAGTGATTTAGACGCAGTTACATGAGTGGCATCACTTCCACCACATTTTATTAGTCAAAGTAAACCAAAAGGCCAGCACAGATTCAAGAATTGGGGCAATAGATTCCCCTTCTTAATAGGAAGAACAGCAAAAGTCATATTTAAAAGGGATGTGGGCATATGAGAATGGGAAGAATTGTTGCATACAGCTTATTACAGAATATAATTACTTCTAAGAACAATAGTAGTTAATTAAAGCTAATATTTTTTAAGCTTGCTTATACCTTTAAGAACATCAAAACAAGGAAATGCTACTCAAACTTATTCTTTAAGCTCAATTTGGTAGCCTTGTGTGGATAAACTTGTGATTCCTTAACTTTGATCACTAGATTTCTTTTTATCATCATCTTTTTTGTTCTCTGTAAGCTTTTCCTACTTGTTCTAAACAGATTCCACTAAAACTTTAATGATTTGAGATTAACAGAATATTTGTACAGTGTCCTGCAAATAATTGTACATAAATCTTAAATAATAGAATTTTAAAGATAAAAAGAAACCATGGAAATTATCTAGTAATTAAAACAATTGAAGCAATTATTGTTCCTAAAAGACATATACACTTTGGTCCAGATTTTGCTACCTTTGATTATAATGTGGCATTTTACAACACAAATAATTACATTCATATTTATGTCCAAATTAAATTATGGGCCACAAGAGACTGAGAGTTTAAAAGGGGTCATAGAAATTTTTATTTAGAAGGACAAATATTAAACTGTTGATCTATTATCAACTATTTAGAACTTAACACCCAATAGTTTGCAAATAACATGATAAGAAAAAGAGAATGTTTCTCCTTATTTTTAAGAGGGGAGGGAGTAGTTGCCCCTAGGTTCTATCTGGAGATAAGTTGTCTACAAGTAAACCCTGACATGGATATGTGTCTTCCATTCCTGTTGCTAAAGGCACACACACTTAGGTCTTGCTAGCCAGGTGACACAATGTATGCACCATGCTGACATGTGAGCAAACCTTACAGATTTTCCATTCATATATATTTCAGATAGCATTTAAGTGAATTCCATAAAAAATGCTTTTCAGGTAAACAGCTCTCGTGGGGGTGAGGGTGGTGAAGGGATTGAGCAAAATAGGAAAGAAAAAAAACTCATGTGATGACTTTGGGAGGGGGAAAACTGGTGATGGAAAAATAATTAAATAAAAAATACTTTTTATTATAGTGAAATTTGTAAGTGAATCTGTATTGTAATCTGATAACAGCTCATTATAATTTTGTTGTTGAATTCAGATAATGTGCTAAGTGCTTTCTAGTTTTTCACTGAATCTTTACAAAGATTCTGTGTTAGATATCCCATTTTACAAATAGGGAAATAGATCATTAGTGTCTGGGATAAAATTTAAATGCAGGTCTATCTGAATGCAGATCTTTTGCCTTAAGTTATATATATTTTGATTATTCCTAACATTTTATCTCTAGCTCAGACCTGTCCCTGATGCCTCCAAGCTCTATTTCTAACACCCATGAGAGAGACCATCTGAATTTCCTCAGCATCTCATAATTAGCTGGACCCAAACTGGACTTACCTTCTCACCAAACCCGTTCCTCCATTTCCAAAATCGAATCAACACTGTTGCTGTCTATTCAGGCTATTATGGGAGAAGCCTTGGGGTCAGAGAGGAGTATATGCAAAGATGCAAAGTAATGTAAGTTCCTTGTATACAAGGTTTCTCAGCCTAACCTGTCACCGTAAATATTTGGTTAGACCTCAGAAAGGTCTAGGAAATACAATTTCCTCTCTCCATATGTATCATCCATCTTCTAGTCTAAAACCTTCTTATAATAACTACTTCTACAGTCTCCCTAAGACCAGTCTCTCCTTTACTTCATTATTCCACACTACCAACAGAATAATAACCCAAACAAATCAAATACTACTACTCTCCAATTTAAAATCCTTGTTGACCAATTTTTACATGAAGAAGTCAAATCTTAAAAAGCATTAGTAAAAAGAGCATGTGTTTTGTTGAAGTCCAAAGAATTTGGGTGTTAGTCCTATTTCCATGTCTCTAAGCAAGTGAGAAACTCTTGAGCCTCAGTTGCTTCAGCTGCATGCTACTTTCAGTGTTGTGAGAAATCAATTAATGAATAAAACACCCAAAAGAACCTAGAGCACAGTGCAGAGAATCCTAAATAATAAAAGGCTAATATGCAAATAGTGAAACTGAACAACTGGTTGCTATGACATGAGCTGAACACCAGGGGGCATGGGCAGAACAAGACAGGCATTGGCCACAGCAGGATGTTGGAGCAGGCGAGCAAGGGCGCCAGACCAAGGCAGGACCCTGGTTGCTATCATCAGGGTGAGCCTTTGGTGGTTACTGAAAATTCTTTGCTCCTGCACGTCGCAGTCCTGCAGTGGCTGCCAGAGCTGTGGCTCACACCCACTACCAGTGCCTGGAGCTGGTCCTGATCACTGGGCACCATCAGTGGGTGTGAGCAACTGCCAAACCTGATCGCCCTTAAAGGATTCTCCACCTCCCCCTGCTCCTGAGGGGGATCAGGGCAGCAGCTGTCACTTGACACTCACACCCACTGATGGTGCTGGCCTGCTCCATGCTGTCACCAGGTGCAATCGGCGCCGGTGCTGTCAGTGCATGGGAGCACCAGCAGCAGGAACAGGGTTGCTGGCAGACAGGGGACTATGGGCTGCAGCAGGAGGGGCCAAGTGGGCACAGAGAGTATGGGCAGAGATCCACCCCTGTGCTTACCACAGCCTCGTGGCCCACAGTTCCTTTCAAGGTGCACAAATTCGTGCACTGGGCCCCTAGTAATGATAATAAACACTAATGATGTCCAGCCCTTCTACAACTTCACAACTTAATGCACCAAACACACTGATTTCTCATCCTTTGCAAAAATCCACAAAGCAAACAGTAGTTAAACTGGGTGGGAAGGGAGTGTGGGATACAAGGGAACTTTAGATAGAGATGACAGAGTGTTAGTTATGTGGGTGTGTCCTTTTGCTAAAGCAACTATTAAAATAATAGAATAATGGTTACCTTTGAAGGAAAGAGAGGGTTGGGAAGTGTACTGGAGATGAGTGCCAACTTTGGGGTTACTAGCCATTTTATAGATCTTGACATCAGTTATCATTGCATATTTATTTGCTTTGTAATAATTCAATAAGCTGATAGTTATGCACTTTTATAAATCTGTATATTTTACAATAAAAATATTTTTAAAGTAGTTAACCTAGGCTTTAATGCCTCTGAACTAAATCTAGCATAAAATTAGAAATGACTATTAAACTGTTCAAGGTTTTGCATATGCTACTATTCATGCCTGGAAATATCCTTCTTCTCCACCTGGAAAACTCTTACTCATCCTTCAAGACCCATTTCAGATGTCACTTCTGTGAAACTAGTTTCCACAGACAAATAATTGCTCCATCTTCCTGCTCCTGTTGTACATCATCCTGGTTAAATGTCTGATTCCCCCATTAGTGTGAATTTATCAAGAAACAGACGATAATTTATTCCTCTTTGTTTTATCATCATCTAGCACATGACTTGGCACACAATAGGCAACCATTGAAAGTTACTGGATGGGATTAAATAAATACATTTTCATTTTAATTGGGCTAGGATATTAACAACATTCATGCTTGCAATGAACATAATAAGAAAACGTGTAGGAAAAATCAATTCTAGTGGTTTGGTTTAGTTGGGCCCTTGGCCTAATAAAACATGCATTTTTCTATGTAAAGAACAACTATACAAGGACAATGAAAGGAATGACTATCATATAGAATTACTAATGCTATACAACATATGCTATAACTGGACATTTAAAACTACTAATCATGTAAAACCATTCATCATGATTTTGTTTTTGTTTTTATGAAGCTGTTTTTTTTATTTGGTTGGTTTTTCTTTAACTTTCAATTCTGAAATAATTTCAAATTTAATAATAAATTGCAAGAATACAAATAATTTCCATACTCTACCCAGATTCACCATTTTTTTTTACATTTGTCAGATTTGCATACCTGTTCCTTCTCTCTCTCACACATGTCTTTCTCTCTCCAAGTCCAAATACATTTATGATTTTTTGAACCATCTGGGTTGCATATATCATGCCCCTTTATCCCTAATTACTTCAGTGTGTATTTTCTGAGAGCAATGACATTATTCTTACATAAGAACAGTACAGTTATCAAATCCAAGAAATTTGCCCTAGCTGGTTTGGCTCAGTGGATAGAGCACTGATCCATGGACTTAAGTATCCTGGTTTTGATTCTGGTGAAGAGCATGTACTTCAATTGCAGGCTCTATCCCAGGCCCTGGTTGGGGTGCAGGCAAAAGGCAACCAATTGATGTGTTTCTTTCACACCAATGTTTCCTTCTTTCTGTCTTTCCCCTTCCCTCCCATTCTCTGTAAAAAGCAATGGAAAAATATCTTCTGGTGAGGATTAACAACAAAAAAAGAAATTTAACAATGATAGAATACTTTTGATTGACTTTCAGTCTATATTATAATTTTGTCATTTATACTGATAATGCCTGTTACGGATTTTTTTTTTATCCAATATCAGACCCAATGCAGTATCAAATATTGCATTTAGTTGTCATGTCTCTTTACTTTCATTTAACCTGGAACCATTCTTCAGCCTTTCGTTGTCTTTCATCACAATGATATTTTGATTAATACAGGCCAGTTGTTTTTGCTGAATGAGTTCATTTGGATTTGCCTAATGTTTCTTCATGATTACATTGATGTTTTACATGGTTTTTTAAAATATATATTTTATTTTATTTTTTTTCTTTTACAAAGAGGAAGGAAGGAAAATAGAGAGTTAGAAACATTGATGAGAGAGAAACACTAATAAGCTGCCTCCTGCACACCCCCTACTGGGGATGTGCCCACAACCAACGTACATGCCCTTAAACTGGAATCAAACCTGGGACCTTTCAGTGCACAGGCTGACGTTCTATCCACTGAATCAAACCGGTTAGGGTTTACATGTTTTTAATGGAATACAAAGTAAGTAATGTGATGCATTTCTTAGGATATGACATCAAGAGACATGTAATACTTGTTATTAATCTTTTTATTGACACATAACATTATATCACTTTCAGATACAAAACAATGTTTCAATATTTATATATATTACAAACTTAGCAACTTCCAAATATATAATAGAGTATTAATAACTATAGTCACCATGCTGCATATTACATCCCAGGATTGATTTATTTTATAGCCAGAATTTTGTATATTTTTACCTCATTTACCCATTTCACCCAATCTCACCCCCTGCCTGTGGCAACCACCAATCTGCTGTCTGTGTCTATGGGCTCTGTTTTGTTTGATTTGGGGGTTTTGTTTTGTTTTGTTTTGTTTTTTTAGATTTTATATATAAGTGAGACAAAAAATATTCTATGATATTTGTCTTTGCCTGACTTATTTTACTTAGTGTAATATTCTCCAGGTCCATCCATGTTGTCTCAAATGGCAAGATATCCTTCTTTTTATAGATGAATAATATTTTATTTTATATACGTGGTGTCCCCCCCAAAAAAAATGTACATACACTTTACCAGCTGATAGCTCAATTTTGCAAATTAAATGTATTTTTAATAAACATTGCCTTAAAATTATTCAAAGTATGTATATACATTTTTGGGGACACACTATATATTACATTATCCAGTCATCCATTAATGGACACTTACGTTGCTTCCATGTCTTGGTTATCCTATCTAATAAAAGAGTAATATGCAAATTAATCATCAATTGGCTACACCCACAAGCCATGCCCACCAGCCAATCAGGAGCAGGTATGCAAATTAATCCAAACAAGATTGCTGCAGCCACAAGTGAGCAGGAGGTTTGGGTTTCCCAGGCAATGGAGGAAGTCAAGCTTTCTGCACACCCTGGCAGGCCCAGGCCTCCACTCAAGGCTACAAAGTTTCAATTATAGAAGATAAATAAATCCCAGATACCAGGGCCTCTGCTTGGGTCACCAGTGGGCGTGGCTGACCTGAAAACCACCACAGGACCCTTGCCCAGACCCCAAGGGAACCCACACCCTGATCTGGGACACCCTTCAGGGAAAACCAGCTGGCCCATACCCGTGCACCAGGTCTCTATTCTATCTAATAAAAGAGCAATATGCAAATTGATCATCACTCCAACACACAAGATGGCTGCCCTCATGTGGTCACAAGATAACCGCTACAAGATGGCCAGCAGGGGAGGACAATTGGGAGAGTCCAGGCCTGGAAGGGAGGGCAGTTGTGGGCAATCAAGCTTGCAGGGGAGGGCAGTTAGGGGTGACCAGGCCAGCAGAGGAGGGAAGTTGGGGGTGACCAGGCCCGCAGAGGAGGGCAGTTAGGGGCAAACAGACTGGCAGGGGAGCAGTCAGGCATCAATCAGGCTGGCATGGGAGCGGTTATGGGATGACCAGGCTGGCAGGCAGAAGCGGTTAGGGGCAATCAGGAAGGCAGGTAGGCAAGCAGTTGGGAGCCAGCAGGCCTGGATTGTGGAAGGAATATTCGACTGCCATTTAGGGTAGGATTGGGCCTAAACGGGCAGTTGGACGTCCCTTGAGGGGTCCCAGATTGGAGAGGGTGCAGGCTGGGCTGAGGGACACCCCCCCCACCATGCACCGGGCATCTAGTTATAAATAATGCTGCATTGTAGAGAGTGAGAAGGTAGTTATTTAAATCCATATTCTGATTGCTCTTTTTCTTATTTGATATCTAGCTTGTTGGTTGGAACCAATCCTACTCTATAAGAAGCCAGGGACATTTATCTCTATTTACCTCTATTGCCTTCATGATGGATCAACTTCCTTTCTTCAGGTTACATTTCCCTCCCCCCAGCTTCTTTTATTCCCACATCCTTCCTCCCCCTGCCAAGTTCCTATCCAATGCAAGAATTTGACTCCTAAGACCAGATATTTTAAATAAATAGACAAATAAATAAATAATGCCTCAATGAATATAGAGGTACATTTTTTCCATCCAAACGTACCACTTTTTTCAAATAGAACTTGTATTATTCAAGTATATCTTGAATCTGAATAATCTCTAGAATTAGAACATATGAAAGTAGGATGTATTTTATATAAAGTCAGGAACCTTGCTGAGTGTTTCATCAGATATTAATCCTAAGCAGACTCTTTATAAAGCAATTTCAGTGTCGTAATTGTCATTTAGTAAGGAAATAGTTAGATTTTTGGAAAAGCACATCAGTAGTTTTCAGTTAAGAGAAAGCCCCTCAGGTCTCAGGGTGTGGAGATTCTTGGCAAGACCTGGGTTGCTAGGCAGTACTAAATCATCAAGTGACACCTTGATACTAGCCCTGTTTTTAATGTCATAGTATGACACTTCCTTCTTAGTACTTTTTGGAAGAATCCTACATCTCATGTCACTCTTTTTTCTAAAACAAATGGCTTCATTAAAATTGAGTCCAAGTTCAGTGTGTTTCTTCTTGCTAGAAGAGACAGTGTGCCCACACTGTCAGGAACAGCAGGTTCATTTATGGGAACAAGGTTACTTTACATTTCTCAGAAAACTTTTTAAAAGAAACAGTTGCTATAGGATATTCAAGAATTCCCCCATCAATGTTAGTTCTCTTTTCTTAATCACTTATGAAACTGAGAACTATAATACAGTAAGGCGAGAGAGGATCTAATTGAAACTTCTCACTTTTAAATTCTTATATTTTTAGTCTTAGGAAGATTGTTTTAAACACATAACCCAGCAAGATGAATGAAGATGCAAATTAATGCACAAATCAACTAGATTAATAAAATGATTGTTCAACTCAAGTACTATATTTTATGTGGAAAATATCTGAAGTATTTGTATTTCATCTAATTGTCCCTTAGGATTTTACTTCAAGAAAAACAACACTCAAATCTTGGAATTAAAAAGAGTCTACTGAAATATTTTCTACTCTATTTGTTCATCCCTATATCATCCTTGTGTTTAAAAGAGGGGAGAAATTCCAAGAACAATTTTAAAAGGTGACAGGAAGAAAGGAAAAGTAACTAATATTTGTTGAATCGCTACTCTAAACCAGACACCAGGCTGGACACTTGACATTCATTGGCTAACTTAGTAGCAAAGCGAAAGCATTAAGCAGCTTTATGTTAGCCTTCATGTTTCCTGACCATGGACGTGAAAGAAATACATGTTCTCTTTGTTGTCTTTTTCTGTGACCTAGGAAAGAATCATTTTCTCCATATATTGTACAGAGTCATAGGAATTGCCACTACACTCCCAGAAAAACATGTCTGGAACACTCCTGGCCATCTACAAATCCAATGTTTGGCAGGAGCACAGTTGTTGCACATAAACCACAGCTAACATACCGGGTGCTGTCTGAACACTAAACTACACTCTAAAAGAGATATAAAGAGAGGCACCTTCAATGGGAGAGTGACCAAAGAAAGAGATCTGAAATCATATCCTAATTTGGAGTGTTTATACAACATGGGAAATTACACTTAGCCATCGAAGGCCTCAAACTCATAAGGGGTGCTGATAGAAGATGAAGTATATATGTTCTACCCATCCTTGCTTGGTTTAAGAAACTCAGGAAGGCCAATTTGAATGCAATAAAATAAATACTTTTCTAACCCAACTGTCCTACATGGAATGGGCTGCTTCTGGAGGTGGTAAATTCCCTGTTTGGCTAGGTCCTTGGATGAAATATTGTAAAGGAGAATCAAGCATAGATGTAAAGTTGGTTTGAAAAAGATGACTTTGAAGTTATTTCCAACCTTGACATTGTGCAAAAATGACTGGTCATTGAACCAATGTTCATGCACCTCTGAACTCATATAGTTTGAAATTCAGTAAATCAGAACAAACTTTTCCTATATGAACCATGGAAATTAGACTTTTCTTGCCCCTCCTAATTCAGTTTTAATCACTGGTTTCTTTTGTAAACTGAGACATGAACCAGCAACTTGATCTTTTAATAACACTAGAATCAGACATCATTAATTTCCTCTACAAATAACAAGACTGGATTAGAGTATTTTGGTTCAATAATATAACAATTATTTATTGAGCACTTAGTATATGCTAGGAGTTGGCATGGGAGATATAATGGTGAACAGAAATCCTCATGAAGTTTACAGTCTAGTACCATTGCTGTCTCCCTACAGATTATATGAAGTTTACCATTTTCATGCATATACTTTCATTAATTTACTTTCTGATTAAAAAGGCCAAAATAAAAAATTTCTTCTATTAAATATTCAACAGAAAAACCATGATTATCAACTTAAGACTCAATTTATATAATTTGAGAAACCATATGTCTACCAAAAATACCTAAGTGTTTATACTTAGAGTTAATAAATATAGATAATATGTAAGAATATTCTTTGCTATGATTAGTTTATATGACAAATGAATGTGCATGATTCATTAAGAGAAAACAATTACTTGAATAATTTAAAATTATTTATGAACATTAATTAGCTGAGTTTTTGCAGTTTTCAGGTAGGTAGTGCAGACTAGATCAGTATTTGAATGAAAGAAACCTTTTTGGTAAGTTCTTACACGTCCAAATAATTAGATTTGCTACAAAATTAAATTTGCAGTTGAGCAGGAAGTTTGGTAGTAGGATTAGATTAGGAACCAGAAAAAACTTTCAGGATTAAATTATGTGATATAGTTGACTGACATTACTAAAATAATAGATTGACTACCCCAAAGGGAAAGGCTATAAAGCCTAAAGTCCCTGCCATATACACAGCCATGTTATGAGGAGATGAATTTCTATATACTTGCAGACTTAGTAAGAATTTTTTGTAGGGAAATGACTACTGCCTTTGTAATTGTAGTTTACTCCTAGGTCCCAAACAATGAGTGGAGGAATAATTCATCTACTCTTTGTTGATTTTTTTTTTTATGATAACCATTCTGGCAGGTGTGAGGTGATATCTCATTGTGGTTTGAATTTGCATTTCTCTGATGATCAGTGATTTTGAGCATTTTTTTCATATGTCTCTTCTTTGGAGAAATGTCTATTCAGGTCTTCTGCCCATTTTTTGATGAGATAATTTGTCTTCCTTCTGTTAAGTTGTATGAGTTCCTTATATATTTTGGATATTAACCCTTCATCGGATGTATCAATGCCAACTATGTTCTCCCATACAGTGGGCTTCCTTTTCATTTTGTTCATGGTTTCCTTTGCTATGCAGAAGTTTTTTTTTTTATTTTGATGTAGCCCCACTTGTTTATTTTCTCCTTAGTTTCCTTTGCCCTAGAAAACATATCTGTAAACATATAGCTATGAGAGATGCCTGAGATTTTGCTGCCTTTTAAGATTTTTATGGTTTCCTGACTTACATTTAAGTCTTTTATCCATTTTGAGTTTATTCTTTTCTATGATGTAAGTTGGTTGTCTAGTTTCATTTTTTGCATATATCTATCCATTTTTCCCAATACTATTTACTGAAGAGACTGTCTTGACTCCATCGTATGTTCTTGACTTCTTTGCCAATTTTTTTTATTTAATAAATCTTTATTGGGGGGAATCCAAGATGGCGGCATAGGTAAACAACTACACTGCTGCCTCCCACAACAATTTCAAAACTACAACTAAAAGACAGAACGGACATCATCCAGAACCACAGGAAAGCTGGCTGAGTGGAAGTTCTACAACTAGAAGGAAAGAGAGGGGCTCACAGAGACCCAGAGGAGCTGCAAAAAGCTGAGGTACGGAGACGCGTGCGTGGTGCCGGAGTACCTGGCTGGCTTTCTCTGGCGGGAGGGAAACGGAGACTCTCAAAGGCATTGAACCCCTTATCCTACGACACTAAACCCCAGATCCAGCCGAAACTCATAAGGGGGCAGTTTGGACTGTGAAAAGGGAGAAGTTCACGGAAACTTAGGGGAGTCGCAAAAGATCAAAGGCCTGGTGCCGCGCACGGCACTGCGCGCAGAACAGATTGCTTATTGTGCTGCTGGCTTTCGCGAGTGGGTGGGGGATAAACCCTCCGAACTGTGCCACTTCTGACTTCACTAAGCCCCTGTTTCCGACGAAAACCTAGAGACCTAGACTCGTAAGGTCCTGCTGCGCAGGGGAGCTGGAAAGGCAGCGGTTAGAGGCACAAGGACGGCTCCAGCCATTACCCAGTCACGTGAGACTCAGGGGCCATGGAGGGCGGGGCCGACTGGAAGGCAAGGCGGTCCCTTAAGCCCTGAGACTCCACCCATCTCAAGCTCAACAGAGGCTTCTGCGGCTATGCACATCTGGTATCATAAAGCTGAATTCAACACAGAAGTTTCCCCGGCATAGTGAAAATGCCGATACAAAGGAAGGGATCACAAACAAAAGAAATGGAGGAAAAAAAACGACTGGATATAGAGTTCAAAACCACACTTATAAGGTTTTTCAAGAATATGCTAGAAAAGATGGATAAATTTAGTGAGACCCAAGAGGAGATGAAAAAAGGTCCAACTAAAGATGATAAAGGACCAAATAGAAATTAAACATACACTGACTGAAATAAAAACTATTATACAGAGTCCTAACAGCAGACTAGAGAAAGGCAAGGATCAAGTCAAAAATTTGAAATATAAAGAAGCAGAAAACATTCAACTGGAAAAGCAAGAAGAGAAAAGAATTCAAAAATGTGAAGATAATGTAAGGAGCCTCTGGGACAGCTTCAAGCGTACCAACATCAGAATTGTGGGGGTGCCAGAAGAAGAGAGAGAGCAAGATACTGAAAACCTATTTAAAGAAATAATGACTGAAAACTTCCCACATCTGGTAAAAGAAATGGACTTACAAGTCCAGGAAGCACACAGAACCCCAAATAAAAGGAATCCAAAGAGGACCACACCAAGACACATCATAATTAAAATACCAAGAGCAAAAGACAAAGAGAGAATATTAAAAGCAGCAAGAGAAAAACAGTTCATTACCTACAAGAGAGCACCCATACGACTCTCAGCTGATTTCTCAACAGAAACGATGCAGGCCAGGCGGGAGTGGCAAGAAATATTCAATGTGATGAACAGCAAGAACCTACAACCAAGAATAATCTATCCAGCAAAGCTATCATTCAGAATTGAAGGGCAGATAAAGAGCTTCACAGAGAAGAAAAAGCTAAAGGAGTTCATCAACTCCAAACCAGTATTATATGAAATGCTGAAAGGTACTCTTTTAGAAGAGGAAGAAGAAAAAGGTAAAAGACAAAAAATTATGAACAACAAATACATATCTGTCAACAAGTGAATCTAAAAATTAAGTGAATTAAAAATTTGATCAACAGAATAAACTGATGAATATAATAGAATCAGGAGCACAGAAAGGGAGTAGACTGATAATTCTCAGGAGGACAAAAATCATAAAGTATCAAACACTGTGAAATTATAGCAGAAAGATTAAAGTTAGGTGAGGTAGATAAGTGATCAATCAAAGGACTTGTATGCATGCATATAAGCATAACCAACGATCACAGACACTGGGGGGTTGGGGTATGCCTGGAAGGAGGGGGAGCAATGGGGAGATATGTATAAAAATTAATAAAAATTAATTAAAATAAATAAATAAATAAATAAATCTTTATTGTTCAGATTATTACATTTGTTTCTCTTTTTTCCTCCCATAGCTCCCCTCCACCTGGCTCCCACCCTTCTTTCTACCCTTACCTACCCCCGCATTGTCCTCATCCATAGGTGTATGATTTTTGTCCAGTCTCTCCCTGAAACCCCCTCATCCCTTTCCCCCTGAGAATTGTCAGTCCACTCCCTTTCTATGCTCCTGATTCTATTATATTCAGTTTATTCTGTTCATCAGATTTTTAATTCACTTAATTTTTAGATTCACTTGTTGATAGATATGTATTTGTTGTTCATAATTTTTTATCTTTATCTTTTTCTTCTTCATCTTCTTAAAGAGTACCTTTCAGCATTTCATATGATACTGGTTTGGTATTGATGAACTCTTTTAGCTTTTTTTTTATCTGTGAAGCTCTTTATCTGCCCTTCAATTCTGAATGATAGATTTGCTGGGTAATTTTGGTTGTAGGTTTTTGCTATTCATCATGTTGAATATTTCTTGCCACTCCCATCTGGCCTGCATAGTTTCTGTTGAGAAATCAGCTGACAGTTGTATGGGTGCTCCCTTGTAAGTAATGAACTGTTTTTCTCTTGCTGCTTTTAATATTCTCTCTTTGTCTTTTGCTCTTGGCATTTTAATTATGATGTATCTTGATGTGGATTCCTTTTATTTGGGTTCTGTGTGATTCCTGGATTTGTAAGTTTATTTCTTTCACAAGATGTGAGAAGTTTTCTGTCATTATTTCTTCAAATAGGTTTTCAGTATCTTGCTCTCTCCCTTTTCTGGCACCCCCATAATTCTGATGTTGGTATGCTTGAAGTTGTCCCAGAGGATCCTTGCACTATCTTTACATTTTTGGATTCTTTTTTCTTCTTGCTTTTCCAATTGAGTATTTTTTGCTGCTTTATTATTCAAATTTTTTACTTGATTCATTTCTAGTTGGTCCTTTTTCATTTCTCTTGGGTCTCGCTAAATTTATCCATCTTTTCTAGGATATTCTTGAAAAACCTTATAACAGTGGTTTTGAACTCTATATCCAGTCATTTGTTTTCCTCCATTTCCTTTGTTTGTGAACTCTACCTTTGTCTCGGCATTTTCACTATGCCAGGAGAACTTCTGTGTTTGAATTAGCCTTATGATACAAGACTTGCAAAACTGCAAAAGCCTCTCTGTTAAGCTTGGATGGGGTGGAGTCTCAGGGCTTAGCGGACCACTTTGGCTTCCAGCCAGCCCTGCCCTACATAGCCCCTGGGTCTCAAGTGTCTCTCGGTAATCAGTAATTACTGCAGCTATCTCTGTGTACATTCACACATGTGCCTCTGGACCACTGACTTTCCTGCTCCCCTGTGCTTCAGGACCCATATGAGTCTGGGTCCCCAGGGTATCGCCCGAATCTGGGGTTCAGTGCAGTTAGAAGTGGTGCAGTTGGGAGGCTCTGTCTCCCCCTCACTAGAGAAAGCCAGCAGTACAATCAGCAGTCCGTCCTCTGCATGCAGTGATGTGTGCACCCCCAGACCTTTGCCCTTTCGTGGCTCCCCTAAATGTCTGTGCACTCCTTCCTTTTCATAGTCCAAACTCCCCCCATATGAGTCTCGCCCAGAATTAGGGTTCAGTGCCATTGACTAAGGGGTTCAGTGCAGTTGGGAGTCTCCGTCTCCGTCCCGCCAGAGGAAGGGAGCAAGGCACTCCAGCGCCCACTCTCTCCATGCATGTGTCTCCGTACCTCAGCTTTTTGCAGCTCCTCTGAATCTCCGTGAGCCCCTTTCTTTCCTTCTAGTTGTAGAATTTCCACTCAGCCAGCTTTCCTGTGGTTCTGGATGATGTCCATTCTGTCTTTTAGTTGTAGTTTTGAAATTATTGTGTGAGGCAGCAATTTAGGTGTTCACCTATGCCACCATCTTGGTTTCTCCCTCTTTGTCAAATTTTTTAAAATTGATTTTAGAGAGAGTAGAAGAGAGAGGAAAAGACAGAGATAAATATTGATGTGAGAGAAACACATTAATTGGTTACCTCCAGCATGCACCCTGACCAGGGCCCAGGCTGGGAAGAAGCCCTTGACTAGAATTGAATCCAGGACCCTTCAGTCTGCAGGCCAGTGCTCTATCCACTGAGCCAAACCAGCTAGGGCTCCTTTGTCAAATATTAACTGAGTGCAGTGGTTTGGGTCAATTTCTGGTGTCCCTATTCTGTTCCATTCATCTATATACCTGTTCTTGTGCCAGTACCAGGCTATTTTAATTATGGTGACTTTTTAGTATAACTTGATATCAGGTATTGTGATCTCTCCAACTTTGTTCTCCTTTCTCAAGATTGCTGTGGCTATTCAGGGTTTTTCTGGGTTCCAAATAAATTTTTTGGAATATTTGTTCTAGATCTGTGAAAATATGCTGTTAGTATTTTAATAGGGATTGTATTGAATCTGTAGATTGCCTTAGATAGTATGGACATTTTAATGATGTTACTTCTACCAATCTATGAAATTGGTATATTCTTCTATTTGTTTATATCTTTATCTCTTTTTTCAATATCCTGTAGTTTTCCTGAGTACAAGTCTTTCACCTTCTAGATTAAATTTATTTATAAGTACCTTAAATTTTTTGTTGCAATAGTAAATGGGATTTTTTCTTTAATTTCTCTTTCTGAGAGTTAATTATTGGCATATAAAAATGCCATCAATTTCTGGATGTTAATTTTGTATGCTGCTATATTGCCAAATTAATTTATTAAATCTAGTCACTTTTTGGTGGATTCTTTAGTGTTTTCTATGTACAATATCATGTCATCTGCAAATAATGTCAGTTCTACTTCCTCCTTTTCAATTTGGATGTCTTTTATGTTTTTTTATTGTCTGATCCCTGTGGCTAGCACTTCCAGTATTATGTTGAATAACAGTAAAGAAAACACACATCCTTGTCTTGTTCCTATTCTTAGGGTAAATGGTTTGTTTTTGCCGTTGAGTATGAGGTTGGCATTAAGTCTGTCATATATGGCATTTATTACGTTGAGGTATGACCCCTCTGTTCCTACTTTGCTGGGAGTTTTCATCAAAAATTAGGTTGGGCCCTATCTAGTGTGGCTCAGTGGATAGAGTGTTGGCCTGTGGACTTCAGGGTCCCCGGTTTGATTCCAGTCAAGGGCAAGCCTGGGTTGCAGACATGATCGTAGTATTTTCTTACAATCTTTTGGATTTCTGTTACTTCACCCCTTTCATTTCTGATTTTATTATTTAGGTCCTCTCTCTTTGTTTCTAATTGTTCATCAATCTTATTTATCTTTTCAAAGAACCTATTCTTGGTATCATTTATTTTTTTTTAAATATATTAGTAATGTTATTGGTTTTAGGGAGGAAGGGAGAGGGAGAGCAATAGAAACATCAATGATGAGAGAAAATCATTGATTGGCTGCCTCCTACATGTCCCCCACTGGGAATTGAGACTGCAACCCAGGCCTGTGCCCTGATCAGGAATGGAACAATGACTCCTGGTTCACAGGCTGCCACTCAACCATTCAGCCATGCCAGCTGGGCTTCATTGATTTGTTTTTGTTGTTGTAGTTGTTGTTTTAGCCTCTATGTCATTTATTTCTGCTCTAATCTTTATTCTTTTCTTCCTTCTACTTACTCTGGGCTTTTCTTATACTCTTTCTAATTCTTTAAGTTGTAGCATTAGTTTATTATTTGTTTCTCTTGTTGTTTTGTTTTGTTTTGTGTGTGTGTGTTTGTTTTTGTGAGGTAGGCCTGTAGTGCTAGAAACTTCCCTCTTAGGACTATGCCCTCTGAGTCCCAGCGAGTTGAGGTTTTTGAGTGTTCATTTTCATTTGTTTCCAGGAAGTTTTTTATTTGTAATAAAAACTTGAGCTCATTGGTAATACACTTATATTTTAACTAGTGACCTAATGCACAAAATTCATGCACAGTAAAAGGGGATTAATTAGAGGAAATAATTTAATATTGCTATTTTTCCTCTCTCTATAATAGAAGTGGCAGAGATTAAAGAAAATTAGGAAAATGTATATGAAAAACTTCTTCATGTCAGAATCTGGGGCTCACCATTGGACAGAGAGTCAAGTCCCCACCCACTCACATGAGCTTTAAAATCACGTGGGACCTAGACCTGGCCGGCCCCTCTGCATTGGGCTAGATCTAGACTTGGCCAATCCCACCCTTGTCAAGCTCTGCTGGGCAGGCAGAGCCTCAGGTCTTCTGGCCCAGCGCCAGGATTGGGGACACAGCCTGAGACCTCCTGTCAAGCCCAACCAGGCAGGAGGGTGCAGCCTCAGGTACCCTGGCCCAGTGCTGGGGCTGGGGGCATGGCCTGATGTCCCCTGTCAAGTCCTGCTGGGTGTGGTTGTGGTTTGAGGTCCCCCGGCCTGATGCCAGGGTAGAGGGTATGTCCTGAAGCCCCACCTGGTGGAGGGCACCGCCTGCTGTCCCCCTGCCTGGCGCTGGAGCTGGGGGAGCAGCCTGAGGTCCCATAGCCCAGCACCAGGATGAGAAGCACACCTTGAGATCCCCCATCAAGCTCTGCTGGGTTGGAGGCAAAGCCTGAGGTCCCTTGTCAAGACCCCAGGGGAGGGCATAGCCTGATTCTGCCTAAAGCCCTTTCAGAAACAGACTTTTGAATGATTAAGATTGACAGCTGGCTGGCAGGCAAAGGTAGGGCTCAGAAGAGGGAGGAGGCTGGGGAACCTGGAGAAGTTGGCTGACCCCTCCTTGGTTCCTAGCCCACTGGCCTTAGAGTGTACTTTGCAGCCCCTCCCTTGAGCAACCAAGTCCTGTGGAGATAAACCCAAACTGCATAACTTGAAGCTTCAAACAAGTTGCTGAGAGCCAAAGGAGGACAGTTTGTGACAGTGGTTAGCACCTAATACCTCCCTGGAAGCCAGTTACCAAAAGAGCAGGATCCAAAGGGAGCTTCCAGAAGGCACTGAACTGCTGAGATAAATGCCACTTCACTATTTTTTTCTCTTTTTCTTTTTAATATATTTTTATTGATTTCAGAGAGGAAAAAAAAGGAGAGATAAAAACGTCAAGGATGAGAGAGGATCTTTGATCAGCTGCCTCCTGCATGCCTCACACTGGGGATCAAGCCTGCAATCCAGGCATGTGCTCTGACCAGGAATCAAACAATGGCCTCCTGGCTCATAGATCAGTGCTCAACCACTGACCCATCATGCCAGTTGGGCTCTCTTTTTCTTTGTTTTGTTTTGTGTGTTTTTTTCCTTTATATTCATTATCTTCTTTATAGATTTGTTATTATTTTAGTCTTTCTTTTTTTAAAAAAAATATATTTTATTGATTTTTTACAGAGAAGAAGGGAGAGGGATAGAGAGTTAGAAACATCGATCAGCTGCCTCCTGCACGCCCCGCACTGGGGATGCACCCGCAACCAAGATACATGCCCTTGACCGGAATCAAACCTGGGACCTTTCAGTCCACAGGCCAATGCTCTATCCACTGAGCCAAACCGGTTTCGGCTCTACTTTTCTTTTATATATCTAATTTTCTCTTCCCTTTGCTTACTCTATTTTTTTTTCTTTCTTTTTCTTCTTTTGCCTGCTTTCTTATCTTCTTTCTCTTTTCTTATTTTTGGACTTTCTGCTTTCTCCTCTATTTTCCTTGTCAAATATTTTTCTAATTATTTTCTTTTATACTGTTTTCCTTCCCCTTTTCTATATTTTTCTTATTTCATCTCTGCCTTTTCATATTCCCTTTTCTTCCCTTGTTTTTTTTCCTTATATTTTTTATTTCTTTTCTTCTATCATTCTTGTTCTCTTTTCTCTTTACTAATTCTCTTTTATTTTGTGGTTGCTTTGTTGTTGTTGTAGGGATCTTATTATGTTTTTGTTTTGTTTCTTTTGTTGTTGTTTTTGGTTTTGTTTGGTTTATTTTTGTTCTATCAGCACCTGCATAAGAGCTGGCATGATGTGGTCAGGGGTGAGCCTCACAGTCAGCCAGCCTGAGAGGAGATTCCACTCATGCATGGGACAACATTCAAAACACAATTACAACAGGAGAGCACAAAGAACTCACACAAAGGACATTCCTAGAGTACCCAACTCAGAAGATCTAAGAGACTGCACCACTGGGTCTCATAAAACACTTAGTACATAAGGCCACCCACAAAGACTGGGATGCATAGCAGTTTGACTAATACACAGAAACAAATACAAAGGGACAGTTAAAATGGGGAGACAAAGAAACAACCCCCAAATGAACTAAGAGGAGGAATTGCCAGAAAAGGAATTAAATAAAATGGAGGCAAGCAATTTGTCAGATAAAGAATTCAAAGTAATGATTATAACGATGCTCAAACAACCTTGTGAGAACTACAAACAACTTAATGAGAACTACACCAACATGAAAAAAGGAGGTAGAAACCAAGAATAAGAATCAATTGGAAATGAAGAATGACAGCTGAAATAAAGACTATCCTGGGAGAAATAAACAGTAGACTAGGAGAAGCAAAGGACCAACTCAAGAAATTAGAAGACAATGCAGAAAAAAGCACTCATTCCTTGCAGCAATTGGGGAAAAAAATTAAAAAGCAGGAGAAAAGTGTAAGGGAGTTTGGGGACAACATGAATTATTTATGTGTTATTTTAAATTATCCATAACTATACATATTTTAAGCAATAATACAATGAACACTGTATTATTGATACAGCCACCAATATGGCTATGCTGGTGGGAATGCAGACTGGTACAACCATTGTGGAAAATAATGTGGAGTTTTCTCAAAAAAATTAAAAATGGAGCTTTCATTTGTCCCAGTCATCCCACTTCTAGGAATATATCCTAAACAGCCTAAAACACCAATCAGAAAGAAAATATGCACCCCTATATTCATAGACGCATTATTTACAATAGCTAAGATCAGGAAACAGTGCAAGTGCTCTTCAGCAGATGACTAGATTAAAAAAAACTGTGGTGCATCTACACAACAGAATACTACAATGCTGTAAAAAAGAAAGAACTCTTACCATTTGCAACAGCATGGATGGACATGGAGAGTATTATGCTAGCAAAATAAGCCAGTTGGAGAAAAAGAAATATCACGTGATCTCATCATTTGTGGAATATAACAAACAACATATACTGATGAATGAAAAGAGAGACAGAGACACATCGAACAGACTGTCAGACCTCAGAGGGAAGATGGGGGGTGGTGGTAAGAGATCAACCAAAGGACTTGTATGCTTGCATATGGGGCGGTGAGGGCATGTGCTAGAGGGTGGGAGTGGCTAGAGAGAGGTTAATGGGGTGGGGGGAGAGGAGACATAGGTAATACTTTAAATAATAAAGAAGTTTTTAAAAAGATTATTATGCTAAGGAAAGTAAGCCAGTCAGAGCAAGACAAATATCACACGATCTGACTTATATGTGGAATCTAATGATCAAAAGAAACTGATAACCAAATAAATCCAGAGACATAGAAGCCTGCAACAGACTGACAATCCTTAGGGAGATTAACTAAAGAACGTATATGCATAACTCATGGACACTGACAATAGTGTGATAAAGACATGAAAGGGGAGGAGAGGATCAATGATGGGAGGTGGAAGAAGGGGCATGTTATACTTTCAACAATAAGGATAAAATTTTTAAAAATTACAATATTAAAATTATATAATTTGTAGTGGTCTCTTGTTTTTCAATCTTACTTTGATTCTGTTCTCAGAAGCCTATGAAGCAACCCTTTTGGTAGCCTCTTCTGCTACAGTTTTATTTTCCAATCTGCCTGCATCCTCTTTGTCTATCTAAAGATACCAGTATTCAAAGTCTTTTTAAATACCAAAGATTGGATACATAGAGATTTTAAGACAGGAGATAGATTTTGTGTGTGTGTGTGTGTGTGTGTGTGTGTGTGTGAGAGAGAGAGAGAGAGAGAGATATCTTATCACTGTCTGTCTGATCCTATCTAATAAAAGAGTAATATGCAAATTGACCATACCTCTGCTACACCCACAAGCCATGTCCACCAGCCATGCCCACCAGCCAATTAGGAGCGAGTATGCAAATTAACCCAACCAAGATAGCTACGGCCACAGAAAGAGCAGGAGGGAGGGTTGAGTTGCCCTTGGCAGTGGAGGAAGTCAAGTTTTCCATACACCCTGGCTGGCCCAGGCCTCCGCTTAAGGCAACAAAGTTTCAATGGCTGTGGGAGCAGAAGGTTTGGCTCCACTCCAGGCTACAAAGTTTCAATTGTAGAAGATAAATAAATCCCAGATACCAGGGCCTCCGCTTGTGTTGCCGGGGGGTGTAGCCAGCCTGCAAGCCATCATAGGCCCCTCGTCCAGGCCACCGCATGCCCCAAGGGAACCCCCACCCTGATCCAGGACACCCTTCAGGGCAAACCAGCTGGCCCCACCCATGCACCAGGCCTCTATCCTATCTAATAAAAGAATAATATGCAGATTGACCATCATTCCAACACACAAGATGGCTGCCCTGATGTGGTCAAAAGATTCTGCCCCCATGTGGACACAAGATGGCTACTACAAGATGGCCAGCAGGGGAGGGCAGTTAGGAGGGACCAGGCTGGCAGAGGAGGGAAGTTGGGGATGACTGGGCCTGCAGGGGAGGGAAATTAGGGGTGACCAGGCCTGCAGGGGAGGGCAGTTAGGAGCAATCAGGCTGGTAGGGGAGAGCAGTTAGAGGCAAACAGGTGGCAAGGGAGCAGTTAGGCATCAATCAGGCTGGCAGGGGAGTGGTTAGGGGGTGATCAGGCTGGGAGGCAGAAATGGTTAAGGGCAATCAGGAAGCAAGCAGGTAAACAGTTGGAAGCCAGCAGTCCTGGATTGTGAGAGTGATGTCCTACCTGGATCAGGCCTAAACGGGCAGTCGGACATCCCTCAAGAGATCCCAGATTGGAGAGGGAGAGGCTGGGCTGAAGGACACGCCCCCCATGCACAAATTTTGTGCACCAGGCCTCTAGTGTATAATAAAGGGAATTATTCTACACTGTACTAACAAATAAGATCCAATTTATTTATACAAATGTCATACTTCCTCATTTTCTTCATTACACTGTCTGTCATTTGTCTTGGCTATTATCCACATTTCAATTAGGGTTGTTTTTTCTTCCTCTTATCATATACAAATAAGTCTGATCTGGTATTATATATCCTAATTCTAGTGTATATTTTCATTTCCACTTTTACTTCTGCTCTTTCATTTTCCTGTATTTCTTGTACAGCTCACTTTTTTACTTCTCTTAAATTCAACCTTTTTCTTTATAGCCAGACTCAAGCACCTGACTCCTTCATTATATCTTCTAGTCTAGACATGTCCAGGCATTACACATTGAAAAACTTATTTTATAATAAATTACTTTTCCATTATTTCTTCTTTATATTAGGCTTAGGCTATTATATTGATTTTCTGGAATTATATGTGAAGATAAATTATATTATCTATGACTTTCATTTCAAGATAATAAAAGAAGCATTACAAAACATTAGTTATGAAAATGGAACATTGGCTCTGAGACCAATGAGAACCATGGCTCTATGTCATTTCCTGTTCCCTGCAGGACAGCAAGTGTCATGGCCTGGTGATTGTAGGAGGAAGGGCTACCTTTTCTACACTTATGATAGGTGCTATGATCTCAAGTGAGTAGGGCTGATTCTTGATATACCAAAGGAATTAGACAATCATCTCTAAACCAAGCCTGGTTTCATGATTAAAGAAGTTAGGTAACTTCCCTCTCAACCCCAGAGCAGTAAACCTCAAGGCTCAGCTTCAAATGTAGATAATAAAACTCATAATTTAAAGGACAAATAAAAATGTGTTATTTTAATTATTGATAACTACAAATATTGTAAGAAGGGTCAGGAGGAATCACTTAATTGTGTTCAGGTTCTACAAACTTCAGCTACTGTACAGATAATTGATTGAGAGGCTCATGTATGGACTCAAGAGTAACACGACAGCCTTTCTGGTTTTCTCTTGAAATCTAGTGCAAATGTGGCCAGTCTTTCCCCATGTGCCCTTATGGTTCCAAAAAATCATAAAATTAATCTTCTATCATTAAAAATCATCTGGGATCTTAAGAGATTAATAGCATAATAGTATAATTTATGAAGAAATGAAGCACAATTGGGGATTGTCTTAATGATCTTAAGAATCTAATTCCTTTATATTGTAATTTTATGTATTGACTCTAAGTAATATAGTTGCTCAGCTGTGGTCTGGGTCTCTATAGCTTCTAGTTAATAAGGTGTTGGAATGTGAGTCAGGAAAATATGGAGATGATATGTATTATTGCTTTCTCAATCTGAATCCTCCCATTTTATTTCAGTTTTAATATGTTATTTGAGGATATTGAATTAAGTCCAATATCAAGACATCACCCATAATTAATGCATGGTATTAAATCAGCAAGAGTAACATTGGTCCATGTGAATTGTTTAATGAACATTGTATTATTGATCCGGCCACCAATATGGCTATGACTTTTCAGACTGGATGGAAGGAAAGAGTCATCAACTGCCTCAAATTATTTTGGGGAGGATGTGGCCATAAATTGTATAGGATGGAATACCTAAATCAAGATGGCCAAAAAACATTTCTGAGAAGGATCATAGAATCTTTTTATGGGAAATATTCATTAAGAAAAATATCTATTGGAAATAAGAGAGAGAAGATTTTGTTTGTTCTTTTCAAACAGAAGGTTCTGTGATTCATTAAGAATTATAACTACAATAAAATGAGGTTTTGGAGGGGGAATCATTTACTGACCAACTCCTTAATTCAAGTTGCTGGTTTATTCAGTGTACCTTAATAATATATGCTTTCTATATTTTTACTCATTTTTGACTAGTCACTTTAATTAATTAATTTATTTATTTATTTATTTATTTTAGAGAGAGAGAGAGGAGGGAGGAAAGGAAGAAGGGAGAGAGAGAAAAAAAACAATTTGTTGTTCCACTTATTTATGCAGTCGCTGGTTGATTATTGAATGTGCCCTAACTGGAGATCAAATCTGTAACCTTGGCTTATCAGGAAGATGCTCTACAACTGAGCTACCTGGCCAGGGTCTGACCTATCACTTATTAATAAAATAGAGGCCCAGCCAGTGTGACTCAGTGATTGGGCATTGACCTATGAAGTCACAGTTTGATTCCCAGTCAGGGCATATGCCTTGGTTGCAGGCTCCATCCCAAGTGTGGGATGTGCAGGAGGCAGCCAATCAATGATTCTCTCTCATCATTAATGTTTCTATCTCTTTCCTTCTCTCTTCTTCTCTGAAATCAATCAAAATATATTTAGAATAAAATAGAGAAACTATGAAATGTGACCTTATCATACAGATGCAGCAATCCTGTTGCTTACTGTATTTGTTTTCACCACACACATACCATAAACTGAATGGCTTAAAAAAAAATTTATTGTCTCAGTTCTCAAAGCTAGAAATACAAGATGAAGGTGTCAGCAGACCCATGCATCCTCTGAAGGCACTAGGGAAGGATCGGTTTGAGGCCTTTCTCCAAGTTTCTGATAGTTCTTTGGCTCATGGAAGCATAACAATCTTCTTATGTGTTCTCCCTGTGTACATGTCTCTGTGTCCAAATTTCCTCTTTATATAGAACACATTGGATTAGGAATTCTTCCTATTCCAATAGGACCTCATCTTAACCAGCTATTCCACAGCAACCGTATTTCCAAGTAAGTTCACATTCTGAAGTACTGGGGGTTCAGGTTTCAACATATAAATTGGTGAGGGGAACACAATTCAACCTGTAACCTTTACCTTTTTGCTTAAAGCAATATGCTTTGTCTATGAAATTACAGCTGTGGGAAAGGAAGTAAAATAGTGGTTTTGAATGGTGCTATGGCAACCACAACTTCTAGTTTCAATTTCTAAGCCCTCCTACTTATATTTCTTCTTGACTTTAAGGAAGTAAAATATCAGAACTCTTGGACAATTCTAAGCATCCATGAGTCACTCTGAGTGTTTTTCAAGAGAGACAATACCGATAGAGATGCAACTACCAATCATAGAAAAGCATACGAAATTATCAGCAAATCTTCCAAATATCCATAAACTGCTACTTTTAGATTTGTTCACCTAAAACATGGTAATATGCACTGCCCCTCAGCATCTTGCTGCCACTTTCTTCAAGTTTGAGAATCTTCAAAAAGTCAAACCCATCCCAAGCAAAATGATAAGTAAAGGAGAATTGCCTTTCTAGCTCTTCTCTTCTCTTCCTTCCCTTGCTCCCTCCCTTTGCACAGCTTCCCTCAGACAATTCATTGTTTGTAAACACCTTTCCTGACCAGGATCCTCTGGGGTCCTGCAGACATTCTACCTGGACCAGCCACCTTCGCTGTTTGGCCCATTCTGCTACTGCAATTCAGGGTTTGGTATGAATTTACATGCAGAAATCTGCTATTTTGGAACTCCTCCACATCAGGCTCTCTACGACACCATTTTGGATCACAATTTTCAAAACTAAGAAGCTTTATCCATGATACTGTGGTAGTGGGAGACAGACAAAGGGACTTTCCATCCCTTCTGGGTAAACCTGTGTTTAAAAAAAGAACTTCTTAAAACAACAATGGATGCCTCTGTTGAATACTTCAGCATGGTGGCTTTCATTGGGATTCTCAGACAGGGGTAGCTACATAATTGCAAGGTCTAGTACCAAGTGGAAGTGCAAGGCCACAAGCCACAGGGCACAAGCACCCTTATAGGACTGTGACCTCAACAGCAATGCACATTCAGTGCTTGAATTAGGGATGCTCAAGAGGGTCCCTCTGAGTCACCTGACAAATGGGATGTGATGCTAACTCTGATTCTCCATGCACTTCAACCCAGGCTGCCACTAGGGGCAGAGGAGACAGAATCCAGACTCGCCCACCCCCTCTGCTGAGTAGACTTGGGTGCCTGGCCAGGCAGTCATGGGATGGGAGTGGGGAGGAGGAGGCAAGCTGGTGGGGACAGAGAACAGGCAGCCAGGAACCTGTCTGGCAGTGTAGGGGGAAGGAAGGAGCAGCAGGCAGTACAATAAACCCTAGATTTTGTGGAGTCCAATCTAAAGACAAAATTTCTGCCTTATATGTCCTAAGTAAAATTAACACCCTGTTAATTTTAAAATAGTTTTAATCAAGATTTGTTCATAATTAAATTAACAGGTAATTTTTTATTAATTCACTGTTATTTTTAATAAATTTTAGCAAATAGGCCATATGTCAGAGAAAACACTGTAGTAATGTTGCATACATAAATAAATATTACATATGGACAACTATAGTGTACATATTTAAATCCAAGAGTAACACTCATAAACAATGTCTGGGGACTGATTAGCATGTGATCATATTGCATCATGTGCGGTAATTGAATGGTGTGACTTTCTGGAGCAGTTTATGGATTTTTAAAGTTATTTTTTTATTTACTTCAGAAAGGAAGGGAAAGGGAGAGGGAGAAACATCAATGATAGGAGAGAAACATCATTAGTGGACTTCCTCCTGCACGCCCCCTACTGGGGAACAGCCTGCAACCTGGGCATGTGTCCTGACTGGGAATCAAACCATGACCTCCTTGTTTCATACATCTATGCTCAACCACTGAGCCATACCAGCCATGTTCTGCAGCAGTTTTAACACTAGTTGTTGTTCCCATGTCTGCTAAGCCACACCCCGGCTGTGTGTATTTGTTTATGTGAGGTGACTGGTGAATGCACGCATTTATTAGACCTATTTAGAATAAATTTAAAATTACAATAATATATATAGAAAACTTTTCTGTGAAGTTAAACTTTTCATACACACTTAATTTTAATTATACAAATGTGTCTACATAAATAAGAGCAGGTAAACTAACTAAGTTGTCAATTTTTTAACATACACATTCAGAAAACCTGCTTTTTATAAAACAAACTTTTGACTTTACCAGACACTTCCTTGCCCAAATTAGTCCCTTATATTGAGTTTTACTGTACTGCATGTGAGCCAAGGCTACAAATCTTCAGCATATACTTCAATGTCTCACCAGACTTTACTTACAAAACACAACTTCAAAGATAAAACTGTTGCTTCAAGACAGCGGCCACAAGAGCATTAAACCCCAAGTGCAACGATGAGCCACAGAAAAGGCAGCAATATTCCCACACAAGTAGATCTTTGTATTGGTCCTTCAATCACCTGGCATCCTAAGGACAGCAAGACATCATACAGTAATAGGATTTGGAACAAGATCCAGATTTGTGGCCTGAGTTTCTAACTTGCTAGGTGATATTAAACTTTATACAGTGATTAAACCATGCTTTATCATTTGTGGTGGCATAATAGGAGGTGGTATTCTGTAGGGGTTATATTAAATAAGGTCAGTTGTGGCACACACCGCAAGCTAACTGCTAAAATCCACCCATTCCGTCTTTGGGTGCAGAGACAGACTATGTTTCTTTGTCTTTCTTACAGGTAGGTGGAGCCATATGACTAAGTCCTCTGCTGCAAAATGTGAGCAGGAGGGTCATGGGCCCCTCCCAGGGCAGGCCAAAAAAAATCTCCCGCAGCTGCTTCTCTATTCTTTTCCCATTATGCAGGCTGGTTGTAAATGATGATGCAGTCCTAGAAATGGGAATTCTTAACCTGGTGTACATGACGGCCCAAGGATCTGTAGATATAATTTAGGGAGTCTGTGACTTAGATAAGGAAGACCTTTAACTTTTTTTTTCCATTAACTTCTATTTGAAACGTTGCTTTTCCATTCATTATTAATGTAGGCAACAAAGCACAGTACTATGAACAGTAATTGACTCTTTTATCAATAAAAATCTCAATACTGTCATGTTTTATTATAGTATTACAGACATTTCAAAATGCAATGTATGCTCATTACTACTTTGATATTATAGTAGTTATTAGAACCACTGCTAGATCTTATTATTTAATGTATTAATAAAAAGCACACATATTATTATATCGCAAATTAGATTTTTCAAATCCTTTATATCTATATTTCAACTTTATGCATTTGTAAACATTATTCAAAAAAAAGTTTATAGGCTCAATCAAACACAAAACATTTCAGACCCCTGGTAGGATTATGTTAAGGAGGAAAAAAAAATCTAGATACAAAAGGCTATTTAGCCCTAGCCGGTTTGACTCAGTGGATAGAGCATCAGCCTGCAGACTCAAGGGTCCCAGGTTTGATTCGGGTCAAGGGCATGTACCTTGGTTGCCGGCACATCTCCAGTGGGGGGTGTGCAGGAGGCAACTGATTGATGTTTCTCTCCCATTGATGTTTCTAACTCTCCCTTTCCCCTCCTCTTCGTAAAAAATCAATAATATATATATTTTAAAAGGCTATTCACTGTGTGACCCCATCAATAGGACATTGTGGAAGAGACAAATCATAAGGACAGAAATCGAAGGGGAAAGGCAGGAAACTGATTACTAGGGGACACAAGGGGATGGTGGGCACACACTGTATATATTGTCAGAACTCATTGGGCTGTTCGTCTCAAAAGGAAATTTTACTGTGTGTAAATAAACATGGCTTTTTAAAAGAAAACCCTACCAGGGGATAACAGAATCACCAATGAAAGGGGCCTGCATGAAGACATGGAGAGTTGCCCACTGACCTGAACAACTGTCCAGGGCTGTTATTTTAGAGAGAAACTAACTTCAGTTGTGTTGGGTCCAGACTTGGTTCCATTTGTTACTACAGCTAAGACTACTTTAATATATTTTGTGAAAGTATTTTGTTAACTATGAAACATAATACAAATGTTGAAATTAGAATATTCATGTTCAAGTTCTGACACTGTTACTTTGTAAGGTTTCCTAATTTGCACAATCACTTAACTTCTCTAAACTTCAATCTCTTCATCCACAGAATGTATAAAATTGATAATACTCTCCATATATGCTATGAAGATAGGAGACTCTGTACATATTAGCCTAGAGTACACAGTAAATGAAGAACTGTTCTTTATTTTTTTTAATATATTTTATTGATTTTTTACAGAGGAAGAGACAGGGATAGAGAGTTAGAAACATCCATCAGAAAGAGACATCGATCAGCTGCCTCTTGCACACCCCCTACTGGGGATGTGCCCGCAACCAAGGTACATGCCCTTGACCGGAATCAAACCTGGGACCTTTCAGTCTGCAGGCCAACATTCTATCCACTGAGCCAAACCGGTTTCGTCAAGAACTGTTAAGTAGTCACCTACTCTATTGATGTTTGGAATGTTACCTAATGCATTTGCAGTAAATAAAATCTAGTATTACACTTTTCTTAGCAAAACTATTTCTTGGGATGTAGTCCCTTTATCATATCTCATAGATACGAGATGCTTAAGACCAACTAATCTAACCAGTTTGTTTTCTATTTCTGCTCAGAGGAACAAAGCAAGAGTGATAGTATGTCATCAGATTCTGAATGACAGAATTGGCAACTAACTCCCAGAGATGAAAGAAAAGATCCAGAAAATCCCCACATTCTGACTCAAAGCCACAGCTACTGGTATTGAGGACAAGCCACCATGCTACAGAGCTTGTAAAGAGCTGCCTTTATGGAAGAACAAAGTAGGAAAAAACTGGAAAAGGAGAGATCACAATTTGGGAGGCTACAAGTTTATTGAAATGAGATGATTACTTTTCTTTATCTCCTGAAAACATAAAAAGAGCAATCAGAAAGATAGAGGTTTCCTAAACTCTTTCCCTCAGCATCACTGTGGGATAGAGATTAGTATCTTGTTTAAGAATAGATCAAGGACTAGATTAGCCACATGCCTGATATTGCTTTAGAGAATCATGACAGATATGAGAGAAGGTCTGTCTGGGAGAGGCAACCTACATTTCTACTGTTTGGAGAAAGAAAGATTCTTGAATGTCTGTGGGTCAAAGTGACTCTGCTGAAGGAGCCTAAGCCTGAGCCATCTTACTTTGACTGCACTGAAGAATCACCCAACAGTTGACGGGACCCCAAGTAAAGTGTACTACCTATGGCAGGGGCTTTGGCCATGGTACCAATGAAATCCAAGTCAGATTTCCCATGCTAGGGACTCTGCAAAGAGGATGTCCCTATCAGCATCCTTCAAAGAATCAACAATTATACTAAGAGAGAATCAGCATTTGTTACTGCTACAAAATGCAAATGTATAAGCACCAGTCACAACCAACAGAGTAGTAATTGTATCTGTATGAGCCATTCTAAAAGGACACTGTGGTCTCTGCCTTTCCTACTTGGTTCCCACCCCAGCACCATGGCAGAAGCAGTGAGAAGGCAGGTATCAGAGAAGTTGCCTCAGATAGTGTACACTGTGTGGCCTCCCCCGACTCCAGGCAGCCAGGATACGGTGTTCCCATCAGAGCCACTAAGCAGCTCCCAACTACCACCACTACCATAATCAATAACAACCACCACCATCATTCCTCTAACCACCACCTTAGCCACCATCACCACTATCATCACCCTACCCTCAAAACGTTCCACCATCACCACCATCACTACCTGTACCAAAGGTCCTACCTGTATGGTTAGGAGTATGGATAGAGATTTGGGCTAAATATGACTTCAATATTTAGAAGTGAATTGTACTGAGTCTTAAGACATGATCAAGAAACTATTCTAATAACTACGTGTCTTTAAAGTCATGGGAATTCATGGCAGTATCTCAAAGGAATCCATTACCTGGAAGCAGAGGTTAACTTAAATGGTAAAATAATTTTATATTTATACCCATAATGAATTGCGACATTCATTGGGAACCAAGTACCTCCCAAGCATAAGTTTAGCACTTATTTAAATGTTACCTCTTTCACACCTAGGAGTACTTCCTTGATGAAATAGTTCCCTAGCCAAAGAGAGCTGGTGTATTCTTTCCACATCCAATGGCAAAAATATAGTTTTCAAATATGTTTAAATACATTTTAGCAAGTACATTTCCTGGCCAGGTAATCATTAGTGTGTTATGAAGTAAAAGCATGAGGCAGAAAGAAGAGGCCCAGTGGATCTCAGAGCTGTGCCAGGAAACTGCCCAAGAAGGTATTAACTTGTTGATTAATGAATGGCCACACAGCAGAAAACATGGGATGTGAAAACTGTTTCTTGTCATCATATATTTAATTTGTGGATGACCAATATTCATTTGAGGAAAGTGAAGACATAGGTTCTGAGACATACATCAATACCAAAAACAACGTCACTACTAATATTAACTCTTGAAAAAGCCCGATCTTATGGAATGATGCCAGTAATTTTTAGAGAACAAGACATGATTAGAGAAATCTGTTAGCATTTAAAACATACATTCTAATGACAAATGGTGCTCTAGAATTATTTTGTTTTACATTATTGATACTACTGCTTTTTTCCTGAGTTTTATGTTGGGGATGGTGGTGGTGCTTTTGGTTTCTTTTGATTTTTGTTTCTGGCTAGCCAAAGGTTCACCATGAAATGACACACCCAAACAGAAACTGAAAACCCAAAATTAAGGATAAATTTATCATAATTCTTTATCAAACCAGCAAAAGTAAAAAGGCCCAAATAGCATGCTTAGCCATTGTTATGGACTGAATTATTTGGAGATAGTGTCTTTCTAGAAGCAATTAAGTTAAAATGAGATCATTAGAGTGGGCCCTAATCTAATACAACTGGTTTCCTTAAATGAAGGGGAAAAAATGAGTACAAACACACAGAGAGAAAAACCAAGTGAAGACAAAGGGAGAAGACAGCCATCTACAAGACAAAAAGAGAGGCCTCAGGAGAAACCCATCCTGCCAACACCTTGATCTTGGACTTTTGGCCTCCTAAACTGAGAAAATGAATTTCTGTTGTTTAAGTCATCCAGTATGCAATACCTTGTTATGACAGCCCTAGCAGCCTAATATAGCTATCATTATTTTTAACTACATATTTCACTTAAAATCACAGCAATGTAGAACTGGAAAGTGCCCAAGCACCAACTGGTGCCCAAGCACCAGTCCAACCCTATCATTTTATGTCTAGTAATAATAACTAGCAGTAACGAATGCCTATTGTGTGGGGCATATACTGTATATTCTGATATTTATATCAACCCTGCTCTGTATATTTGTTATTATACTCAGTTGTACAGATCCCCAGAGCCAGTAATTACCAGAAACTAGAACTAAAACCCAGCTCAGCTTGACACCAAAATTCTGAATGCTTTTTTTTTAACAAAAGTAGTTTTTAACAAATTTATGTATTTCAAGGTCCTGAACTCTTTTTTAAAAAAATATTTTTTATTGATTTTTTACAGAGAGGAAGGGTGAGGGATAGTGAGTTAGAAACGTCAATGAGAGAGAGACATCGATCAGCTGCCCCGGCCCGGGGGGGGCGGGGGGCGGGCGGGGCGGGGGGCCCCCCCCCCCCCCCCCCGCAACTGGGGATGTGCCTGCAACCAAGATACATGCCCTTGACTGGAATTGAACCTGGGACTTTTCAGTCCGTAGGCCAATGCTCTATCCACTGAGCCAAACCGGTTTCAGCAAGGTCCTGAATTCTTGAACATTACACAGGAAGACATTTGCCTAAAGTTAACAAATGAGTCACAGCAGAACTAGAGATGAAATAGAGGTCACCTGATTCCCAAACCACTATCCTGCTTCAATTATTACAAAAACATTTTAAAATACAAAACGATATAGAGTTGGTATGCATGGTTAGCCGGGAAAGTTCTGAGACCCACTGGAACTCTTATTTGTGTCTCATGCTCTGCAAATACTTTATGAAGTGTCAGAGGATTTGAATACTTTAGGCAATGTGCAAGGCTTCTGGACTAGAAACACCTGTGAGAGTAGCTAGAGATTGGTAATGGGGCAGAGAAGGGGAAGAGGCTATGCCGATAAAGTTTAGGATTTGAAGAGAAAAACTCAAATAGCAGGGGTTTGGAACATGAAAAACTGAAGTTTTCACCATACATACCAAATCATAAGCGGGCACACATTCTAAATGCTATTCTAGATAATCTTTACATAAATAGGAAGTTCTACAATTTGGGAGGTTTTCTTTTGAAGGAATTTTCTTCTCTTAGGCCTATAGAGCTGTTAGATAGAAGTCCTTTAGTTTATACTCAAGCCTATTCCTGACATTCTCATTAAAATCAGACTACAAAATTGCACTTTAAAAATCCTAAATAAAACCTAGAGCTCATCACTGTAGTGAGAAATATTCCAAATAGAAGACGCTAAGTTGTAAGCATGAAACTATCTTTGTTGTGTTAGGGGGAATTGCCTCTTCTCAGCTGTGTTCATATAAGTATACCCTATATCAGTGATTCTCAAAGTGAGGTCCCCAAGCCAGCAGCACTAATTAATGTCTCTGGGGTGAGTCTTGTTAATGATGCAAAATCTGAAGACTTACCTCAGGCATAGTATTGAATAGGAAACTTAGCAATGTATATTTTAATAAGCCCTCCAGGTGATTTTGATCTATACATATGTTTTAGAACCACTGCTTTATAATAAATACTTTTTAATTTTTAAAAAAGGTTTTAAACATTGAACTCCAAAACCTTTACTAAGGAAAGTATTTAAAAGAGGAAATCAAAATGATCCAAGCCAATTATTAAATCACTAGAGGCCTGGTGCATGAAATTCATGCACAGAAGTGGGAGAGAGGTTCCTCACCTCAGCCCAGTCTGCATCCTCTCCAATCCGGGAACCCAAGGTTCAGGCCTAAACCAGCAGTCATACATCCCTCTCGCAACCTGGGACCACTGGCTCCTAACCACTCCCCTGCTTGCTTGCCTGCCTGCCTAATCAACCCTAACCACTCTGCATGCATGCCTGATAATCCCTAACCCCACTGCCTGCCTGCCTGATCATCCCTAACCACCTTTGCCTGCCAGACTGCTTGCCCCTAACCACTCTCCCCTGCTGGCCTGATCACCCCTAACTGCTCCCCTGCCAGCTTGATTTGACCCTAACTACCTCTGCCTCGGCCCTCGCCACTGTGGCTTTGTCCAAAAGGAGGATCAGAGGACAGGAAGATGTCTGGTCGACCCAATCTAATTAGCATATTATCCTTTTATTAGTATAGATGTTCTGTGAAAGACTTAACACTACCTACTGAGCTATCATATTTAGCCTCTTGGGTACCTATTAATACTTGAAAGTCTGTGAGCATTGAAAAGAACAATTTCCTGATTGAATAATTGTATAATTAATTTTTTTGAAAGTATTGATTTTCTATTCTTTTTTAAAATGTCATTCCTATGAAAATATTCTTCTGAGGTATGCCCTAGTCCATTTAGCATTTTAAGATCCAAATAAGACATATACCAAAACATCACCAGTGGTTATCTCTGGGCAGAAGAATTATAGACAAATTTTTATTCTTTTCTTTACTTATCTGCAATAATTTTTTAAAATAGTAAGGTAAGGATAGATAAGCATATAAGGTTCCATTAAACCCAAGAGAGATCCATCATTCAGAATGACTGTAGCCAGATCCATTACTGATAGGTGAAGAAATATTTTTTTATAATTTGACATAGAATGCATTTTCAGTAAACTGGATTGAACAGAGACATTTCCCCTATTGCTTTTTTTCTTACATGTCATAGATGGACTAACTATATTACATGAGAATTAAACAGAAATTATTCTAGAAAGGACATGCAAGTAGCTTTAGTCTAATCATAAGAGAGTTTTTTAAATGTTCAAATGTTTTCTAACCAAAAAAAAAAAAATGCTTTGGAATCTACAGAGAAATTATTTTTACAATACATGGAATCACTATATAAAATCTTTTGTCATACGTAATGGTCCTCAGTTCCATGGGCTGTTACTCACTTTGGCTGATCAGCAGTTATGTTGTAATAAAAAGGGATTCATATTTTAGCTACTCAGTTTATATTGCAGCAACTGAGATTGAAATTTTTTTTATTTTCCCCACTTTCATCCTAAAGATGTGTTTTTCTTAACATAGATCTATTGTCTTCATTTTTAAATGTTTTTCATTTAGATATACTTTAGGTACTTCCTATGAATTTTATGGGCCTCCATTCTTATTATTGTTGTAGTTGTCATTTCTGAAATCAATGAAGCATAGCCTTTTGTAGGATTGACTTGTACCAATCTACTGAGCTAGAAGAAAGATTGGCATTCTATTTCTTTACAATTTCCTGCCCAAATAATGAGTGTGTGTAATGTCGTTAGATTAACTTTTTAAAATCCCAAATAAGGTCTTGTTTTTCTTATGTTTATTTTTGTCATCTCCCTTATACTATGCTATTGTCTTTGCATTATGGTTTACTAAAGGGGTGGGGCACAGAGTTAGAGTCAAAATGCCTGGATTAAATTTAATTTCTGCCACTTACTGCTTCTATGAATAACTTAACTTCGTTGAACTCCACTTTTATCAGCTATAAAATGGGAGTATCAGCTACATCACAGGGTTATAAAATAGTGTAATAGTGAGACTATGAAATTTTATAATAATTACTTTTATTGTTTTCTATCCTGATTCAACTGCCCCAGGTACTATGAAATAACTAAAGAAGGGCACAGAAAGAGTATAATTCAAATGAATTAAAATCTGTCTTCCGAACTGAGCCTAGAGCTTATCCTTGTCACATTTTCTCTGTTACATACACACCCTTTACTTATACATGCCTTTTTCAGCTTACCATCTTTTTTAAAAATATATATATCTTTTATTGATTTTTCACAGAGAGGAAAGGAGATAGATAGTCAGAAACATCGATGAGAGAGAGACATCGATCAGCCGCCTCCTGCACAACCCCCAATGGGGATGTGCCCGCAACCAAGATATGCCCCCTTGACCGGAATCGAACCCAGGATCTTCCAGTCCATAGGCCGATGCTCAATCCACTGAGCCAAACAGGTTTCAGCTCAGCTTACCATCTTTTTCAGCTGTTTGGTTCAGAAGGTTTTTAACCAGGCCTGGGAGGAGTTTCTCCACTGAAAGAGTTTCTAGGATAGGCTTAGAGGCTGGTGGTAAAAAATAAAAATCCTAGAAGGACACAACAGCTAAACATTCCCCAGCCTAACACTTCAACCATCCATTCAACCTTTACAATTTCCCACCAGAAATGACTGGCCCAGGCTCCCATCAAACCATGTCGGGGATTGAGAGGGATTCTGCCATAGGGATAAAATAGATGGGTGGCTATGCAAGTGTTCATTTAGTTATACAGAGAGTCACTTACGTTCAAAGGGTAAACGGAGTATTGGAAGGGTGAGGAACAGATGGGGTTTGTGAAATAGATGAAAGACAATTCTGGAACAACTTCTGGGAGTTAGACAAGTAGACAGGAACATATGTGTAGGGAGGTCAATCTTAGGATAACTAGACAAGGGAACACAAGTAATAGTTCTAGGATGAGAATGTGAAGTAACAGGGGAATCGGTGGTTAAGTACAAATATAGGAAGGACTGCAATTCAGTATAGTCTCTCTTATTTCTCTGTTTTTTGCTCTGCTAATTAAAAACCTTTGTCCATTAGAAGATGCTTTATTCTCTTTTTTAAATATCTTACTATATTTCCAAGAATTAAGAAATTATTTTGTATTAACTACAATTAATAATAATGGAAAATAGCATTCCATCAAAAGAACAGATGGATTCTGTGTATCTAACATAAGGGAAGGAACAACCTAAGACAGGCACAGTCGCAGAGGGGCCATCAGGAGAGAATTTGAGGGTCAATAGAGGTAGGGCACAGACCCTCACCACCCCCCTAACCTTGCAGGGGTCTAACCTTGCAGGAAGGTCTCTTGCCCCCATTGATACCTCGCTTCCCACGCTCAGTACAGATTGGGACCCAGGTAACAGACAGAGACATGACCCAGCTCGAATCAGGACCCAGGTAACAGACAGAAACATGCCAACAGCAGCTGCCCTATATCTAAATTTAGCCTAGCGCTAGGAATGCTCAGTACCTACTCAATGCAAATAAACCTTTCCACTAATATATATAGAGTAATCTAAGATTGTTGGTAGAGTATTAAATTTGACGTAAAAGAGTTATCAAGTTTTCAGATTAATTTAAATTGGCGAACTGAAATAAGCGAACACCCAAGAAAATTTAAGTGTACTGGACAAAAAGCTGTTTCTAAAGTATTAATTAAAATTTCTATTGATAGCTCATCTCATGGTAAAATTGCTTAATATGTAATGTACAGAAAACAGGCATATTTGTGTGCAAAAAATTAAAACTTAAAGTTATCAAGATTGCATTAAAAAATTGTACCAAATTCTCCATTAATCAAAAAAAAGGTGGGGAGAGAGTAGGATAATATCATGTAAGGAAAAATATCTGGTAAGTAAATTACATCTAGAAAATTTTCACTTTAGAAAATTAATTTCCATTTGTAATACTAACAGCAAGACACCCATGAAAAACACACATGGTGTCAAAATAAGCTAAAGGAAAAGTGGGTAGGCAAAAATAAAAAGGACCCCAAGTCAATTTTATAGAAAAGATTCCTTTATTAACTCTTGGTCGAGAATTTGTTTATATACTTTCAGAAAACAACTCCAAGACCAAGTGGACTCCTGCAACAGAGAGGAACTGACAGGTCTGCGCCAACCATGAAGGCAAGAGGAGAAACAGTCCAGAGATGGAAGATGCTGACGATGCCTTGCCATGCAAGCAGTCAGCAGCAGTGCATCACTACAGGATCCCTAGGACCAAACCAGAGAGGGTCGGACCGGCATTGCCACCATCTGCCCAGTATCCAGAGACCATTGGTGATGTGTACACATAAGGAACTGTGTGACACTGAAACTGGGACTCAAAGCTAGCGGACATTGAAATTGGTACTCAAATATTTTACTTTTGCTCTTGTGGGTTTATTTTTAGCCTACAGGGGCAAGATGTTTTTAAAGACAAGAATCAGGGGGTGGAGGGGAAGCAGATGCAGAGGCAAAGAAGCAATGAACAGACTGTTGTGCTACAGTGGGAAGCCAGGGGAAGTTGAGGGGGGAGGGGCCTAAAGGAGATCAACCGAAGGACTTGTATGCATGTGTGTAGGCATAACTAGTGGATACAGGGCAATTGGAGTGGCGGGGAAGGGTGGGGGGAGGAATCGGATGAGGGCATGTACTGGGGGGTGAGGAGGGCAAAGGGAAAAAATAAATTGATAGATAAATAAATAAATAAATAAATAAATAAATAAATAAATAAATAAAAATAAACAAAGTCTGCCCAGCCAGTGTGGCTCAGCAGTTGAGTCTCAACGCAGTTCAATTTCCAGTCAGGGCACATGCTGTCCCTTTCTTTGATGTTTCTGTCTCACTATCCCTCTCCCTTGTTCTCTTTCTAAAAATGAATTTTTAAATATTTTTTTACAAATAATGAGAAAACTCTTGCCTGCCTAGCCCATTTGACGCAGTGGATAGAGCATCGGCCCACACATAGAAGGTCATGGGTTTGATTCTGACCAAAAGCACCTTAGTTGCAGGCCATATCCCAGCCTGGTAGTAGGGTGGGATGGGGGCATGTGTGGGAGGGCAACCAATCAATGTATCTTTCCCACAATAATGTTTCTCTTTCTGTATCTCTCCCCCTCCCTACCACGCTCTCTAAAAATCAATGGAAAAAAAATATCCTTAGGTGAGGATTAACTAACTTAATTAATTAATAAGAGAAAACTCTTATGACACTAAATGACTCAATGCATTCACTGCATACATGACCCCTCAATTTACCCACCTCTATGCAGAAGATAATAATACTTATTTTATAAGGATATTATAATGGTGAATGGACTAACATTTATAAAGGACTGAAGGTACTTTAATTCATTAACTTTGATATGTTTTTTCACGGTTAGTGTTTGTGTTTTTTGTGAAAAATGACAATATTAACTTTGTTGCCCCAAAAGATAGAGATGAAAGTATTCCTTTATTTTTAGTTAAATGAGTTATTACTAGAACAAAGGGAGTTATATTATTCAGAGATTGGTAGAACTACTTTATTTGTCCTTTGATTAGGCCCTACCTATAGAAACAGAAAAATTCATTATTAGACTCAAAAATTTATTGAATACCAATTATATACTATATCAGCTCTAGAGATCCAATTTTATTAATAAGACATGATTCCTATCCTCAATGTTGATAGTCTATTAAAGAAAGTTTTTCCCATTGTAAAACAATAAAAAAGAAAAATATACATTTCCCAATTTATTCTGTGGTCTATGCAAGCGATATAGTTTGCTCATAGAAAAAAAGAATTCTGTACATCTGTTAGTGTTTGTTTAAAAAACAAATCATACTTCCAGGTCTAAACATTCCTGAATATAAAGTGTTTCAAACTAAAAAAAATATTTTTTCACTGTGAACATACTTAAAATCTATTCAATAAGAAAGAATAGATTAAATATCTATTTAATTAATTAAAATATCAACATTAATTTAACTGAAATAAAACCTAAGAATGTTCAAAGAACAAGTTTGTCATTGATAAACTGTCATTTTATGAAAATAAGCCATTATAAAGCAGCTGTTTGGGAGGCATTGTTGATAACTAGCAATATCAAATAAATAATAATCACTGTAGGTGATAAAGATTTTATGTCCCCTCACGTGGCTGTCCCAAGATAAATGTTTACTTCTCATGTGCATACTCATGTGTCAAGGGAATCTTCGCAAGAGAAGATACTGCCACACTATGGAGAGGGTCATCCAGCCACATTACTCACTGAGGAGGGTTGTACTATTTGTGCTAAAATAAACAATCACAGCACCATGCTAACAGTGTCTTTTTCAGGACCTAGGAATAATTTAGGAAATGCATTGACAGCACCCTCTGCGGGAAGCCGTCCATTGTCTTCACTAGAAGAGAGGCATGGACAAGGAACCTGAAAGGCTGGTGACCCTTGAGTTCTGGCAAAGGTCAGTGCTGTACACCCACTGTTTAGTCCAGACAATGGTAGTTGAAGCAACTTCCCTACCAGAGAGTTATGTAAATCCTTACTGATAAGATAGTCTGCCTGTTACTGGAAATTGCCTGCCTAAGGGCTATAGGTGTATCCCAAGTTAAATAAAATGATGGCAAGGCCAGTGCCCAAGCAGAGTCTCTCCTCTTGAGTTGGGCTACCGCCTGGTCCCCCAATATTTCCAAATTATTATTTCTTGTCTCATTTCTTTCATTTGCATGTGGCCCCTTTTTTAGAGCCCAAATCCTGAACCACACAGGACGTGAATCATTCACAACCTTCCTCATATTTCAAACACAAAATAGTAGAGACTTCTAGTGGGAGGAACAGACCTAAGTGAGCCTTCCGTTAGACATAAGCCTAATGGCTTTAAGGCTACTACAATAAGTCAAAATATCATGAAATCACCATTATCAACAAGCAGTTCTTATGATGAGTAAGTATATGGGTATTCCTTGTGCTAGTCTTTCATTTTTTTTCTATAGTTTTAAAAACTGGCCGTAAACCATTTTGGCTCAGTGGATAGAGCGTTGGTCTACGGACTGAAAGGTCCCAGGTTTGATTCCGGTCAAGGGCATGTACCTCGGTTGCGGGCACATCCCCAGTTGAGGGTGTGCGAGAGGCAGCTGATCGATGTTTCATATCTCTATCCCTTACCCTTCCTCTCTGTAAAAAAATCAATAAAATATATATTTTTAAAAACCTGTATCATAAAAGCTTGAAGAAAGACTAAATTCAATAAAAAGAAAAAAGACTAAGAAGAAATATTGGCAGTGGTTGTGTCAGCATAATTATAGGTGTTATCAATTCAAAAAATATTCTGTAATTTCAAAATTTTCTCTTAATCATCACATTTTATTCGTATAATCAGAAAAAGTGAGTAAAATAAAGGCAGGCATTAAATCGAATTGTGTGTGGGGAAAAAATAAGTTGTAAACCTATCCATGTAAGGCCACTGGGATGTGGGCTATTGTTTTGGTTCTGATGTTATTTCATTTATCACTACTTTCCAAAAGGAATTCAAGGCATATTAAGTCATATTTCAAATAGTATCTTGGCAAAGTATAGGGAGGGTTAAAAAAACAGGCCAACCCAGTTCATCGCACTGCCCACATACTTCATTAATAAATGAGGACATTTTTTAAATCTTGAAAATAGTTAACCCAATACCTCTGGGGAAATTCTTTTCTGCATAGTTGTTAAATAATAGAGAAGCCTGGAAGAAACAAATGGCAAGGAGGAGGAACATAGTAGAGAAATGGGAAGAGATCTTGGAATGATAATGGGAAACAAATTAGAGATTAGTTTCCAATGATGTAAGTGAAAACCGGTCAGTGTTGATTTGAACTAGACATCCAGGCAAGATTGCCTTTCCTCCCTACTCAGCCAAGACTGTCTAGTCCCACGTAACATTCCAACTGGAGACACAAGAAACCTGTGAAGAATAGATCTAGCAAACCATGTAAATAGGAGCCTTCAGAGATTCATTCATTAAAAAAAAAAGGCAAAAAATTAAATATGCAGAATCTACCAAGAGGTGACAGAGTGTAGAGATAAACTTACAAAAATATGTAAAAGATATTAATGCCAAAAAGAAAGCATTTAGCCTAGAGCTAAGAATAACAGCATTCGATAAAATTAATAACTAAAAAAATTGTAGTAAAAATTGTTTAAATTATGTTATTAGAACATCTCTTACTTCTAGCCTTTACATGCTACTGCTTGATTTAATAGTTAGTCTCCTGTACAGGTGACTTGCATGGACTGGGTTAACACTTCCCTTTTCATTAGGGAATGGCTTAAGCTGAGTCCTGAAATACTGACATAGTGCAGTGGTGCCCAATTTGCTGCACATGAAGATTGTCTGCAGAATTCATACTGCATCTCATACCTATGAAGCCACATAGCTGCAAGTGGGAGCCAAGCATCAGTCAGGAGCGTCCAATGTGCAGCAAAATCCGGGAACTACTAGCATGATGCACAAAGACATGCTGGAAGCTGTACTGATTATAGGATTCACGTGATTAAAATATTTTAAGCAAAACCTACCCCCCAAGTGTTCACAGCTTAGTCAAATCATGTATCATCTACATAGGAAGATGCAAGAACTGTAACACTGTATAGACAGAAAGTATAAAGCTAAGAGAGTTGGCAATCAGGAATAGAAGCTGGTAAATTGTACCACTGGTTTCTTTTTTTTCCTCTCTCTTTCTCCTTTTAACTAATCCTATGTAATTGTGTCCAGTACAAGGCTTTTAATGCACATAGGACCTGGAATATAGGCTTTTAATAAAGCAGTGTTTTTTTATCTATTTTATTAAATACTGCAATCCTAAAGCAGTACCTGGGACATATATAACCTTAATGAATATCTGTTGAATGAATGATTGAATAGCACTCACATACACTCAAATTTTTATCTTTCTGGGCATATATTCTATCTTGTTTAAATGTGTCCTTTTGAAACCAGGGAAATGACCGTTGGTTCTCAGTCCAGTGAAATATTAAAAAATATCTTAGCCAAGCACAAATAGCAAAATCACCTATATCCCCTCCAATCTTTCATCTTGACTCTCTCCTTCCTCTGCACCGAGAAGCTGCTAATTGTGCAGCAAGGAATCCTGAACCTTTCCCTGCTGCCTAAACGACACTGGACTTCAGTGCCCCCTTGTTTGCCTTTCAAGGGACAATTTTACACATGGTTGAAGTCTTTTGTTATTTTAAGTGACAGTCCTCTAGCGCTACAGATTCTAATTTTATTGATCCACAGAAACTCAGAATCGCATCTATCATCACTTCATGAGAAAGCTCTTCTGAGTCCTTCCTTACTGGGCATGGATGCCACTCCACTGAGGGTCATGCAGTTGTGTCACAGCTGGAGTGGTGAAGGCCCAGACAGTGACAATTCACTGAAGCCACCATAAACTCTAACCCATCTTTGCTGGCCTCTAATATTTGAGCTGTAACAGACAGCATTTTTGTTAAAAGTGTCAAGTCTCCTTTTGCTTAAGTGAGTATTGGGGTATAATTCTCTTTGCTTTGGTCAAACGCATTGGAGCAAACATAAGTGGTGTGGAGGGAAAGGAGTACCTTAAACACTAAGATAAGGAGCCTTCCTTTACATCCTGGCTATGAATAGACTCAAGACTACCAACAAAAGGTTTTTGTATTATTCTCATTATGTCGCTTTTCTATACTGTACCCTTCATTACCACCAATTATCTACAGAAAGAATTTCAAACTCCTCAGCATGGTGTATCTACGGTTCCTGTAATCTGGTCCCACCTTGTCCACTCAGCTTTCTTTAACACTAACACCCCATTTCCCTGCTAGCATTCTTTCCTGTCTTCTACACATGTCATGCTATCTCCCAGCTCTTTGCATTTGCTTGAACACAGTGATGTAATGTGTTTCTACATCTTGTCATTATATTTTAGGAAAGCAAGTTAGTGGCAGATGGTGAATGCTTTCCATTTCTTAGTGTACATTTTTCTTTTGGCCCTAACTTTAGTTTTATTTTTTATTTCTCAAATGGAAATTTTAATGTCAGAAGTTATAGAAGCAAATGCTTCCAAAAACAGGAAGAATGGAGCAGTGAAATATATAGTGCTCAAATATGTAAGAAATATATATTTTTAAATATCTAAAACAATAAGCAATATTAACAGCACAAAAAGTTATGCACTACCTAATCAGCTTTATATATATATATATATATATATATATATATACACATCTTTTTTTTATTTCAAAGAGGAAGTGAGAGGAAGACAGAGATAGAAACGTCAATAATGAGAGACTGCCTCCTGCATACCCCCTATTGGGAATTGAACCTGAGATTTGGGCATGTGCCCTTGACTAAAATCGAACCCAGGACTCTTCAGTCCGCTCTATCGACTGAACAAAACCAGCTAGGGCCCAAATAAGCTTTTTAAATAGCAAAGAAATTGCCAAAACCGGTTTGGCTCAGTGGATAGAGCGTCAGCCTGCAGACTGGAGGGTCCCAGGTTCAATTCCGGGCAAGAGCATGTATATTGGTTGCGGGCACATCCCCAATAGGGGGCGTGCAGGAGGCGGCTGATTGATGTCTCTCTCATCGATGTTTCCAACTTTCTATCCCTCTCCCTTCCTCTCTGTGAAAAATCAATAAAATACATTTTAAAAAAAATTAAATAGCAAAGAAATACGGGAAAAGAATAATGAATACTTATTGTTTCCAACTTACCCAATAAACCTAAAGAATACTTTATTTTTTAATTTAATTTTTGTTTCAAGTATTACATGTAGTAGTACATACATCTCCTTTTTTCCCCCATTGACCTTTTTTTTCCCTCTCTCTTTCTCCTTTTAACTAATCCTATGTAATTGTGTCCAGTACAAGGCTTTTAATGCACATAGGACCTGGAATATAGGCTTTTAATAAAGCAGTGTTTTTTTAATCTGTTTTTTATCTGTTCCCCCAGCCTCCCCTACCCCCTGTCGCATGCTCTCATCTCCCCCGCCCCCCAGTATCTTATGTCCATTGGTTGTGCTTATATGCACCCATATAAGTCCTTTGGTTGATCTCTTTCCCCCCACCCCCCCACACGCCCCAGCCTTCCCGCTGTAATTTGACAATCTGTTCTGTGCTTTACTGCCTCTGTATCTATCTTTTTGTTCATCAGGTTATAATGTTCTTTATTTTCCATAAATGAGTGAGATCATGTAGCATTTTTCTTTCATTGCCTGGCTTATTTCACTTAACATAATGCTCTCCAGATCCATCCATGATGCTGCAAATGGTAAGAGTTCCTTCTTTTTTATAGCAAAATAGTATTCCATTGTGTAGATGTAGTTTTTTAATCCACTCATCTGTTGATGGGCATTTAGGCTGTTTCCAAATCTTAGCTATGGTGAATTGTGCTGTATGAACATAGGGGTGCATATATCCTTTCTGACTGGTGTTTCTAGGGATATAGTCCTAGAAGTGGGATTCCTGGATCAAATGGGAGTTCCATTTTTAGTTTTTTGAGGAAACTCCATATTGTTCTCCACAGTGGCTGCACCAGGGTGCATTCCCACCAGTTGTGCACGAGGGTCCCTTTTCCTCCGCATCTTTGTCAGCAGTTGGTGTTTGTTGATTTGTTGATGATTGCCATTCTGACAGGTGTGAAATGGTACTGCTTTGTCGTTTTGATTTGCATTTCTTGGATAATTAGTGACTTTGAGCATGTTTTCATATGTCTCTTGGCCTTCCTTCTGTCTTCTTTCTAAAAGATTCTGTTTAGGTCTGATTTTTTTATTGGGTCATTTATCTTCCTTTTATTAAGTTGTATAAGTTCCCTGTAGATGTTGGAGATTAAACCTTTATCAGTGATAACATTTGCGAATATGTTCTCCCATACAGTGGGCTTTCTTGTTGTTTTGTTGATCTAAAGAATACTTTAAATTTTGAAATAGATGCCATAAGCCACATTGTAGCACAATACATAGATTTCTCAATAAAATAATTTAAAAGTCCCTAACCAGGTGCCTTTCCAACAAATTCAATTAAGAATTTGCCCAAATTTTTTTAAAAAGAGAAACAGTTCACAAAAGAAATACAAAAACAGATGAGCAAATATTCTATCGCTAGTAATCAAAGAATTATAAATGAGGTACCACTTTTGGCATCAAAATTGACTTTTTTGGATAATTACATAACACACATACATTTAAGACTCTTTTTATTTTTATTTTTAATGGGTTTCAGAGAGGAAGGGAGAGGGACAGAGAGACAGAAACATCAATGATGACAGAGAATCACCAATCACTGCCTCCTACATGCCCCACACTGGGTACTGAGCCCAAAACCCAGGCATGTGCCCTGACCGGGAATCAAATCGTTACCTCCTGATTCATGGGTGGATGCTCAACCACTGAGCCATGGCAGCTGGGCAAGACATTTTTTTTTCTTCTTCAAAATACTCACTACTACAACAAGGTGAAGGTAGATGAATACTCTCACATACTACTGATAGATATAACTTGGCTTAATCTAATAGAAAATGATTTGGCTTTTAAAAAAATCTTTTTATTAATTTCAGGGTGGAAGGGAGAAGGAGAGAGAGATAGAAACATCAATGATGAGAGAGAATCATCGATCAGCTGCCTCCTGCAAGCCACTCACTGGGAATTGAGCCCACAACCTGGGCATGTGCCCAGATAGGGAATTGAATAGTGACCCCCTGGTTCATAAGTCAAAGCTCAACCACTGAGCCACATCAGCAGGGCTGACTTGGCATTTTAAGTTATCCAGTGGTCTTCTACAATTTCCATTTTTAATTATTATAAATGTATATATCTTTGCCCTATCAGTAAATATGTGGAGTTTTTTTTCTGGAGTTTGCTATCATCAATGCTTTAATGAACATTTTTACATAATTTTTTACAACACCTCTGATTTTTTTAAGGTAAATTCTTAGAAAATATAGTACTAGATTAAGAGGTAGAATAAATTTTAAGTTCTACTTCTCATCAATCCTATAGACTAGTGGTTCTCCACAAAGCTAGGAGTTTGGCTCTTTTATAGTAGAGTAGAGATATTTGTCTGCTTTGTTAAATACTATAGCCCCAGTACCTGGCACATAGTATGCCCTTAATAAATATTTTAGAATTCATGATTGAATAACATTTGCATACATACAAATTTTGCCAGCTGCCCTTATAAACTTCTGAAGACATTCCACCTGTCTTATTAAGGAAAGCTGGAGGCTCATTAGCACTTTGTCAAGATACACCAAGTACAGATATAAAATTTAGACAGACTCGCCAATCATTCTCTTTCATTAAAAAAAAAAATAGAATTACAGCAGCAAGTTGGTGATGACAGTCTTCAAGATGACTGTCATTGCTCCCAAATTGATTTATAGATTTAAAGCAATTTCAATAAAAATTCTAGTAAGATTTTTTCTAAATATTCACATATTTCACTGTAAAGCTAGTGTGGTATTGACTAAAGACAGACATGACAATATAAATAATAAAGACAGAGAATGAAAGAGAATGAAGAATTCAGAAACAGAATTACACATACATGAGTAATTTATTTTAATCAAAGGTGACAAGACAATAGGGAAATAATAACCTTTTCAAAAATGATGCTATAAGAATTGCATACCCATATCTATCTATACTAATAAAAGGGTAATATGCTAATTAGACCTGGAGACCTTCCAAGAGACCTTCTGGACAAAGCCATGGTGGTGGGGTGGAGGCAGAGGTAGTTAGGGGTGATCAGGCCAGGAAAAAAGGTTAATTGGGGGTTATCAGGCCAGTGAGAAGAGGCAGTTGGGGGCAAGCAGGCTAGCAGGAGGTGGCAGTTGGGGGTGAGCAGGCTGGCTGGGGGGACAGTTGGGGGAATCAGGCCAATGGGGGGGGCAGTTGGGGGCGAGCAGGTTGGCAGGCAGAGTGGTTAGGGGCAAGCAGGCAGGCAGGCAGGTGAGTGGTTAAGAGCCAGCAATCCTAGATTGCAAGAGGGATGTCTGACTGCTGGCTTAGGTCTGATCCCTGCTGGACATCCCCCAAGGGGTCCCAGATTGCAGAGGGTACAGCCAAGCTGAGGGACATCCCCACATGCACGAATTTTGTGCATAGTGCCACTAGTCTTATCTAATAAAGAGAGAATATGCTAATTGACTGTCACGCCCTCAAAGATGGCGGAGCCCACAGCCACAAGATGGCAGCACCCAGTCCTCTACGCCCCGCCAGGGTGGCAGGCATTCAGCAAGGCTGGGCTTACCCCCAGGAGGGTCTGGCTGCTCTGCACGGCTGCCTCCTGAGTCCCCCAGTCCCCTCATCCTCCAGCCACCCAGGGCCGGCCTGAGGCACAGGCAAGCCACAGATGGTGGCTGACCAGCCACTCAGGGCCACCTGAGGCTCAGGTAACCAGGGCCGGCCAAGGTTTGCACTGCTAGCAATAGCAGCACCAGAGGTGTGATGGGGTGTCTGTCACCTTCCCCTGATCACCAGATCGCCTCCTGCCCCTGAGGGCTCCTGGACTGTGAGAGGGGGCAGGCTGACCTGAGGAATGCCCCCTCCAGTGCATGAATTTTCATGCACCAGGCCTCTGATAACACATATAAAAGCCTAAAAGACTGACTGACCAGCCTACCAGTTCGTAGCTATGATGTGCACTGACACCAGGGGACAGATGCTCAACACAGGAGCTGCCAAGCTGTGGTGACTTGGCAGTTGTGGTTCTTGGGTGATGGAGCCAGAGTCAGAGGAGAGGGAGCCTGATTCTGGGTGCATCACCTGAGAACAGCCCTCTTTCAATCCGGGACCCCTCCAGTAATGTCAGAGAGCTGGTTTCAGCCCAATCTCCACAGGACAGGCAGAGGGACCCCACTGGTGCACAAATCCATGCATTGGGCCTCTAGTGCTAAAATAAAATGAATCTGACCTCTTACTTCATAAAATATACAAGTAATAGCTCCAAATGGATTATAGATCTAAATGTAAACACTAAAACTATAAAACTTCTAGAAGAAGACATAGGGGAAAATCTTAGTGAGCCTGGATTAGGCAAATAATTTTTAATAGGGCATAAAAACACAAATTCTAAAATAAAATAATGATAAATTAGACTCCATCAAAATGAAAAACTTTTGCTCTTCAAAAATCACTGTCAGGTATTCCTGGCTGGTTTGACTCAGTGGATAGAGCATCGGCCTGCAGTGTGAAGGGTCCTAGGTTCCATTCAGTCAGGGCACATGCCTGAGTTGCAGGCTCAATCCCTAGTGGGTGGTGTGCAGGAGGCAGCCCATCAATGATTCTCTGTCATCATTGATGTTTCTATCTCTCCCTCTCCCTTCCTCTCTGAAATCAATAAAAATAATTTTAAGATATTTTAAAAAAATCATTGCTAGGTAAGAGAAAAGGTAAGCCACGGGCTTGGAAAAAAATATCCATAATACCCTCACCTGATAAGAAACTTGTGTCCAGAATAAAAAGGTCAACAATAACAATATGGACAACCCACTTTCTTTTAATGAGTAAAAGATCTGAACAGAAAGTCATCTCTATCCCAAACTTAAGACACTGCTCCCAGAAAGCAAAGATTCTGTACCATAAATTGAAACCTGTCACATTAGAAAGTATACAGTTCAACTTACCAAGGGGGGAAACAGAACTAATATGTATTGAATACCTATGTGCTAGGCCTTACACTAGGCATATTACAGTATTTTATCATTTAATAACATTAATATTATTATAGTCATTTTACAGATTGGAAAACTAAGATTCAGAAAGGTTAAGTTACATTCCCATCATTTCACCATAAGTAAGTAACTGCTCAGAATGTAATTCTGATGACTCTTCCTATGCTGGTTTCCTACCTCACTGTGCTACATCAAGATGCCCTAACTTGAGAAGAGCCGATTTTATCAGAAGCCACAATCACTATCTTTGAGTGATGGGTCTATGGACTGAAGTTTTTAGTATGGCTTGAATTCCTTACTTTCGCCTCTCATTCTTGGCTTCTCACCTGATTAGACTTAAGTACAGAGGGACTAAAACTAGTTGAGGAGAGGGATAACCATATGTGCTGTTGTCCATGGTCCTGAACCTTCAAGCATGCTAGGATTGCTCCTCTGGGAAGTAGGAAGTATACTTAGAAACATGAGATGGAGCACAAAATAAGGAAGGCCTAGCAGAACCAGAAGTGGTCCAAAGAAAATGGAGCATGGAGTAGATAGCATAATCATCACTCTCCAGTAGAACTTTTTGCAATGATGGTAATGTTCTAATTCAGTACTGTTCAATACAGTAGCCATTAGCTATATGTGGCTATTCGGCACCTGGAATGTAATTAGTAGGTGAGTAAATTTTTATTTTATTTTGAATAAATTAATTTTTAAAAGCCACATGTGTACCATATTGGACAGCACAGGTTAGGTCACCAGCACAAAGTTCTTTCCTGAATGCCAATTCCTGGGCACACGCCTGATGTACTGAGTCACAATCTCTGGGACGAGGCCAGGATGTGCACTTTTAACCAGGAAATTCCATTGCTCACTGACATGTGAGACCCACCAGCTACCGGGTATTTGTGTTGCCTTCCGCAGCTTTTCCTCTGGGTTCACTGATGCCTGTCACTTTCTCATCAATTCCTGAGCTGGTCCTAACTTAGGGAATTAAAAGTTTCAGCCCCATGGTCAGCCTGTCTTTATACCTGAGATCCAGTGGCTCAGGACCCAATTGTTGCTGGGCTTCCATATTCTTTCTCTGCACCCCAAGTGTCCTTCAGATCAATGACATGCAAACTTTATGCACCTGTCTGACTCTGCCCTGAGTCACAGTGCTCCCAACTTCATATGCTATTTGCCCTCTTTCCCCATGTATTTTTGTCTAGTTCAAAGAAGTAGCCATTTGCCTTGGTTTCTGCCTCCTTGTGTGCCTGTCCTTCCCCTTATCCATTCTGGCTGTAGGGATGGTGCCTCCCTAGTTCCAACCAATCTGTCTTGGATGAATCCTCATCTTCACAATCTCCATCCATAGTCAGAGTGTATGGAGAGCTGTCATGAAATTGGCCACTACCCTACTGACTTTCACGTTAAACTCACTTAGAATGCACCCACAGGTTATGATTAATTACTAATGTATCCATACATTTGATATAACCCCGAAACACTGAGCCTTGGATTGCCAATTCTCTGAAGCTGAGTCCATTTCTCCAAACTTCACATGCTGATCACATTACTCACATTCTATCATGCTAACATCTCTTATTCCACCTAAAGGAAATATTTTTTTTAATATATTTTATTGATTTGTTTACAGAGATGAAGGGAGAGGGATAGAGAGCTAAAAACATCGATGAGAGAGAAACATCGATCAGCTGCCTCCTACATGCCCCCTACTAGGGATGTGCCTGCAACCAAGGTACATGCCCCTGACTGGAATGGAACCTAGGACCCCTCAAGCCACAGGCTGATGCTCTATCCACTGAGCCAAAGTGGTTTCAGCTAAAGGAAATATTTTTAATTTAATCATGGAAATGAGGGATAACACTGAGTAATTATTTTTAGATCTGTGAATCAATTTTTATTAAGATTTTCATATCTTTTCCCCATCACCACCAACATGTACACCACACAAAACTTAGACTGAAATAACACTTTTAAAAAACCCATTTCCCATGCACTGCCACATTTGACAGCCAGAATGTGTAGATTGCTACATTAATTGTCCTACCTAAAGCCTCTACACTGTGTATAGTATTCTCCTTCGCTAACCCTGGCCATGGTCATGTGACTTGCTTGGCAAAAAACAACAACAATAAAAAACACATTTAGCAAATGTGACAGCAGAGAGTTGGTAACTACTTGCATATTGGGACTTGCCTTCTTGGAATTAGTGTCACTACCTGTAAGAAATCTGGGACTGGCACTGACCTCAGGAAAGATCAACAGAAGAACTACCCAGCTGAACCCAGCTCAAACTGTAAACAAATAAATCATTGTGTTTTCAGCCACCCAGTTTGAGAGTATGCTATTTAGCAACATATAACTGATGCACAGAATTACCCTAGGAAATATTATTGTTTCCATGTCATAAGTTATGAATGTGAAGTTCAAAGAGATTAGGTAATTTCCTTGAGGTCTTAGAGCTGGAGAGCAGCAGAAGAGGACCTAGTACTTCAGGCTGTCCCTGTGTTCAGCACTTTGCACCACACTAAGCTGCCTCTACACAATCGCCATTCAACAAGTGAAAAGCAAAAACAAACAAACAAAAAAAAACCTAGTCATCCCCAGACATCATTTGCTGACCTAGTCATCAACTTCCAGCGTCCCTTTATTGAGGATAAGAGTTGTCCCTGCTCCTTCTTGGCAGGATGGTGACCTCACTTGTAACTTTCATCCTGCAAAAGAGGAATTGTTTTTAGGAAATTACGCAAATATAGCTGGTGGATGCATTAAAAGATGGGTCTACTCCACATGCAAAGCAAAGATTCTGTTCTGCAATCCTGATTTAGGTCATCATAATGAAGAAAAGGGGGGGAAATTTACCTGTTCTGGAGGGAAAAAAGTAAGAATTATCTAAGGATTGAAAAAATCATTAGTGAAAAACAGATGTTGGAATCAAAGATCTTATTCATACAGAGCATTATAGTTATAGTCATTCTATGAAATGCATTTAAGTGACAAAATTGAAAGTGTGTCACAAAACTGACCACAATTTTAAAAATGGAAATCTTGGGTAATTAAGGTTCTGAAAAAAAAATGTATTATGAAAAAACTCTCAACTTTTGAGAAGTTTATACAAAAAGTTACTGAAAGAGTAAGAAGATGTGAACAGGTTTGTCCTTCATTTCTTCCCCAAATTCTTCAATAGCGTCATCACACCCATTGGACTGATTCATAGATTCAGTTCCAGACAAAGCAAATGATTAAAAATATGCCCCTGCTTCTCAACTGGAGATGTGTTTACTTCGCTACTAACAAAAGGCAAGTTAACCAGTCTTCTGAGTTTTTGGCTTGTGATCAAATGATCAAAATCACTTGATGAATAACTCTTAGTGTGATGAGATGAGGTCATTAGGAAAACTGGCTCATCTACAGAGTTTGAACAACAGAATAGATAAAACATGTGAACTTATAAACAAGCTTCCTCGGGACAAATTCCTTTTCCCGAAGTTCTCTCTGTCCACAGGATGGTGTGAGCGAATCACACAGGTGTAGCCTGGCTTGTGTTTACGCCAGTGGAACTTCCGTGCCCACACAATTTCACACAGGAAGGGAAAGCAGCGTGGCCGGCAGAGAGGTGCTGCTGTCTGGGCCCATCGCTTAACCTCGCTGTGGCTCATTGTTCTCGCTTGCACAAGGTGAGAAGAAAAACTCATGCTTCCTGATCCACAGAGTTGCAAGCATGAAAGGCGTACACATGCTTTGAAGAAGTTAAAAGTGCTGTGTTTCTGTTGAAGAACATAAAAAGGCAGAATCCCTGTGACGTAGCAACAGCGATCCCATTTCCCAACCACGAGGCTGCTGCTGATTCTCTCATGAGAGCAAAGGCATTTTAAAACACAAAAGACCTAACAGGGAGCAGAAATAAAGATATGCTGCTTGGGGGAAAAAACATTGTGCCTACTTTTGGGTCCTTACAGAAGAAAATAATATTTTGAAAAACTGTCATGTTGAATTTAAGCTACCCTTGGATGATTTCAAGCTATGCAATTTGCATTTAGACCATGTTTAATTATATCCTCGAAAAATTTCTTCTAATTATTCATGACAGTAATCTTGTAAAATTTAACTTAAATCCACTTACAAAGACTTATGCACAAGTTTAATAATAATAAATAAATCATTTCTTTTTCATTTTTTTACCGACTTTCTGAATGATGCTTGCCTTTCTGCTGCCTAGTACAAAGGTTCCAAATCCTGTTTACCTACAAGCCACACATTTGTCCCATAGCATTTTATTATTTCTTTACCTCAAGAACAGGTGAGCTATGTAATAATTTCACATGCACTAACACGGGAAGAAGAGTGCTCTGTAAGCCAGTCTATTTCATTCAACTAAATAGATATGTTTTTATTTTATTACTTCTGGTGCTTTTCTTATAGCTATACCACATGTGTTTAAACTGCTTTTGGCATTTGGGGGAATACATTTATGAATGATAATCTCTGCATCCAAGAAGCCTACATTCTAACAAAGAAGGTAAGACAAAGCAAAGTGATAATACAAGGCAGACCAGAAGAACTTTAAGAAAGGTTTAAAAGTCTCTGGCTAGTAAAGAGTACATGTCTAATCCAACTGAGATTGCTTTCTAAATAAAAGGAGGCTTTCTAAATAAACCTGAGTAGAAATAGAAATGGAAAAGATGCATTATATGCCTAAAACGAAGGCATGGGTAGGAGAAGGAGGAAGGACAAGTACAAAGACTTTAAGGTGACAAAGCACAGATCCTGGTGGGGGACCACCAGTGGTGAAATCTGGGTGGAGTTCAGGGTACCAGTATCTACAAGGGATGGGGTAAAAAGATAAAGCAAAAGTAGCTCTTCTTATTTTGAAGAGCCTTGATTCAGGATATTAGAGGCTCTTTGAGAGTAAAAGGCAGAAAAATACAGTGTTTTCACCACCCCCCCAAAAAACCTAGCTCTTTCTATTACACAATCATTAACATAAATAATGTTTTAAGTGATGAAATCTAATGTACATTTTCATTAAAATCCCGATCAAATACTGCTTTATTATTTTACTTGAATATTAATACTTCTATACTTACTAGCTTTCTATAAAAAACCTATTGTCATACATTTCATTTTTATGTAAATTAATGGTTCCATACATTTCCTTTTTTAAAAATATATTTTATTGATTTTTTACAGAGAGGAAGGGAGAGAGAGAGAGTTAGAAACATCAATGAGAGAGAAACATCGATCAGCTGTCTCCTGCACACACCCCACTGGGGATGTGCCCACAACCAAGGTACGTGCCTGCTACCAAGGTACATGCCCTTGACCAGAATCGAACCTGGGACCTTTCAGTCCACAGGCTGAGACTCTTATCTACTGAGTCAAACTGGTTTCGGCCCATACACTTCCTTTTTGATTGTCAAATGCTATCTACTTATTCAGTATTAGGAAAATTGATTTTCTAATATAACTTCAAATTGCTATCTGGACTTCTATTAACAAAGTACCTGCTTGGCCTTCCTAAAGAAAACAGAATAGTTGTACACCTGAAGCTAATATATTATTGTATGTCAACTGTAATTTAATAATAAATATTTTTAAGAAAGCAAAATATTGAATAAAATACAACAAAAATATTTTTAATACATCAGTTATCTGGCTACTGAGTAGGGGAACTCAGTGAACAGAGGGCCCAGAGAAGTAATCAGAGAGGTAAAGCCACGTTTTGCTTTGGGGGCATTTGCCAAACTGAATGAATTGGGATTTTTTTGTTTTGTTTTGTTATCCTGATATCTATAAAGCCACAGAGAAGAGAATTCAAAACCCAGGATTCACCCAAGGTAGGAGGTTTAATAGGATATTCCCCTTCATAAAACTAAGACTTCAAAGGGCCATACCTTCAGTGTAAAGTAAAAAAAAAAAAAATTTTAAATCTGCCACCCAAGAAACTGAAAACAAAATTACCTATCCCAAAACTTAACCTTGAATAGAGTGGGACTTTTCCCTAAAATTAAGCCAACTTTCCTATAGTTTTCTCAGAGTAGAGAATTATTTCTGAAACAAGACATAAAAAATAAACCATAACAGTAAAGGTTGATAAGTTATACTATCTTAAATAAAAACTTGTGTTCATCAAAAGACCCCATGATAAAGTGAAAAGACAAGCCATAGTGTAGGAAAAAATGTTTGCACTATATATAACCATCAAAGGACCAGTATCCAGAATATATAAAAAACTTTAGTTGACACAAAGAATAGTGAGGTTAAGAAAGAAATTCCCACTAGCAAAATAGAGAAAAGTTTTTGTTTTTGTTGAGAACTGTGGAGCTGCTGCCTCAGTGATCCTTAGAGACCATCATCTACCTGTTTATTAATCCCCTATTTCAAAGGTGAAGTCACCCAGACCCAGAGGGCCAAGGGCTGGCTTTGTAGCATGTCCAGGGCCTTACACCACATTGCTTCCTCTTCTGCATTTCTGCATTGGTTCAGAAGAGGACCAAGATTGGCAGAGTGGCCCTAACCGGTTTGGCTCAGTAGATAGAGCAACCGCCTGTGGACGGAAGGGTCCCAGGTTCGATTCCAGTCAAGAGCATGTACCTTGGTTGAGGGCACATCCCCATTGGGAGGTGTGCAGGAGGCAGCTGATCAATGTTCCCTCCTCTCTCATAGATGTTTCTAACTCTCTATCTCTCTCCCTTCCTCTCTGTAAAAAATCAATTAAAAAATATTAAAAAAAAAAGATTGGCAGAGTGTTGAACTTGAGCTGTGGTCTCATCACTCCTTTTTTTCCAACTAAAGATTCTTTACCTCAAGAACAGTGAGCGATATAATACTTTCAACAATAAATAATTTAATTTTTTTTAAAAAGAACAGGTGAACATGTTCAATGATGAGAGTCTGATTAATGGCAACATCCTCTCAGTATATTCTAAAATATCTTGCCATGAAGAAATTAGAAATGCCACTGAGAACGGATATATGCACCCTTATGCTCATAGCAGCAGAATTTACAATATCTAAGATCTAGAAAAGCCTAAGTGCCCATCAGCAGATGAGTGTATTAAACAACCTGTGGTACATCTCACAATGGAATACTGCACTGCGGTAAAAAAAGGAGTTCTTACTATTTGCAACAGCATGGATGGAACTGGAGAGCACTATGCTAAATGAAATACGCCAGTCAGAGAAAGATAAATATCACATAGTATCACTCATTTATGGAATACAATAAACAATATAAACTGATGAACAAAAACAGATCCAGAGACAGAGAAACATCAATCAGACCATCAAACCTCAGGGGGAAGGTAGGGGAGGGCATGCGTAAGGGGGAGAGATCAACCAAAGGACTTGTACACATGTATATAAGCCTAACCAATGGACACTAGGGGGGTGAGGGCATGAGGGGGGAAAGGGGAAGGGTAATGGGGAAATAAGGATACATGTGTAACACCTTAATCAATAAAGAAATTAAAAAATAAAATAAAATATTTTGCCATGTAAAGCCAAAGACTTCCCCACTGAATTCCAGCCATTGGAGTTTGTTCTGAATGTTGTTTTGTGTCCCAACATTTTTCTCTCTTTTCGGACCAGATTCAACTTGTCACTACTTGGCTATTGAACACTTTCTGCAAATTAAAGAGAAAGTCACCTCAGGCAACTCTAAAATATGGGCTTATTGGATCCTTAATGATAGTGCAAATCATTACAGAGCTTAGGTTCTGTGCCTCTGCCCTCACTGATCAAATAGAGAGCGTTACTTTCACAGTCCACAAGAATCCCTGGGACTGACCTAATGCTTTCTGCTTTCAGCTTCGGAAGTTTATGACATTACTAATGTTTGAGCCCCTGGATTCTGCTGGCTGTTTTAATCATCTTGAAGTACAATACTACTATGAATGCTGTTAGAAATGATTCATCCTTCTTTTGTACTATCTACTTCCCTCTGTTTCATTCATTCATCTTATTTATAATTTTGCAATTACAGGTTTTCTTCTCTTTCTGGTTGTTCAAAATAAAGGTCATGCTATTCTCTTTCTTTTATGATAACTTGTTTCTATGGAAATAGAGTTTCCAAAAAGGGATTAAATGATCCAGGGGCAATAAAGAAAGAAAAAAGGTTATTTTCTAAGAGAAAATTTGTATTCAAATAGAATCCCTTGAAATAAGTTGTCCTGTAAACATCATGCAATTATGAATTGAACACTATGTATCTAGCAAGCTGCTAGGTCCTAAATGATACAGAGAAACACAAAGTCCATAAAATTGTGCTCCAGCTGAGGAAATAAGATACATGACACAATGCACAAGCAATGTAAGGCTGTATATAATTCAGGTGTAAAATAATATGTTTGGGGTCATAGAAGCAGTTTAAAAAAAATCCAAATAGACTAACAAATAAAGGCAGATGGGCTTCCTGTGAATAAGCCACTGGAATACAGCCTTAAAGCCAAATTCAGAAATTTTACTCTCATGATTAGAAGTTAGGTTTGGAAAGAAAATATAATGTGACTTGCAAACAGCCCAAGGGAGATCCCGGCTCTTGTTCACTGGGTGACTGTTTTCTGAAGGTCTAGTTGGCCTTGGGTCCTGGACTAAGCAGGAGGGCATGGAACGAGAGCAAATACTGAAACATGCCTTGGATCAGGTCCCCTAGAAGCGAGCCTGAGACAGGGATTTGGGCACATATGATTGACAAGGGAGTACTCTTAGGTGGAGAGAGAATCAGAGGAACAGAATAGGGCTGGGGAAAGAGCTAAGCTAAGATGTGGTGGTGTCAGCAGGAATCTGGCTTCACCTTGATTCCCTGGTGAGCCCTGGAGTAGGAACATTCCCCACAGAAGTGGTCCCACCACGGGCAATGAGAAAAGCCTTTTGTCCCCTCCTCTCCTTCCCCTCCCACGCCCCCAATGAGGCAGTAATTGGCTGGAGGCTGCCCCCAGGGAAAGTGGAGGAGTAATTGCCTAAAGGAGTTGGCCTCAAGAAGTAAAGGGTAGTCTTCAGACAAGTAGGCAGGAGTGAGTTGTTAGTAGCTGATGCTCATGGCAGCTGAGGGATGGGTGCCTTAGCCTGCTAACCGGATCTCAGTGGGACACCAGCAGTATAAATAAGGTCTTCAAATTAGTGAGGGAAATTAATTTTGAATTTAGAATCTTATACCTGGCCTTCCAGCTCCTTTGTGAAAGAATTGCTTGAGAGCGTTGTTGTAGCAACAGGTAAAGAACTTCAAGAAAGGGAAATGCATAGTATACAAGAAAAAAATGATAAAGAAGTATGTGAAATTTCTAGTTAATTCTAATAATTGCTAATGCAGAATGAAAGAGAAAATCGGAAGTAGAATTGCAGATGATTACCATGTGGCAGATAGTGGTGTAGAAAAATCAAAGTATTCTACAGTGAGGAGCAGGTTATGAGGAGATGAAGAAATAAATACAGCCCAGCTGGTGTGGCTCAGTGGTTTAGCATCAACCTATGAACCAGGAGGTCACAGTTTGATTCCCAATCAGGGCACATGCATGATGCAAGGCTCGATCCTCTGTGGGACGTGCAGAAATCAGTCCATCAGTGATTCTCTCTCTCTCATCATTGATGTTTCTATCTCTCCCTCTCCCTTCCTCTCTAAAATCAATAAAAAATATATTAAAAGAAAGAAATAACTACAGATTAGCTGTTATCTGTGCCCTCCAAAATGGTTGTTATAGGCTGAATGGTGTCCCTGCAAAATCCATATGTTGAAGGTCTTAACCTTCGGTCCCTCAAAATGTGATTGTATTTGGAGATAAAGATTTGCCTAAGTTCAAATGAGGCCATTAGGGTGGACCCTGGTCCAATGTGACCGGTGTCCTTGTAAAAAGGAGACATGTGGACACAAAAGTAACCCCAGGGATGTGTTGGAAAGAAGAAAGACCATGTGAGCACACAGCAAGAAGACAGTCACCTGCAACCAGAGAGAAACCAGAAGCCTCAGGAGAAGCCAAACCTAGCAACCCCTTGATCTTGGACTTCCACCTTCCAGAACTGTGAGAAAATACAGCTCTATATTTTAAGCCACCGTGGTATTCTGTTATGGCAGCCCTAGCAAACTAATAAAACAGTACTTGCTGGTTATGATTTTGTTGTGTTTAACCCAGTTATTAATTGACGTGAAAGGAACAGAGGAAAGGCCGAGTATTATAGGCCTGCCCAGTAAAGTCTGGATGATGTAGAGAGAGTGGTTGCCTCTTGGTCACACCTGGGAGCAGGTCACTAGTGAGGATGGAAGTGGCCACTGCAAGGGCATGAAGCCTGAAATACATAAGCTCCTGAACAGAGGAGTTCCCCCTCTTGCCTTCTTGCTACTCCAGCCTGACTCTTGGTTGTGGGGCTCTCACGCTCTGTACTCACCCACAATGGACTGATGGACCGGAACAAGTCTGATGCTGTGCTGAACCCAGCTCTACCACGGAACGGAAACTCTGGACACTGGCTTTGCTTTTAGCTCTGCTAAAGGCCCTGCTGCACATTTTCCAGGACGGGTTTAAGGGAAATGGAGCTTTTGAAACCCAGGGATGTAACTCCACACAAATAAAGCTTTCCACCATATTTCATCCTCCTGTGGGAGCCTCCGGAAATTCTTATTCCAGTGGTGCCCCAAGGACCCCACTCCCGCTAGCAATGGAGAAAGGCAATCTGTGCAATTCTCCACTAACAGTTACATGTGACTAGCCACATTTCAACTACCTAATAGCTGCATGTAGCTAGCGGCTACTCTCTGAGACAGTGTTAGAGATATAGGCCATTGCCACCATCACAGAAATTTCTATTGCATAGTGCTGTTCTGGAGGATGAAATAAAATTTACATTTAAATATATGGAATAAAAAGGATAATGATTAGGAATAGAGAAATAAAAATTAAAGAAAATGTAATAAACCCAAGAAAAGATCTAAAAGGAAAAAACACCAACATATAAATATAAAAATAAATAATATAAATATAAATATAAAATAAAGTAGTAGGAATATAACCGACTATATCTATAATCATAATAAATACAAATGTGTTCAATTCTCTCTTTATCTTGGAGGGAATGGATACAAATGAGTTTTTACACTATTGCACTTTCTACAAAGGGTAATTTCTCCCTTTAAAAGAGAGTGATTTACATATTGGATAGAGGAGGGAGGAAGGGAAAGAAGAGGGAAAGGAGAGAGAAAGGAAGGTAAAGAGGAAGAGAGAGGCCAGCTCTGCATGGCTCAGTAGTTGAGCCTGGGGGTCACTGTTCAATTCTTGGTTGGTTGTAGGCTGGATCCCCAGTAGGAGGCTAGCAGGAGGCAACCGATCAATGATATTCCCTCATCATTGATGTTTCTCTCCCTTTCCTTTCCTCTCTGAAATCAATAAAATATTGTCTTTTAAGAAAAGGAAGAGGCAGAGAGAGGAAAACAGAAGAAAAATGGAAGGAAGAAAAAAATTATGAAGTAAAATTTAAAATAGAGGCACAAAAATATACACTTGCTAGCAAAAAGAAAATGTAGTAAATATAGCAATGTTAAACAAAATATGGTTCAAGTTTTAAAATAGAATTTAAGGTTTAGAATGGAACAAAAAATATTTTATACTTTAAAAAGTTACATTCAATCATGAAGACTGATAACTCTTAGAAATACAAGCCACATTAACTGGCCACATTACAACAAAAAGAGAAACTAAAAAGGAAATAACCAACATGTATACCAACTGAGAAATATTTTTAACATCCTTCTAAATAACCCCTGTGATCAAGAGTAAATCAAAATATTATTCAGAACACTATTCATGTTATTTAGAAATAGTATTTACTTAGAAGTACTATTTAGAAAGGAACAACAATGAAAGAATGTATCCAGACAAGATTCTTTGTTGGAAGCAATAGAAACCAACACTGGCTGACTGAGGCAAAAAATTAAACTGGTTTGATTCCCAGTCAGAGTACATGCCCGGTTGCAGGCTCAATCCCCAGTAGGAGGTGTGCAGGAGGCAGCCGATCAATGATTCTCTCTCATCATTGATATTTCTATCCCTCGCTTCCTCTCTCTGAAATCAATAAAAACATATTTTTAAAAAGAACTTTAAAAAATCAAATGTTTAAAAAATAATAATAACCATTGAAGAAAATAAAAATGTAATTTAAAAAAATTGTTCCTGAAAATGCGTCAAGAAGATGATTTTACAGGTGAGTTCCAGAAAACATTTAAAGAAAAAAAGTGATTTCTATTTTAAACAATTTCAGATCAAGGATAGAAAGGTGGAAAGTTTTTTCACTTCGTTTTACAAATTAAATATAACCATGTTGTCAATATTGGACATAAAAATGAATATTAAATAAGATAATTGACAAAAATTATTTTAAAAAAACTATAGATACAAAAATCCTAAACCAAACATTAGCAAATCAAATACAGCAGTATATTAAAAGAAATATATATCATGACCAGATAAGGCTCAATGCAGGAATGCAAGGATGATTCCACATTAGGAAATTTTATTAACAAAGGAGAAAATATCTCCATTTTGCTGCATATAAAAATGCACTGGATAGAAAATATCAGGCTTTGTCGAACCAGTTTGGCTCAGTGGATAGATGGTTGGCCTGTGGACTGAAGGGTCCCAGGTTCAATTCCGGTCAAGGGCATATATTCTGGTTGCCTGCACATCCCCAGTGGGGGGTTGTGCAGGAGGCGGCTGATAGATGTCTCTCTGTCATTGATGTTTCTAACTATCTTTCTCCCTTCCTTTCTGTAAAAAATCAATAAAATATATTTTAAAGAAAATAACAGGCTTTTTGAAATAAAAATCTCACTCTAAATTTTAGAAAACATGTATGATGTAGGAATAGAAATCTCCTTTATCTAGAGAGAAGTTAACTACCAGAAACATGCAAATTATTTTTTTAATATTTTTAATGATTTCAGAGAGGAAGGGAGAGGGAGAGATAGAAACATTTATGATGAGAGAGAATCACTGATTGGCTGCCTCCTGTACACCCCACACTGGGGATCAAGGCCACAACCCAGGCATGAACTGAGACTTCCTCATTTATAGGTCAATGTTTAACCACTGAGCCACATAGGTTGGGCACACAAATTATTTTTGATGGGGAACTACTAGCAACTGAAGACATTGAAGAATTACTAGACAGTATAGAGCAATAGCTGGCAACCATTTTCATTCTACTTTAAGAAATACATTTAATCAGCATAGGAAATAGAGTCAATAATATTGTAATAACTATGTGTGGTGCCAAGTGAGTATTGGGAATATCAAAGGAGCACTTTGTAAAGTATACGATTGTCTAACAACTATGCTATACATCTTAAACTAATTCAAAATAATACTGAATGTAAACTATAATTGAAAAAATAAAAAAATTTTAACTAAAAAAAGAAATATATTTTATATTATTGCCCAACACACACATACATATATATGTATATAACTAACACAAAAGATTCATGAAAACAAACTTGCTCTTACTTTCTGAGATGAGTATTTTCTACTCTATCTTATTTCACCTAAAAAAACAAACAAAACCACTAGATTAAGCTCATTCTCAATCCATCAATGCATTCTGACCCAAGGTTTGAAAAACAATAGTATAGAGCATCTAACTTCAATGCATTTTTGTCAGTTGTCCTGCTCCATTTACCTGATATGGGAGCAGAGATGTTAAGGAAGATGCGTTAGCAGGATAAAGGTTGACTGATTCTAGGATAATGGCAAGAGAATATATAAAGGCTGGATAAGAAAGACAGAGCCAAACGAGAACCAATGCACAGGCCCAGGAACTGGAGGTCTTGGTGTAACTGAAGGATAGGTGTGATGGGTATTAGAGAGCAAAGCGCCTGAAAACTAGTGCTTAGATTTAAGTGTCTGAGGCAGAAAGATTCTGGGTGATGACAAGGCCCAGGTGTGATCCTGAGATTCTGCATGATTCATGGAAGTAGACTGCAAGGATTGAGCAATGGAGAGAGGAGACCATAAAGTGTTGTTGTAAAAGCCTAGGCATACTGTATGTGTTGCCTAGGTTAGATTGTAGAGAAAATTAAAAGCTCAAGACAAATATGAAAAGTGTCTCAGACCAGCAAAGACTAAAGAATTTTGTTCAATGATGGAATGTTCTTTTGTCTTCCTTATTCAATTCAATAGCCACTAGCCACATATGGCTATTGACATTTGAAATATGGTTAGTGGGCTTGGGAAACTGAAATTTTAATGGTATTCATTTTAATTCATATAAATTTAACCACATATAGCTAGTGGCTACAATAGTAAGTAGTATAGTCCTAGATGAGGAACTATCTATCAGATGTAGGTGTAGTCAATTAAAAGTACTACAATGGGCTGAGTGTGAAGCACAGAGGGCCTGGCGATGCCATTTACTTTGATGGGAAAAGGCAAACGTAGCCTGTTTACTTTTATTTATTTATTTATTTATTTATTTATTTATCTATTTATAGATTTAAAAAAATTTTAATACTTTAGTATGCCTAATGTGCCTGCTCAGTGGTTGAGCATCGACCTATGAACCAAAGTCATGGTCCTTTTTTTTTTTTTTAATAAATCTTTATTGTTCAGATTATTACAATTGTTCCTCTTCTTCCCCCACATAGCTCCCCTCCCCGAGTTCCCACTCCACCCTCTGCCCTTACACCCCCACCACTGTCCTCATCCATAGGTGTACAATTTTTGTCCAGTCTATTCCTGCACCCCCCACACCCCTTTTACCCTGGGGAATTGTCAGTCCACTCCCTTTATATGCCCCTGATTCTATTATATTTACCAGTTTATTCTGTTCATCAGATTTTTAATTCACTTGATTTTTATATTAACTTGTTGATAGATATGTATTTGGTGTTCATAATTTTTATCTTTACCTTTTTCTTCTTCTTCCTCTTCTTAAAGAATACCTTTCAGCATTTCATATAATACTGGTTTGGTGGTGATAAACTCCTTTAGCTTTTTCTTATCTGTGAAGCTCTTTATCTGCCCTTTGATTCTGAATGATAGCTTTGGTTGGTAGAGTAATCTTGGTTGTAGGTTCATGCTATTCATCACTTTGAATATTTCTTGCCACTCCCATCTGGCCTACATAGTTTCTGTTGAGAAATCAGTTGACAGTCGTATGGGTGTTTTTCTCTTCCTGCTTTTAATATTCTCTTTGTCTTTTGCTCTTGGCATTTTAATTATGATGTCTCTTGGTGTGGTCCTCTTTGGATTCCTTTTGTTTGGGGTTCTGTGCACTTCTTAGACTTGTAAGTCTATTTCTTTCACCAGGTGGGAGAAGTTTTCTGTCATTATTTCTTCAAAAAGATTTTCAGCTGAAACTGGTTTGGCTCGGTGGATAGAGCATTGGCCTTTGGACTGAAAGGTCTAGGTTCAATTCCAGTCAAGGTTATGTACCTTGGTTGCAGGCACATCCCTAGTCAGGAGTGTGAAGGGGGCAGCTAATCGATGTTTCTCTCTCATCGATGTTTCTAACTCTCTATCCCTCTCCCTTCCTCTCTGTAAAAAATCAATAAAATATATTTTTAAAAAAAAAGATTTTCAGTATCTTGCTCTCCCTCTTCTTCCAGCACCCCCACAATTCTGATGTTGGTACACTTGAAGTTGTCCCAGAGGCTCCTTACACTATCTTCAAATTTTTGGATTCTTTTTTCTTTTTTCTTTTCCAGTTGGGTGGTTTTTCTTGTTGTTGTTGTCGTTTGTTTGTTTTTTGCTTCTTTTTATTTCAAATCTTTGACTTGTTTCTTTTGTTCCTCTAGTCTGCTGTTGAATTTCTGTATATTATTTTTTATTTCAGTCAATGTATGTTTAATTTCTAATTGTTTCTTTTTCATATTCTTGAGGTTCTCATTAAATTTATCCATCTTTTCTAGGAAATTCTTGAAAAACCTTATAACCGTGGTTTTGAACACTATATCCAGTCATTTGCTTTCCTCCATTTCTTTGTCTCTGCATTTTGGCTGCTTCCCTGAGTTGATAGAGTGGCTTTGTGTGCTAGATGTCCAATAGAACCCAGTGGCTCAACCTCCCCAGTTATCTGAGGTGGACACTCTTGGTGCACCCCTTTGTGGACTGTGTGCACAGTCCTGTTATAGTTAAGCCTTGATTGTTGTTGGTATCACTGGAAGGAACTGACCTCCAGGCCAATTGGCTGTGAGGATCACAGAAGCCGGGAGCTTCTGTCTCCCACCGGATTGAGAAAGCCAGCCACGTTGCCAGCCTTCTCCAAGCACGCACCTCTGTACCTCTGCCTTCTGCAGCTCCTCTGAGTCTCAGTGTGCTTTTCATTCTAGTTGTAGAATTTCCACTCAGCCAGCTTTCCTGTGGTTCTGGATGATGTCCATTTGTCTTTTAGTTGTAGTTTTGAAATTGTTGTGCAAGGCAGCAGTTTAAGTGTTTACCTATACCATCATCTTGGTATCTCCCCAGCCTGTTTATTTTACTTAACAGAATGTTATGCCCACAGAAATGTCCTTTAGAGATCCAAAATCCTTGCTCTGCAGAAAATATAAGATATCAGGGCAAGAGACATGTAAATACAATTTATCCATGTAAGCTGATGCATAAAACAATGAGTACATAAATTCCTCAAGACAGCAAAGGTGCAGTAAACTGCCAGTGTTTCCTATGACCACAACCATGCACTTTGTGGAGATTATAAATTAATGACATGGGAAAGAGGTTGAGGAGCACTGAAGGACTTCACAAAAGAATAAGAAAGAAATTATTAAATATTTCAATGACTCCATAAAGATTTTTTTGCAGATGTATAGCTCCTCCTCTTAAAATTTTCCACTTATTCCCATATGGTTTATATTTCTCAAATGGCTGGAAATTCAGTTATCATTCAAAGTTATCACAAGTTTTGAACCAAACATTATCTCAGCCTGAACTGAGCCATAGCTCACTGAGCAATGGCTTCCCAAGAGTAGAAATCTCAAATACAAGGAAATATCACACGAGTCGTATTCTCCAAGCCACGGGAAGACTGGAAAGGACTTTGTTGTTGCACTTGTGGGAGAACTCAGAAAAGACTCTGAACACTTGAAGCTTTACCATTCTGTCCAGATGATCAAACTGATAAAAATGTGATAGGACCCAGGCATCCTCCATTCTCTGTCCTGGGGAGAGATTCTAGATTTCATGGAATTAGACAGCTGAGACAGAGATTTCTTCCATTATCTTCTCAAACATCTGGCTCTCAGCACTGTGCCTCCTGCAGACATGCACCCAAGACTCTCCTTCCCCTATTTTGTCCTTGCCCCAGAGCCATTTCCTAGACTTCTGGTGCCATAGAACATTGAAAAGCAGCCTCTTCTAGAAATGACATTTATTCAAACTTAGAGCTCTAACTTTAATCAGAAGGCTACTTTAATACTATTGCTATTCATCATCCACGTAATGCTCTTGCTCCATCTCAGAGTTTCTCTCTGTCAAATGTGTGGTCAGATGAGAAAACTACATCACCTGGAGTAGAATCCACAAAAGGTTGCTTATAAAGAGTGTACTAATTTTCAGCCTGCTGTGCCTTGACATTTACTGGGACCTCCCAGTTAAAGAAAGAAATTTCACACCAAATCACAGATACAACCATAGAATTACAAAATTCCTTCACTTTGTAAACATTTACATAGTGCATGTCAATATCATAACACTGAATTCTCCTTGATTTCATAACCTGGGGCCAGATGATTAGCTTGAATCCTGGTTCTCCACCTTCTCCACACCAGTGCTCCATTTGTGGTCATTTGGCTAATAATCACTTAGAAAGCAAGTAGGAGGAAAGAAAGGCAGTAGTTTAAAATTGGGTATTATGTGTTGTGAACAGCTTTTATAAAACTTTGATGACGCTTTAAGGATGGAGGCTGATTCTGATTATTGAAACATGTTTGGAAAATTCTCTGTCTCTATATCTATATCTATAAATCTGCCATTTCCTCCCCCAACAACATGGAGAACCAAGACTAAGCACAGATGAGCAAGAAACCACAAGAGTCGACTGTATGCAGGGTTCATTTCTATCTGAGGTTTTGGGCATTCTTTTTTTTTTTAATATATTTTATTGATTTTTCACAGAGAGGAAGGGAGAGGGATAGAAAGCTAGAAACATCAATGAGAGACATCGATCAGCCGCCTCCTGCACGCCCCCTACTGGGGATGTATCCACAACCAATGTACATGCCCTTGACAGGGACCTTTCAGTCCGCAGGCCAACGCTCTATCCACTGAGCCAAACCGGTTTGGGCTTTGGGCATTCTTTAGGGGTTTTGAACATATACCCTGTAGATAAAGGGGGACTACTGTGTACATAAAGGCCATCCATTAATCCCCACAATGTAGTTCTTTGAATTTTAGATAGTAGCTTTTGTTTTACACACATTCAGTACCTACACTTCAGTATAAGCAATTTTAACTACACTCCCGAGTCCGGAAGCCACGTGAATTATCCTATCCAAAGGAAATCTTCAGGGTGGGAGGGCAAGCTGGGAAGCTGGTCGCTCTGTAGGAAACCTTTCAATCACTCCTGCTTTGTAGCCTCACCTTAGCTCCAGTTCCAGGAAGAACCTAATGCAGCAGCTCCTGGGCCTCTGAGGCTTCCTCAGCAGAGTAAGTTACTCCTCAGCTTTCTCCAGCTGGATACCCGGGTGCCATTTTTGTCTTCCAAGTATCAGTGCATTTCTGGTAGTTTCTTGTTTTTCTTTTTATTTGAGTACACATGTATTTCTTTAAGCATTTTCATATGGAATTAGCTTACAGTCTTCATCTGGTAACTCTAAAATCTGAAATCCTTAGGAATCGAAATCATTTTTTATTGTTACTGCTGACTCCTAAAGCTTGGAACTCGGCTCTCCCAGGTTGTTTAAGACTGATACCACGCATCCACCTGCTTTCCACCTTCCTAAACTTGGCTGCTATTGTCTGTCCCCACATTTCTTCCTACAGGTTTATGGCTTTTAAAAACATCCATTTATTGTCATCTTGTGGTTGGGAAAGGGAGTGAAAATAAATGCATACATGCAATCCATAATGATTAATTGGACATTCTCCAGCCTTAAAATGTCTCCTTCAGATTTAAGTTAAATTCTAAAGTTATTCACTACCATAAACCTCCTTTCTGAACACCCTTCCCAATTTCCATGGTATTTTCACCCTCTCCGATTTATATGCCTCTGTTGCCTATTAAGTTAACTCTAATATATTAATCCCCACAAATAAAGTGTTATTATTTTACATGGTAAGATATGACAGATTACCAGTTTCTTTGCTAACCAGACCTTCTATTTTAGAACTTATTTTTGAAGATATTTTCCCATTCCCTTAGAACAGCAGTCTCAAAGTGTGACTTGTGGACCTATAGGATCCCCGAAACCCTGTTAGGAGTTCACAAGGTCATAACTACTTTTATAATAATACTAAGGTGTTATTGTTTTGTTTGTTTTTTAGTGTTGACACATACACTAATGGTGCAGAAGCAACGGTGGGTAAAAGTGCTGGTGCCTCAGTACATATCAAGACAGCAGCACCAAACTATGTTAGAAATTACTATGTTCTCTGTCATTCACTCATGGGCAATTTTCTAAAATGCCTGTTTCACTTAAAAATATGCGTGGTGAAGCAGAAAAAATACATTAATTATATTAAATCTTGACCCCTTTTTCATATTCTCTGTGACCAAATGGGAAGCACAAAAAGCACTTTTGCTGAATACCAAAGCATGAAGGTTGTCTCCAGAAAAAACACTTGTGTGATTGAGGTTCAAGCTGACGTAACCGTTTTTCATGGAACACTATCTTTACTTAAAAGAATGACTGACAGATGAACTATGGCTATTCAGACTTGGATAAATGGCAGACATTTTCTCAAAATGGGACGAAGTGAGCCTATTGCTTTAAGGGAAACAACCTGATAGAATTTCTTGCTAACAATAAAATTCAAGTTTTAGGCAAAAATTCGAATTTTATAAAATGTGTATCTTCCACCATGAGTGTGACAGCGTCTCGGTACATAGATTTTTCTAATGAGATTAGTGGTGACATTAATGAGTGTGATTTTTGCATCAATGTTTGAAAGACCTGCATTTCTCAATGAACCAACATTTTCCAAATCACCAGTCCATGCTGTTACAATATCATACATAGGTAAAAAATCCATTTAAGGTTTAAGATAGGCAAATGAATTTTAATGTAACAAAATATGAAAATAATTTATTGATATGGATTTCAAATTCTACATTGCAACTAACCATTAGGAAACTACCTATAGTTGAGTTGGGGTGTAGGATAAGGAATAATATCCATCATTATCTGAAAAAGGCTAGTAAAATACTTCCTTCTTTTCCAGCTACATATGTGTGCAAAGCCAGATTTTCTTCATACATTTCAACCAAAACAGCATATAGGAACAGAATGAATGCAGAAGCAGATGTAAGAATCTAACTGTCTTCTATTTACCCAGATAATAAAGAGATTTTTAAAAATGAAAACAGTTTCTCAATAATATTTTTGTTTTGGAAAAAAGCAAGCTTTTTAAAAATATACATTATTTATGGTAACATCAAATGGTTTTAATTTTTATTAAATTAAAAAAGTTTTAAATTTGTGTTTTAACCAATAATATGGTATATATCAATAGATATAACTCACATATAAAAAAGCTTGAGCATCTAAGATGGCAGCATAAACACCTACACTGCTGCCTCGCACAACAATTTCAAAACTACAACTAAAAGACAGAACGGACATTATCCAGATCCACAGGAAAGCTGGCTGACTGGAAATTCTACAACTAGAAGGAAAGAGAGGGGCTCACAGAGACCCAGAGGAGCTGCAAAAAGCTGAGGTACAGAGACACACACGTGGAGAGAGCGGTGCCGGAGAACCTGCCTGGCTTTCTCTGGCGGGAGGGAGACAGAGACTCTCAAAGGCATTAAACCCCTTATCCTAGGACACTAAACCCCAGATCCAGCCAAAACTCATATGGGGGGGAGTTTGGACTGTGAAAAGGGAGAAGTGCACGGAACTTTAGGGGAGTCACAAAAGATCAGAAGTCTGGTGGCGTGCACAGCACTGCTCAGAGGACTGACTGCTGATTGTGCCTCTGGCTTTCGGGAGTGGGCGTGAGACAGACCCTCCCAACTGTGTCACTTCTAATCCCACTAAACCCTGGTTTCAGGCAAAACCCTGGGGACCCAGACTCATATGATCCCGGAATGCAGGGGAGCCAGAAAGGCAGCACTGTAGAGGCACTTCGAGAGAAGTTCTCCGGGCATAGTGAAAATGCCGAGACAAGGGACGGGATCACAAATAGAAGAATTGGAGGAAAACAAATGACTGGATATAGAGTTCAAAACCACGCTTATAAGGTTTTTCAAGCATATCCTAGAAAAGTTATTTAAAGTTAGCGAGACCCAAGAGGAGATGAAAAACAATCAATTGGAGATGAAAAAGAACCAACTAGAGATGGCACAGATCCAACTAGAGATGACAAAGGACCAACTAGAGATGGAAAAGGACCAACTAGAAATTAAACATACACTGACTGAAATAAAAAATACTATACAGAGACCTAACAGCAGACTAGAGGAAGGCAAGAATCAAGTCAAAAATTTGAAATATAAAGTATCAGAAAACACCCAACTGGAAAAGCAAGAAGAAAAAAGAACCCAAAAATGTGAAGATAATGTAAGGAGCCTCTAGGACAGCTTCAAGCATACCAACATCAGAATTGTGGGGGTGCCAGAGAAAGGGAGAGAGCAAGATACTGAAAACCTATTTGAAGAAATAATGACTGAAAACTTCCCACATCTGGTAAAAGAAATAGATTTACAAGTCCAGGAAGCACACAGAACCTCATATAAAAGGAATCCAAAGAGGACCACACCAAGACACATCATAATTAAAATACCAAGAGCAAAAGACAAAAAGAGAATATTAAAAGCAGGAAGAGAAAAACAGTTAATTACCTACAAGGGAGCACCCATACGACTGTCAGCTGATTTCTCAACAGAAACTATGCAGGCCAGACGGGAGTGGCAAGAAATATTCAATGTGATGAGCAGCAAGAACCTACAACCAAGAATACTCTATCCAGCAAAGCTATCATTCAGAATCGAAGGGCAGATAAATAGCTTCACAGATAAGGAAAAGCTAAAGGAGTTCATCAACTCCAAACCAGTATTATATGAAATGCTGAAAGGTACTCTTTTAGAAGAGGAATAAGAAAAAGGTAAAAGATAAAAATTATGAACAACACATACGTATCTATCAACAAGTGAACCTAAAAATTAAGTGAATTAAAAATTTGATGAACAGAATAAACTGGTGAATATACTAGAATCAGGAGCATTGAAAGGGAGTGGACTGATAATTCTCAGGGGGAAAGGGGTGAGGGGTGTGCAGGAAGAGACTGGTCAAAAATCATACCCCTATGGATGAGGTCAACGGGCAGGAGGTAAGGGTAGAGGGGAGGGTGGGAGCCAGGTGGAGGGGAGCTATAGAAGGGAAAAAAGAGAAACAAATGTAATAATCTGAATAATAAAGATTTCATTTAAAAAATGCTGTTTTGGATCCTCATTTACATAATTTCCAAGAATGTAAGGAAGTTGTGATACTAAAACATTTAGAGTTCCTTTATTGGGGTTCTATTAGTGATAAACTCTCATATTTCCATTTTCTTGTCTTTCTGTACTGCATTATTTTTTTTTATTATTATTAATTTTTTATACATATCTCCCCATTGCCCCACCTCCCTTCCAGGCATAACTCAACCCCCCAGTGTCTGTGTTCATTGGTTATGCTTATATGCATGCATACAAGTCCTTTGATTGATCTCTTATCTACCTCACCTAACTTTAATCTTCCTGCTGTAATTTCACAGTCTGTTTGAAGCTTTACTGCTTCTGTATCTATCCTTTTGTTCATCAGTTTATAATGTTCTTTATTATCCACAAATGAGTGAGATCATGTGATGCTTCTCCTTCATTGACTGGCTTATTTCACTAAGCATAAGGCTCTCCAGTTCCAACCAGGTTGCTGCAAATGGTAAGAATTCCTTCTTTTTAATGGCAGCATAGAATTCCATTGTGTAGATGTACCACAGTTTTCTGATCCACTCATCTGCTGACGGGCACCTAGGCTGTTTCCAAATTGTAGCTATTGTAAATTGTGCTGCTATGAACATAGGGGTGCATAAATCCTTTCTGATTGGTGTTTGTGATTTCTTAGGATAAATTCCTAAGAGTGGGATTACAGGGTCAAATGGGAGATCCATTTTTAGTTTTTTGAGGAAACTCCATACTGTTCTCCACAGTGGCTGTACCAGTCTGCATTCCCACCAACAGTGCACAAGGGTTCCTTTTTCTCTGCATCCTCGCCAACACTTGTCGTTTGTTGATTTGTTGATGATTGCCATTCTGACAGGTGTAAGATGGTATCGCATTGTCGTTTTGATTTGCATCTCTCGGATGATTAGTGACTTTGAACATGTTTTCATGTGCCTCTTGGCCTTCCTTCTGTCGTCTTTCGAAAAGGTTCTATTTAGGTCCATTGCCCTTTTTTTTTTTTGGATCGTTTATCTTCCTTTTATTAAGTTGTATAAGTTGGCTGTAGATTTTGGAGATTGAACCTTTATCAGTGATATCATTTGCAAATATGTTCTCCCATACAGTCATCTTTCTTGTTGTTTTGTTGATGGTTTCTTTTGCTGGGCAAAAGCTTTTTATTTTGATGTAGTCCCATTTGTTTATTTTTTCTTTAGCTTCAATTGCCTTTGGAGCAGTATCAGTGAAGAAGTTCTTTCGGCATATATCTGAGATTGTGCTGCTTGTGGATTCCTCTAGTATTTTTATGGTTTCCCTTCTAATGTTTAAGTCCTATATCCATTTTGAGTTTATTTTTGTATTTGGTGTAAGTTGGTGGTCCAGTTTCATTTTTTTGCATGAATCTGTCCAATTTTCCCAACACCATTTATTGAAGAGGCTATCTTGGCTCCATTGAATGTTCATGCCTCCTTTGTCAAATATTAGTTGAGCATAGTGGTTTGGGTGGATATCTGGGTTCTCCATTCTATTCCATTGGTCTATATGTCTGTTCTTGTGCCAGTACCAGGCTGTTTTGAGAACAGTTGCTTTGTAGTATAGCTTGAAATCTGGTATTGAGATCCTACCTACTTCATTCTTCTTTCTCAGAATTGCTGTAGCTATTCGTGGTCTTTTTTTGTTCCAGATGAATCTATAAAGAATTCTTTCTAGGTCTGTGAAATATGTCGTTGGTATTTTAATGGGTAGTGCATTGAAACTATAGATTGCTTTGGTTAGTATGGACATTTTAATGATGTTGATTCTCCCAACCCATGAGCATGGTATGCTCTTCCATCTGTTAACATCTTCCTCTATCTCTTTTTTCAGTGTCCTGTAGTTTCCTACATATAGATCTTTTATTTCTTTAGTTAGGTTTATTCCTAGGTTTCTTAATTTTTTTGGTGCGATGGTAAATGGGATTGCTTTTTTAGTCTCTCTTTCTGTAATTTCACTATTAGTAAATAGAAATTCCACAGACTTCTTAGCATTAATTTTGTATCCTGCTACCTTGCCAAATTCATTAATTAAGTCGATAAGTTTTGGAATGGAGTCCTTTGGGTTTTTTATGTACAATACCATGTCATCTGCAAATAAGGACAGCTTTACTTCTTCTTTTCCAATTTGGATGCCTTTTATTTCTTCTTCTTGTCTAATTGCAATGGCTAATACTTCCAGTACTATGTCGAACAGGAGAGGTGAGAGTGGGCATCCCTGTCTTGTTCCTGTTCTTAGGGGAAATGGTTTTAGTTTTTGCCCATTGAGTATCATGTTAGCTGTGGGTTTATCATATATGGTTTTTATGATGTTGAGGTATGCTCCTTCTATTCCCACTTTGCTAAGAGTTTTTATCAAGAAAGGGTGTTGGATTTTGTCAAATGCTTTTTCTGCATCAATTGATATGACTATGTGATTTTTATCTCTCAATTTGTTTATGTGATGTATCACGTTTATTGATTTGCGGATATTGTACCATCCCTGCATTCCTGGGATGAATCCTACTTGGTCATGGTGTATGATCTTTCTGATGTACTGCTGGATCCGATTTGCTAGAATTTTGTTGAGGATTTTGACATCTATGTTCATGAGAGATATTGGCCTATAATTGTCTTTCATTGTGTTGTCTTTATCTGGTTTTGATATTAGGATGATGCTGGCTTCATAGAAGGTGTTTGGAAGTGTTCCTTCTTCTTGAATATTTTTGAATAGTCTGAAGAGGATAGGTTTTAATTCTTCCTTGAATGTTTGGTAAAACTCTCCTGTGTAGCCATCTGGTCGCGGGCTTTTATTTGCGGGAAGCTGTACTGCATTCTGAGTAATTTCTTTCAGTCTAGCAATAATTCCCTCTTCAATTATTTAATTAGATATCTAAGTAACTCATTGATTTTTTTAAATTTCAACAATATTTTTTCATTTTGAAATTTCTATTTGTTTCCTTTTCAAATCTTCCTGCTTATTTTGGGTAGTTCCTTGTTGTTTTCTCATTTCTGTGAGATACCAAGTTATTTCTTTAAACATTTTATATATAATCATTTGATACTCTATACCTGTAATTCCAAAATCTGAATTCATTAGGACTCTAAAAGCCTGGTGAGGCAGGCTTTTCCTTCTGTTATTTTGGTGATCTTAGACCTTATTCTCTAAGAATCCTTGGGGTCAACTGAGATTGCCTTCCTCCAGAACAGGTTTTCCCTTGCTTCTGCTGTGGGCCCAGAAGTACTATACCTAGAGCTGCCTTATTTCCTTCCAGAGTCTGAACTAACAGTATTCCCAGGTTCCAATCATTGGCACAAAGCTAGTCTCCTGATCTGATTTGCTTGCTGATCAAATTTCAACAAACTATTTTTTTATACCGTTGGATATTTCCCTCATTTCCTTCAAACCTAGCACAGCATTTTAACTTGTAATATTACTCAAGCACATATTGAAGCATAGTAATCCATCCTTTGAAAAACTGCTGTTTGAAATAGCTGTTTGAACTACTCTGTTATTCTTAGTCTCTTATTCTGTAGGTCAACTCTGTTATTTTTAAACTAAAAAATACCTTTGGTGTGTTTTTTTTTGGGGGGGGGGAGTGGAGGGGTTGCTTGAATAGAAAAAATAAACTTAATTGTCTGACCTTGCAGGCTAGTCATCTAACTGATACGCTGATATTGATGCCAAGTGCCTATATAGATATGATACTCAAGATTACAGGTGTTTGTATAGATATAATATGTACTCAAGGTTACAAATTGTCTGTAAAAAAAAAAAAACTTACACAAGGACCTAAAAAATATATAAAAAGAGAATGCTTCCTCCTTTGGGTGATAAGAATTTGACAGAAGTAATCTGCTCTGAACCTGCACACAATAAAAATGATTTCTAACCAATTGGCTCATTAAGGCATTTTGTCCAGCTCGCTGATTTGCAATACAACAATATACTACTATATCATAATGTAATCAAAACACAACTTTTTGCCTCCCATTATTCCAATAGGCCTTATTTAGGAGGAATAATGTTTCCCCACACCTGAATGAAAACAGTCTTGATTCAGAAACTAGAATGTCCAATTCTGTATAACAATTACAACTCTGGGCTTCACTTAATAAATCTCTTCTCCCAACTTGCTTCTGCTTCAGGCTAAAAGCTACATGAGAAAAAGGGACCTACTGGCTTCTTTCCTACTTCACTGCCTCTTGCTTCTTTTTTCCTCCTTCCTCTTCCTTCTCCAGTGTTAATGTTTTGATGCCCTCAGGGTTAAAGAAGGAGGATGAGAAAGAGGAGTGGGGTAAAGGCTCTTACCTGAACTGCTGGCCTCACCACAATAAAGTTAATGAGCTTACTATCTAGGAAATTCTTAAAAAACCTTATAACCATGGTTTTGAACTCTATGTCTAGTTGTTTGTTTTCCTCCATTTCTTTCGTTTGTGATCTGTTTGGTTTTTTTTGTCTCCTCATATTTCACTGCTTCCCTGAGTTGGTAGAGTAGCTTTGTGTGCTAGGTGTCCTATATGACCCAGCAGCTCTGCCTCCCCAGTTACCTGAGGTGGACACTCTTGGTGCATCCCTTTGTGGACTGTATGTACAGTCTTGTTGTAGTTAATTCTTGATTGTTGTTGGTATCATGGGGGGCGAGGGGGAAGGAAGGGGGGAATTGATCTCCAAGCCAATTGATTGTGAGGATCAGCTGTGTCTGCACCTGGAGAACTTCTATGCTGGACTTAGCCTTAAGACTTGCAAGATTGCAACAGCCTCTGTGCTGGGCTTGGATGTGGTAGAGTCTTAGGGCTGAGCAGACAACCTTGGCTTCCTGTCATCCCTGCCCTACACAACAGCCCCTGGGTCTCAGTGCCTCTGGATAATCGCTGCAGCCCTCTCTGCACATGTGTCTCCAGACCTCTGTCTTTCTGGTTCCCCTGAGTTTTTGTGTGCTCTAGGGACCCATATGAGTCTGAGTCCCCAGAGTCTCACCCCAAACTGGGGTTTAGTGCAGTTGGACCTGGATTTCAGTCCTGTTGGAAGGTTCTGTTTTCCTCCCACTAGAGAAAGCCAGCAGCACAATCAGCAATCAGTGGTCTGTGTGCACACTTTCACACCCCCCCCAGACCTCTGTCTTTCGCTGCTCCCCTAAGTTTTCCTGCACTCCGTCCTTTTCACAACAGTCCAGACTCCCCCATATGAGTCTTGCCTGGAACTGGGGTTCAGTGCAGTCAGATGAGCTTACTATCAGTGCACATCCTTCTCTTGCAACTTCTAGCCCCAGGATGATGCGTCCTTGAGTGGTTTTCATAATTCCTGTCTTTGTACACCAGTGGCACATAACCAGCCTCTGTCTTGAGTTCTTCCCACTCCTTGCAGAGGGCAGGCTCTAAGAGAAATCACACTGGCTCTTTCTCCCAAGTCTCTTTGAAACAATGAGACAGCATTTGCAAAAAGAAGGAGGAGGAGGAGGCAGAAAAGCTCAATGCCATTTGCCCCTAATGTCTGCCACAAGAGTAGTTAGTCAGCTCTTCTCTTGCCCTCTAGATTTCCGACATCAGAATCTGACTCCATCCAGTCTACACACATTAAAGTTTTCCAGGTGGTGCCATGGATGTCCTCCTCACTGGCCTGAGAAAGTATCTACCCCTGGCGGGTAGCGGGGCAGGGGTTGGGGAGGTGGGATTTATCACAGTTTTCTCCAAATATATCCTCCCCACTGATCCATTCCTCTCTCATATGTATAACCCTTTGGAGAGCATATCCTTGATCTACAACCTCATGGACACGGTTCTTGAAATTTTCACTCTCTGTTTGGTATCTATTATATTAGTATTTCAGCCAAAACTTATGGATGAATTTCAGTCCCACATCTTATTACTCATCAATACTATTAAGTATGCTTTATCCAGGAACTAGCTTGAGTAGTGAGTCCTCCATACTGGAGGAAGCAGAAACATATTCTAATAAACTCAATTAACTCATTTAAATTTTATAAGTGTGTGATAAAATGTCTTCAAAATAAGGCTGCAGTGTTTAGTAATACGCTGAAGGCCCTCAGCCGTGAAAAATAGTGTAATCACGCCCACAAATCAATGTCATTTCTGGAGAATAATGATCAAGAATACTACACTGAAGGACCTGCCTTCTTCATTATGCATTGTGCTCCATGTTCCCTGTTACATGAGTACACTGTTACATGAGCCCACTTTTACCTCATTTGGATGCACATGAAGCCATTTATTCCTTCAAATACACATTGCATAATCATTTTCCGCTCTAGTAAATAAATAGCTTAATTAGCTCTTTAATTTGATTTTAAGAGCTGAAAAATATAAGTAATAGAGGTTTGTTTTTTAAAAAATATCCTAAATAATCACATTTAGTTCTTAAATATTCACACTATACAAAAAGAATAGCAAAAAAAAAAAAAAAAGATAGAAAAAAACAACCCCTACCAAAAGCTATTTGTGACAATTAAGAGGATTTCTCTTGTTTACATTAGAGGAGAAATAGTACAAAAGTAACTGAACAAATGCCAGAATAATTAGCAGCTCTTAGCTTATTTAAATTATGTGCACATAGCCATTTTAATACATTCTTTAAATGCCCACTTGCAATCCTATTTTATTCTTAGAAGAAAATAAATAGCTTTCTACTAAGTATGACTAGTAAAACCAAATTTGTTTCCTGCTTTCTTGGAAAACATTTATCTTCCTGGCTTTATAGACCCACTTTTAATAAAAACTAAAAACATAAAATAATAATCATTGTTTTTTGGATTTATACAATACTTCTGCATGAAAACCAAAGGCATTCTTTTATATGAGATAATTCCTCTGGAAGAATATCATGTTGTTTTTTCATGCTTACTATATAATGTGTTAATTCTAAGAATCATCTAATATTAATAATGAGAGGATTAAGACTGGTTTTCTTTTTTGAGGAAAATGCCCCAGTGGCTCCCTCAAAAAACAAATTCAGGGCATGAATTTTACATTTTCTTCTAAATTTAAGGTCCCTGATGATTAGTCACAAAATAGTGGTTAGCAGCAAGAAGTGTATATAAAAGCATATTTCACATCCTAGGAGAGAAAATCAAGGAGCAAAAAAAGGAGGTAGCCACTTCTCTTTGCAAAGACAGAAATGCAGAAGAAAATTTGGTCATAAGAACAGACCCACTGATCTGAAATCTATAATGCAGATCAAAAATGCTTGTCATTAAATGTTACAGCGTACATGACTCAGCTAAGTATCATGACATGGCTCAATCAGCCTTCAGAGCATGTAGGGAACATGATCGCAGCATGTCCACTGCCATCCTGTGCCCATTCTGTTCCAGGCTCCAACAGATGCTATGGGAAACCACAATGGTAGTTGTTACACTGCCTGAGCCCTCCAAAGGCTGCCCGACTATTGTGAGATATAACTGGTACACAGGTAATTACCATATCAAGATAAATTCAGGAATTCTCTAATATAGATTCAGCCAGAGTGCTGAGGAAATTCACAAAAGGAAGTTATGGCTTCTTCATAGAGGAACCAGGGAAGGCAAACCCAACCCTCAGCCTTAAGGCCAAGTAAAGCCATGAAAGTGGCTCAAGAGTGACCCTTTTAGGCTGAAGTTAATATTTGTCACATTCAGTCATTGATCAGGAATTCAGTCCACTTCATTCACACCAATGTTTTCATGAGTTATACAAAAACAAAATAAGGATATACCTAATCCTGAATTGTCTATAAGCAGAAGAGAATGAGGCAAGATCAGAAAATATGATCGCTTGAAGCATATGAGTTGAGCCCAAGTAGGAGACTATACTGTTAACCCAAGAAGACCAAGGGTTTCTGTCTATTTTCACTTCCCTATTTGCTTTTGAAAGAAAAAAAACTAATTACAATAGTGCTATCTTGATTTTGGAAGGCTTATTCCCTTCATTTGATGATCTACAATCAAGCTACAATTGTAGAGATCAGATATATTACCCAGGTCCTTGGAGTTACACATTCATCATTTTCAAGATATGCATGCCATAATAATATTCATATTATTTTATTGCATTTTTTACAACAAAATAGCATGTATAAAATATTTTCTTTAAAACTAATAATTTTTGCAATCGTATAAAGATCTGATTCTAAAATAACTCTTCTAGTGCCTGTAGCAACTAGTTTGTGAACTGATTTAATTTGACATGTGAAAATTAATCAACATTCTATCTTTGATCCATGCATGAAATTTCATTGATTTCAGTGGAATATATCTTCAAGGGCCAAAGATAGAATTACTCCATAATTATCTTTACCAATCCAGTTGCTATATTTATTACAAAATCCACTTCACTTTCCATACCAACTTTTTGAAACTCAGAGCATATCCATTATATTCTATTGAATTTGTTCTTCCCATAGGCAGAATATAAAATCCATCTTGAAATTTGTAATATAAAATTGCTAGAACAAAGATTTATCTGAACTGATAACAGTGAACACTCAATATTTCAGAGGGTGGTGCAAGTTTATATTTCCTTCTTTAGTATATAGCCAAGGGTGTAATGAAAACCCTTCACCATTTTGTTATTACCATTCAGCAATAATACTAATAACCCTTATGTTTTTGTCCCATCCTTCAAGATTCCAGTTTTAAGCTTTCCTAAATGTATTCCTAATCCTTCTCCAAAATTCACTCTACTACTTGTCTCAGTTGTACCCTCTAGTCATAATCTAACAATATAACATTGAACTTTGTACTTCCAAAACCAGAATAGGAAATGAAACAACCAATACTGAAAAAATTAAACCTGTTCACAGAGCTCTTTTCTAATAAGGCATCAGTTAAAATTACTCAAGCCCATAGCAAAATAAGATGAGCAAGATGTCATTTTTTTCATTATTTTTCTTTGGAAAAGAAGTACAAAATCTGCTATTCCTTTTTTATACACACACACACACACACACACACACACACACACACACACAGGCCAGGGCTCTACCCTCAGGAATCAGAAACATTACAGTTTACCTGCAAAGGAGATGTTTATTTTGGCATCAACTGACAGTCTTATTGAATACAAACTTCGGGAGCCAAAAGACTCTGAAATTAGCTCATAGTTCCTAGTCTTTTTCTACTAAACACATTTATTTCTTCTACACAAATTAACTCAAAATGGACTATGAACTTAAATGTAAAACATAAAACTATAACCTTTTACAAACAAACAAAACAATAAGACAGACACTTTGGGTCTAGGGTGAGCAGAAAAGTCCTTAGACTTGACATAATGCATAAAAGGAAAACCTGACAAATTGGACTTAATCAAATTGAGAACTTCTGGAAAAGAGTAAATGGTACACAGGATTTCTCTGTATTATTTCTTTTAAAAATATATATATTTTATTGCTTTTCCACAGAGAAGAAAGGAGTGGGAGAGAGAGCCAGAAACATCAATGAGAGAGAACATCAATCAGCTGCCTCCCGTACACCCCTCACTGGGGATGGGCCCACAACCAAGGTACATTCCCCTGACCGGAATGGAACCCAGGACCCTTGAGTCCACAAGGTGACGCTCCATCCACTGAGCCAAACTGGCCAGGGCTGTATTTTTTCTTGCAACTGCATATGAACCTACAATTACCTCAATAAAATTTTAATTTTAAAATGCACTTATTTAATATCAGTATACTAAAATAATATCTTTCTCTTTAATAGGCATTTTGTATCCCCCATACAACGAAATGTTATTCTCATCTTAATAAAACTACTTTTATATCTATTACATATATATATATATATATATATCTTTTTTTGGTCATAGAGAAAAACTACTCTTAAGTCAGATAAGTTTCAAAAACTCTAAATATTTGCTTTTATTCCTGCTATTCAGAAATGAATGCCCTATTCTGCTAAACCCTTCACATCTACTACGTCCAGTAGAATGGTAGTTAAGCCTCGTGGCCTAAAATGAGATTAACCTGGTCAAATCCAAGATTCACTATCTATCACTTATGTTTCCTTAAATTCTCTATGATTTGGGTTCCGCTCCTGAGAAATGGATTGATAACTAATAATACCTAAAAGGGTCATAGTGTTGGCAGCAGCGAAAACAAAAGCAGGTTTGATACCTGTGGATTCAGACTGGAACTTGATTCAGCAACCTTGGTACTTGAGTTCTGGCTAAGAAGGAAGGAAGTCAGAGCCAAGACACAAACTGTAAGGGAAAGTTTATTTAGAAAGCCACAGAAGTAGACAGGATGGGCTCAGGAAACAAGTTACAGAGGCAAAAGAAAGGCCCTTGGAGCTTAGGAAAGAGGAAGGTAAAGGAAACAGGACTAGGGGAGGAGAAAAGGGGAGTGGGAAAGACCCCAGTGTCCTCCATCCTAAGGGCTTTAATGGTGGAGAATTTAGGGGAGGTCTCAGGAGAATATCTCAATAGAATAGTCATCAATTTCCAGGTCTGTCCTTTCAGGGTTGTGGTCTTCATTGCTTGTCAGTGCCAGGGCAGGGGGTCATTAGTCAATGCAGCTGGACCTGAGGTCAGCTGTGGTGTCACTTGACAAGAAATTACCTTGGGAGTGAGGTCCTTGTTTTCCCAGTTTTGCCTGTTGCTAGGCACCCCGGGCTTTGGCGCTGGTGACCTTCTGTAGATGGCCTAACTTCCTTGCTCTGCTCAGGTCTGTTTAACTCCCTACCACACAGTGATAATTAAATGAGTTAATGTGTGCATATAAAGATGACAGTCTTACACAGAGTAAGCACTTACTAAGTATCACTTAGCATCCTGTTACATACCATTATTTGTGTCATTTTACCACCATCAGGGTATATGCTGTGATTGCACACAGACAGGACCCACAACCTAAGTGGGAAAACCATCAAGTGCAGAGCATTTCATGATGGGGAAGCATCCATCAGAATGAGACTTTTTGCTGCAAGCCAAATGACTCCTGGACATCTTCATGCTCTATGCGAAAAAACCCGTTTTGCTCTCTCCCTTCCTCTCCTGATTTGCCTGTTCCCACACTCACATGGTTCAAACTAATCTCTTCCATTGTATTGGATTCAGGGGACCTCCAAGTATTAGCAGATTATGTTCTATATTTCATTTGACTTAATTGGGTTTAGGTCTTATTAAAGAGAAAACCACAGACCCAAAATGGCATCACTTGGGCTAAAGTCCATGATACCAAACCTGGAGTTAATACCTAACTTAAATTCAGTTTAGACCTTCACCAGAAATGTCATCTTAATCAACCAGTATGAAATGTGCTGCTCAAACACCCATAAGACAATCCGTCCAGTGGGGCCTCTCCATCTCTCAAAAGAAGAAGAGGCGCTGGTTAGGAAGTTATGGCTAAGCAAGTTCTTTTTTTAAAACAATTATTTATTTTCTTTGTAGACAGGCCCCTTGCCCCACCTTTCTTCATAAAAACTTTCCATTTTGCACAACCCCTTGAAGCCCCCTTCTAGTTGCTAGATGGGATGTTGTCTAATTCATGAATCGCTTAATAAAGCCAATTATGTCTTCAGATTTACTCAATTGAATTTGGATTTTGATGGTATGTAATAACAGAAAAGGTTGTAACTTTTTAAAATTGTGGTTAAAAAATATGTAACATACAATTTACCATTTTCATCATTTGAAGTGTACAGTTCAGTAGTGTCAGCCATGACTCATTCACATTGCTGAGCAACAGATATCCAGAATTTTCCATCTTGCAAAAGCTAAAACTCTATATCTATTTGCTTCTCTTCCCCCTCCCCAGTCCCTGGCATCCACTCTTCTTTCTGTTTCTAAATTTGACTGATTCCTAATATAATGGAATCAGATAGTATTTGCCTTTTTTGTGACTGGCTTATTTCACTTAGCATAACGTCTGCAAGGTGTGATAGTAAAATGTTTCTTTCTTTCCCTGTGTTTCTTTCTTTCTTTTTCATATTTTTTATTGATTTCTGAGAGGAAGGGAGAGAGATAGAAACATCGATGATTAGAGAAAATCATTGATTGGCTGCCTCCTACATGCCCCCTACTGAGGATGGAGCCCACAATTCAGGCATGTGCCCTTGACCAAAATTGAACCTGGAACCCTTGAGTCTACAGGCCAACAGTCTATCCACTGAGCCAAACCAGCTAGGACTCTTTCTTACTAAGGTTGAATAATTTTCCACTACACACACACACACACACACACACACACACACACACACACACAGTGGAACAAAAGTAGGTTTATAGTTGTTTGTGTGGAAAATAATACAATAATTAATAAATAATCTGAGAATAAACTGTGTTTTGAATACCCTTAAACCTACTTTGCCTCATCCTGTGTGTGTGTGTGTGTGTGTGTGTGTGTGTGTGACACATTTTCTTTAACCAGTCATCCATTGATGGACATTTGGATTGCTTCCACCTGTTGGCTATTGTGAATATTACTGCTATGAATATGGGCATGCAATTAGCTATTGAAGACCCTACTTTGAAGTCTTTTGAACATATACCCAAAAGTGAAATTAGCGCTAAATCACATTGTAGTTCTATCTTTAACTTTTTGAGAAAATTCCATATTGTTTTCTACAGTGAGCACAACATTTTACTATCACACCAATAGTGCACAAAGGTTCTAATTTCTCACACTGACACCAACACTCATTATTTTCTGTGTGTGTTTTTTTATAGTAACCATCCTAATGGGTATGAGGTGATATCTCATGTGGTCTTGATTTGTATGTCTCTTATGATTAGTGATATAGAACATCTTTTTATATACTTGTCAGTCATTTGAATATTATCTTTGGAGAAATGTCTATCCAAGTCCTTTGCCCATTTTTAATTGGTTTATCTGTTTTTTGTTGAGTTGTAAAAGTTCTTTGTATATTCTGGATACTAAAAGAATACAACTCTAAAGGTAGAAAAAAAGAGTGATGATTTTTCTGAAATATTTTGAGTCAATAAATATTCCAATAGGCTAGGTCAGCAGCCTGAATATCTCTTATGTTCACCAAGGGTTAGAGCCGTGCCTTCCTGCTCTTTGTTGCACCCTACAGCACCTTATCAGTGCCTTACACCAGGAACCGCCCTGTGTTCTTTGTTTCTGATTTCTCTTTCTCTTTCCTCGCCAAGCCAGAAATCCACTCTCTCCCTTATTTCCTATTTCAAACCAGTTTTTGAATGCTATCCATTTCACCCATGGTTACAATAACCCTATACGACATTAAACAACTTCTTAGGACACCAATAAGTCAAGGGCTCCAAAAGCATGAAATCAAAATTTGAAAGTAGATAATTAATGTTTCTATAAAATTATCAAAACAATTAGTATAGGAAATTTAGAACTGTATTTGATTTTCTTATATTTCTTTTATAATGTAGTTGCATTTTAAGCAACCTATGAGGGCTAAGGGGAATATCATTAGCTTATTAGTGCCTATAGTCTCTAAAATCCTTAATCCAACCCTAATTTTACCCTAAAGTATCTTCTACAGCCAACTTCTACTGCCCAAGTTCAGGCCCTACATTACTGCTTACATGATCTCCTTTTAAACTGGAGCCTCTGCATTAATCAGACTCTGCTGCCCAGATTTCTGAAGAACAGATCTGTTCACATCATCTCCCTGCTGGAAAGACTCCTGACTTCCCACTACCTCTGGCCAAGCCTAAATTTCTTGGTATAAATAGCAAAGCTCTCTGAGATTCGAGCCCAAAGTACCCTTTGAGCCTTGTCTTCTACTTTGCCCTTTCATACACCTTGCCAAGCTAAACAACCTGTCTTCTTTCACACGGGTCATGCGCCTCAAGGGCCCCTTTATTTATGCTGTTCTCTTGGGATGGAATTGCCCCCCCCCCAACTCTTTCTACCCAAATAATGCACTGGTCATTGTTTAAATCAAAAGAAAGTTGGTGGGTTGGTGGGTTGAATTCAATGACTGTGGAGCTTGGGCAGGCAGAACAGTCATTAACTGTGACCCAAACCTCGACGTGGCACTCAAAAACACAAGAGCAAAAGGTTGTCAGTTTTTCCCCACATCTCCCTCTTAGCTTCATGATATGCAGACCTTTCTGACACCACAGCTGCTTCCCAGAACAACCCCATCCCAGTTGCTGGCTACTGCTCCAAGGGGAATAAAGCAATAGTGATAGTTTTGCCACTTTTACTTTGTGTCTCCTGGTTTTGGCTTTCTGCATCATAATCAGAATTTGGACATTTCTCCCACCCCTTCTGGTGAATCACTGGACTTTCTAGTATTATCCCAGAAAAATTTCTGATGTCGTATATGCACAATATGTTTAAGATCTATCCTCAGCATCAAGCTGCCAGATTTCTGGCTTCTGTCTTAGCTTCCTCCATTAACAGGACAGTGCCATGATTCAGTAAAATGTCTCAGAATGCACTAAGGCAGTCGTCAGCAAACTGTGGCTCACAAGTCACAGTCTGCTTCTCTGTTGACTAATAAGTTTGCCGACCACTGACCCAGACTCTTGATTCCAATAATTACACACTGTTGTTGTTCCTTGCAATTAAGCCCCTATCAGGTGTCATTAGCATCCACTTAGTGTGCTAGTAGAATTCAACATTCCCCAGTTGAATCCACCTACTATGTGAAGCAATTTTATAACCATCATAGTTAAGTCACTGCCATGTACAAATCCTTCTCTTCAGGTATAGTATGTGTATGCGCGCGCATGCGCGCACGCATCTGTGTCAGGGGTGGTGTGTGTGTGTGTGTGTGTGTGTGTGTGTGTGTGTGTCTGTGTGTGTGTGTGTCAGGGGTGGCGGAGTGTTCCCCACAGCAACAAACAATTCTCAGGCCCCCAGCTGAATGTCTATAATTCAACTCAATCCTGACACTATCTACCCAGAGATAGCATCCGACTCCACAGGTTGTGGGTTCAGTTTCACAAGATGCTTTTCCCTTTCTCCCCATTTCAGACACCAGTTGCAAGCCCAAGTTGTTACCTTTGCTTCTGACCAATGGGCTACAGATTGGAGGTTCCCAAGCCATGCTCCTTGTGCTTTAGACTCCAATTGAAAGTCCAGGTTGTCACTGTACTTCTGACCAATTGGCTATAAATCAGAGGTTCTTATACCCCCTTCTTGTGTTCAACTAATTTGCTAGAGTGGCTCAGAGAACTAAGGAAACCAGTGTACTCACTAAGTCACCAATCCTATATAATAAAAGGGTAATATGCAAATTGACCCTAATGGCAGAATGACTAGAACAACTGCTCGACCAGTCACTATGAGGCGCACTGATCACTTCTCGGTCCCTTCCCCCAGCAGTCAGGCTCCTCCGATTACCCAATGCCGAGCGGGGGGGGGGGGGGGGGGGGGGGGGGGGGGGGGGGGCCCCCCACCAGCTGCCAGCAGATGGGAAATATGGCCCAGATCACAGGCCAGGCCTAGGGTACCTGTGCAAGAATTTTGTGTACCGGGCCTCTAGTGTACTATAAAAGGATACAACTCAGAAACAGCTTACACTGTCATCAACTCTGTGGCCTTCAAAGAGAAAAAAAAATTTGACTAAGCCAAAAAAGAACTCATTCTGCAAACTTATCCCCATGCAATTAAAAGTTAAATATCCAAACTACCACTTTATGGTTTACACAACAGCTACCTGGTGAGATCTGTTGCTCTGCGCAGCCTCTAACAACATGTGCTTTTGGTCACAGTATCAGATTTTCCAGAGAACCAGAAGGAATCAACTGTGTAACCGACTCTACTCTCCCAGGATCGCTCAAACCCCCACAAAAGAACTGAATCTTATGACACATAACCATGAAGTGAAAAGGACTGAACATACTATCGAGCTGCTGCATAATTTCTCAAAGAAATGGAACCTGGTGACAGAATAACTATGACACTCTCCAAAGCCAGTGACTGTGTGGCAAAAGAGAGCTGTATTAACACTTAGCCAATATAATCCTCACCAGTGAGTACTTCTGCCCAGACCAAGACATTCACTATCAGCTACAGCCTCACTCAGAGGCTATCATTTTGCAGTTTGCTGCAGAGATGCATTGAAATGATATCAAGTCTTATCCCTTCTCACAAGCAGATGAAACTGCCAGGTGTGAGAAGCAGTTCTCTGTATAAAGAAAAGCTTTCCTCAGTAAACAGCCATTAACTTTTGCTAGCATTTTTTTTAAGGGGAAGAGGTAGCTGACAATACTCTTATATTAAATCAGAGCCTTAAGTGTGGCATGAGAGGAGAATCCAAAACTCTGCCGTGTATCGCATCACAACACTGACATCTGTTGGCTGCAAATGCACTGAATCTTTGTCTAGTCCCTCCTCTCTCCTTAGCCCAGAGCAGCTCCTTCCAAACCAAATCTTTTAACTGGCCCAGAACCATTTAGGTATGCTACCTCCTTCATTTCTTAATAGATTGCAAAATCAAGTTTATGGTGGTTCCTCATGTTAGCCTTCAACTCTCCTGTGAAACAAGATTATATGCCATTTTATTTCTTTTCTAAAACAAAAATCAGACATCTGTGTATACAACAGTCCCATGAATCCAAGCACAAGCTACATGAATAAAAACTGTCATTCTACTGATACAATTTTGAAATGTTAATTATGAGAAAGAATCCTAGCTGGCTTGGCTCAGTGGATGCAGCATCAGCCTGTGGACTGAAGGGTCTCCAGGTCAATTCTAGGCAAGGGCACATGCCCAGGTTGTGGCCTTGGTTCCCAGAAGGGGACATGCAGGAGACAGCCAGTCAATGATTCTCTCTCATCAGTGATATTTCTGCCTCTCTCCCTCCCTCTCCCTTTCTCTCTGACATCAATTTTTAAGAATTATGAGGAATAATACAACATTTATTGACATATCTCATGCCCCCATATAAATGCTTTCTGCCATTCACCCTGCTAACTAGTCTCTCTTCCTTGACTATCTTTTTTAACTCTCCTTTCTTGACCTCCACAGTGTTCTTTTCTCTGGGATCCTACACTCCTATGCTCTTGCTCTTTCTCTTCTTCTGCTCTATAAGGATCTTCCCAGTCCCTCAAAGGTACTTCTTCTAACACTCGGTCAGGGCACTGTATCTAAGTATATGCCATAGAACATGTCCTCACCTGTATCTTCTGATATTTCAATAACTTAGAATAAGAGGGATTATCTCCAAAATCTCTTCTTTAATATTACAATTGTAGGCCCTATCCATAGCATAGCTTTAACATTATAAAAACTGAGCTATTGTCATCCCTTCTGAATCATCACCCAATTCCAACTCCCCCATTTTCATCAGATGCAGCCCTGTCCTTCCAGCCCCTTACTTTCAACTGGATGTGGTGCTATGGCTGGCTCCTCTTTCTTCACCTCCTCCCCTACCCCCATCTATTATACAACATTCCCTATCTATTCCCATAGCAGGAGTCCTGATCCCTGATCCTAGTGTCTCTCCCCTGGACAAAGACAACAGAAGGTTCATCCTTTTCCATGACACCAATTATTACCCTAAATTTCAAACTCACATAATCCACATAACCCATAATTGATTATCTTCACTTGGATATCCCCAGTTACCTAGAACTCTGAATATCCAACATCAAATTTATATTTTTTCTTTTCTCCTCTAAAGCTGACTCCCCCTCCTCTGTTTCTTATCTCTAAACAGACCATTGACTTTATTGTTCAAACCAAAAACCCAGAAGTCATCCACAGCTCCTGCCTGGCCTTCAGATATCATAATCAATTATAGAAGCTTAATTAACTTGCCTATAGATTTCAGTTCCTGGGTTACTGTTTATATCACTCACTAGAGACCCAGGGCATGAATTTCATGCCCTGGGGGCGGGGGGTCCCTCAGCCTAGCCTATGCCCTCTCGAAATCCAGGAGTCCTTGGGCAAGGTCTGACTGATGGCTTAGGCCCACTCCCCACCATCAGTCAGACATCCTTAACACTGCCACGGAGGAGGAAGGGGCTCCCACCACCGCTGCTGCACTCACCAGCCATCAGCCCGGTTTCTGGAGGAGCAGCACTCATCCTGGGAGAGTGCACTGACCACCAGGAAGCAACTCCTGCATTGAGCAGGATCAGGCAAAACCAGCTCTCTGACAGCCCCCGAGGGGTCCTGGATTGCAAGAGGGCACAGGCCAGGCTGAGGGACCCCATCAGTGCATGATGGAGACTGGGGAGGGATGCAGGAAGTTGGCTATCCAGGGAAGGATGCAAGAGGGCTTCAGGGCATGTCCAGCTCATCTCATTCAGTCCTGATCTGCTGGACCCCAGCAGCAAGCTAATCTACTAGTTGAAGAGTCTGCTCCCTGATGGACAGTGAATGTCATAGCAAGCTGTTGAGCAGCCTTAGCATATCATTAGAATATTACGCTTTCATTGGTTGAATGGACGACTGGACGATCAGATACTTAGCATATTAGGCTTTTATTATATAGGATATCTCATTAACCCAACTGAAGCAGAAACTACTACCTGACCATCCAAGAGCTGTGCTCCTCTTCTGTAGCATGGAATTATCACAGAAAATTATCTGTCCAGATAGAAACTGTTTGGTTTTTTTATTTTTTTATTTTTATTTTTTAGATTTTTTAAATTAAATCTTTATTATTCAGATTATTACATTTGTTTCTCTTTTTTCCCCTCTAAAGCTCCCCTTCACCTGGCTCCTACCCCTCCCTCTACCCTTACCTACCCCCCATTGACCTCATCCATAGATGTATGATTTTTGTCCGGTCTCTCCCTGTACACCTCTCACCCCTTTCCCGCTGAGAATTATCAGTCCACTCCTTTTCTATGCTCCTGATTCTATTATATTCACCAGTTTATTCTACTCATCAAATTTTTAATTCACTTAATTTTTAGATTCACTTGTTGATAGATATGTATTTGTTGTTCATATTTTTTTGTCTTTTACCTTTTTCTTCTTCCTCTTCTTAAAGAGTACCTTTCAGCATTTCATATAATAATGATTTGGAGTTGATGAACTCCTTTAGCTTTTTCTTATCTGTGAAGCTCTTTATCTGCCCTTCAATTCTGAATGATAGCTTTGCTGGATAGATTATTCTTGGTTGTAGGTTCTTGCTATTCATTACATTGAATATTTCTTGCCACTCCCATTTGGCCTGCATAGTTTCTGTTGAGAAATCAACTGACAGTCGTATGGGTGCTCCCTTGTAGGTAATTAACTGTTTTTCTCTTGCTGCTTTTAATATTCTCTCTTTGTCTTTTGCTCTTGGTATTTTAATTATGATGTGTCTTGGTGTAGTCCTCTTTGGATACCTTTTATATGGGGTTCTGTGTGCTTCCTGGACTTGTAAGTATTTCTTTCTCAAGATGTGGGAAGTTTTCAGTCATTATTTCTTCAAATAGGTTTCAGTATCTTGCTCTCTCTTCTTCTGGCACCCCTACAATTCTGATGTTGGTACGCTTGAAGCTGTCCCAGAGGCTCCTTACATTATCTTCACCTTTTTGGGTTCTTTTTTCTTCTTGCTTATCCAGTTGAGTGTTTTCTGATTCTTTATATTTCAAATTTTTGACTTGATTCTTGCCTTCTTCTAGTCTGCTGTTAGGTCTCTGAATAATATTTTTTATTTCAGTCAGTGTATGTTTAATTTCTAGTTGGTCCTTTTCCATCTCTAGTTGGTTCTTTTTCATCTCCTCTTGGGTCTCGCTAACTTTATCCATCTTTTCTAGGATATTCTTTTTTTTAATTTTTATTAATTTTTTATACATATCTCCCCATTGCCCCATCTCCCTCCCAGGCATACCCCAACACCCCAGTGTCTGTGATCATTGGTTATGCTTATATGCATGCATACAAGACCTTTGATTGATCACTTATCTACCTCACCTAATTTTAATCTTTCTGCTGTAATTTCACAGTCTGTTTGATGCTTTATGATTGTTGTCCTCCTTAGAATTATCAGTGTACTCCCTTTCTGTGCTCCTGATTCTATTATATTCACCAGCTTATTCTGTTGATCAAATTTTAATTCACTTAATTTTTTAGATTCACTTGTTGATAGATATGTATTTGTTGTTCATAATTTTTTGTCTTTTACCTTTTTCTTCTTCCACTTCTTAAAGAGTACCTTTCAGCATTTCATATAATAATGATTTGGAGTTGATGAACTCCTTTAGCTTTTTCTTCTCTGTGAAGGTCTTTATCTGCCCTTCAATTCTGAATGATAGCTTTGCTGGATAGATTATTCTTGGTTGTAGGTTCTTGCTGTTCATCACGTTGAATATTTCTTGCCACTCCCATCTGGCCTGCATCGTTTCTGTTGAGAAATCAGCTGACAGTAGTATGGGTGCTCCCTTGTAGGTAATTAACTGTTTTTCTCTTGCTGCTTTTAATATTCTCTCTTTGTCTTTTGCTCTTGGTATTTTAATTATGATGTGTCTTGGTGTGGTCCTCTTTGGATTCCTTTTATTTGGGGTTCTGTGTGCTTCCTGGACTTGTAAGTCCATTTCTTTTACCAGATGTGGGAAGTTTTCAGTCATTATTTCTTTAAATAGGTTTTCAGTATCTTGCTCTCTCTCTTCTGATGTTGGTACGCTTGAAGCTGTCCCAGAGGCTCCTTACATTATCTTCACATTTTTGGATTCTTTTCTCTTCTTGCTTTTCCAGTTGAATGTTTTGTGCTTCTTTATATTTCAAATTTTTGACTTGATCCTTGCCTTTCTCTAGTCTGCTGTTAGGACTCTGTATAATAGTTTTTATTTCAGTCAGTGTATGTTTAATTTCTAGTTGGTCTTTTTTTATCTTTAGTTGGACCTTTTCCATCTCCTCTTGGGTCTCACTAAATTTATCCATCTTTTCTAGCATATTCTTGAAAAACCTTATAAGCGTGGTTTTGAACTCTATATCCAGTCGTTTTTTTTCCTCCATTTCTTTTGTTTGTAATCCCTTCCCTTGTCTCGGCATTTTTACTATGCCGGGGGAAAACTTCTGTGTTGAATTCAGCTTTATGATACCAGACACAAAGCCTCAGAAGCCTCTGTTGAGCTTGAGATGGGTGGAGTCTCAGGGCTTAAGGGACCGCCTTGCCTTCCAGTCGGCCCCGCCCTCCACAGCCCCTGAGTCTCACATGACTGAGTAATGACTGGCGTGGTCCTTGTGAGCGCACCCGCAGTGCCTCTAAACGCTGCCTTTCCAGCTCCCCTGCGCACCAGGACCACACGAGTCTAGGTCTCCAGGGTTTCGTCCGAAACAGGGGCTTAGTGGAGTCAGAAGTGGCACAGTTGGGAGGGTCTGTCTCCCGCCCACTCCCGAAAGCCAGCGGCACAATCAGCAATCTGTCCTGCGCGCAGTGCCGTGCGCGCCACCAGGCCTTTGATCTTTTGCGGCTCCCCTAAATTTCCGTGCACTTCTCCCTTTTCACAGTCCTAACTCCCCCCGTATGAGTTTCGGCTGGATCTCGGCTTTAGTGTCGTAGGATAAGGAGTTCAATGCCTTTGAGAGTCTCTGTCTCCCTTCTGCCAGAGAAAGCCAGCCAGGTACTCCGGCACCCACTCTCTCCTCGTGTGCGTCTCCGTACCTCAGCTTTTTGCAGCTCCTCTGGGTTTCTGTGAGCCCCTCTCTTTCCCTCTAGTTGTAGAACTTCCACTCAGCCAGCTTTCCTGTGGTTCTGGATGATGTCCATTCTGTCTTTTAGTTGTAGTTTTGAAATTGTTGTGCGAGGCAGCAGTGTAGGTGTTTACTTATGCCGCCATCTTGGATTCCCTCCTAGGATATTCTTGAAAAGCCCTATAATTGTGGTTTTGAACTCTATATCCAGTCGTTTGTTTTCCTCCATTTCTTTTGTTTGTGATCTCTTCCTTTGTCTCTGCATTTTCACTATGCCAGGAGAACTTCTGTGTTGAATTCAGCCTTATGATACAAGACTTGCAAAACTGCAAAAACCTCTCTGTTGAGCTTGGGATGGGTAGAGTCTCAGGGCTTAACGGACCGCCTTGCCTTCCAGTCGGCCCCACCCTCCACGGCCCTTGGGTCTCACGTGACTGGGTAATCACTGGAGGGGTCCCCATGCACCCAAGCAGTGCCTCTAGACCTCTGCCTTTTCGGGTCCCCTTTGCTCCGGGACCATATGAGTCTGGGTCCCCAGGGTTTCACCCAAACCTGGGGTTCAGTGGAGCTAGAAGTGGCGCAGTTGAGAGGCTCTGTGCCCCACCCACTCACGAAAACCAGCGGCACAACCAGCAGTCGGTCCTCTGTGCGCAGTGCTGTGTGCGCCACCAGATCTCCGTGCACTTCCCCCTCTTCGTAGTCCAAATTCACCCACCCCCCCGTATGAGTCCCAGCCGGCTGTGGGGTTTAGTGCCATGGGATAAGGGGTTCAATTCAGCTGGGAGACCCCATCAGCCTCCCACCAGAGAACACCAGCCAGGCACTCCGGCACCCGCTCTCTCCATGCGTGCGTCTCTGCACCTCAACTTTTTGCAGCTCCTCTGGGTCTCCGTGAGCCCCTCTCTTTCCTTCTAGTTGTAGAATTTCCACTCAGCCAGCTTTCCTGTGGTTCTGGATGATGTCCGTTCTGTCTTTTAGTTGTAGTTTTAAAATTGTTGCGGGAGGCAGCAGTGTAGGTGTTTACCTATGCCGCCATCTTGGATTCCCCCTGTGTTGTTTTTTTTTAATAGCATACTTTTAAAATTTTTTCCTAGCAAATTAATCTATTAATTGCTTAGCAAACAAAACAAACATATGAAAGAAAGATTTAACATCAAAGTTATGCAAATAAGTCATCATCTTGGGGAGCTTGCCAATGAGAAAATTGCTAATAACTCAAGCAATTACTTTATCCTGTTAAAGACATTATACCTTCCAAGTTGAGTAAGTGCCAAAACAAGAAATTCATATGATGTCATGAAATTGAGTTTCAACAACAAAATGTTATATACCTCAAAATGATCTCAACAACATCTAGCCATATGCTCTTTTTAAATATATTTGTATTGATTTCAGAGATGAAGGGAAAGGACGAGGGGGATGGAAACATCAATGTAAAAGAACCATTGATTGGCTGCCTCCTGCACACCCCCTACTGGGGATCGAGCTTCCAACCAGGGCATGTGCCCTGATCCAGAATTGAACCCTGACCTCCTGGTTCATGGGTCAGATACTCAACTACTTAGTAATACCAACTGTCTAGCCATATAATCATAACATGATAGTAACTGCTATTATTTTTCTTTTTGTGTGTTTTTTTTCAAGAAACTATGTTTTCTAAGTCCCTACCATCTGGGATAGGAAAGGGAGCATATGATTAGCTCTTATCTGTGGAATATAAATTGATATTACTTGTGCAACTTATTATTTATGAAGCAGATGGACATTCCCAAGGCTCTTTCTTTATCCACCAGATGAAGGGAGTGGGGCCCTTAGGTCTTAAAGGATGATGGGCCAGGAGATAGAAGGAACCTAAGTTTCTGAATGAGCACCTGCAAGGCTGTCTACCAGGAATATTCATATTGGACTGTGACACAGCATGAACAAATTTTTATTGTGTCCAGTCACTCAGAATACTGGCTTATCCGTTACAATAACTAAAGAAGCACTCTCTAACATTACCTAATTCAGGCCAGCATCATCTCTCCTTCAGATGATAGTAGGTGAATCTCACCTCATCTCTGTATATTTAGTCTTGTCTGAATCCTCCTCTACATTGTAAGCTCCATGAAGGCAGAGGCCGGTTCTGCTTGTCCACAATGTATCCCCATCCCATGGCACACACAGTGCCTGGAATGCAATAAAAATGACTACGTTCCTTTCTTCCCAATTACTCCCCAGTCCATACCCTCCTCTTGGTTTTTATTATTTAACCAGAGGCCCGTTGCATGAAGAGATTCGTGCAATAGGCTTTCCTTTCCTTGGCTTTCAGCACGGGTTTTCTTCCAATACTTGGGACCCAGGCCTTCGCTCCGCCCGGAGTCTGCCATTTTCACCTTCGCTACAGACTCCAGAGTCTGCAGTCTTGTGTTCACTGGAGCACTCCGCTCCTGTAGATCCCTTCGCCCTCCGCCCTCCCTCTCATAATAGGCATCATGCCAGGCCTGGGCTACTCCAAGTCTGGAGCAGCTGGACGGCCACCATCTTTGGCCTTCTAATTTGCATACTCACTCTGATTGGGGCATAGTAAAGGTGCATCAATTTACATTTTAGTCTATTATTAGGTAAGATGCTCCTCTCTCTACCTCTTATCCCAAAATGCGCACACACACACACACACACACACACACACACACACCAAGAGCTGACTTGAGCACTCCTTCCAGTCCTCATGCTGACGATACCCTCACAGTCCACCCCTCCTACCAAGGTTTCCACTCTTTCAAGTTGCTTTATAGCTAGGTTCTGTGAATTTTTCTCTGACTTCATTGAGGACTGATCATTCTAATATTTAGTTATCCCTCTTTTTTATGCACCTTGTCCAAGACTTCTGCTTGCATTTGCCATAAATCCTCTGTCAGGCATGTATTCTTTCTCATCTCCCATGCTGTATTACACCCCCTGAGGAAAGAATTGAGGTTTGCTCTTATATAGAGCTCCTCTGTGAATGCTCAATAAATGCCACCCACTGAATCCAATATAACTTGCTTGGTATAATATTCTACCTAGGATCTTCAGAGATGCCTCTGAGTCCAATCTTTTTTTCCCTCATATACTTCAAATTTAGGATTTTAATAGGAATTATACATAACTCTAAAGTGAAACACAGCATTTACAAAGAAAAAACTCTCTATTACCTCCTCTGGGACTATGTAGTTTCTCAGAAAGAAGAAATAGATAAAGTATGAAATAAGTAATTAGGCCCGGCTGGTGTGGCTCAGATGGTTTAGCATAGACCTAAGAATCAGGGGTTCACAGTTCGATTCCTAGTCAGGGCACATTCCCAGGTTGCAGGCTGGATCCCCAATGTAGGGTGTACAGGAGGCAGCCGATCAATGATTCTCTCTCATCATTGATGTTTCTATCTATCTCTCCCTGTCCCTTCCTCTCTGAAATTAATAAAAATATATTTTAAAAAAGAAATTAGTAATTAAGTTCAATGTACAATTATTAGTACTTACAGTGAGTAGTAATAATAATTTCCTATCTATTAAACCTGTGCCTGGCACATAGTAAATGCTTTATAAACATCTCATTTAATTCTAACAACGCTATAAAGTGATCTTGTTGCTTCTGACTTTTATCAGCTTCCTTTCTTGAAAGAGTCCATAGCTGAGGAAGGGGACTCTACTTGAGAGACTGAAAGGCTCACTGCTGAGAGCTTCCAAAAGACAAGGGATTTGGTGTGAGGATCAGAACATAACAGGAAGAAGCCACAGGGTGATCAGCCTCAGAGAAGACTCTCCTGATTTCATAGGGTGGCTGCTACGAAGTTACAGAAAATCCTGGAGGTGCAATGCCTATTCCTAATACAGACACTGTGATTGCCACCCATTCTGTACACTCACCCATCACACAGCCTACATGCCGATGTCTGACATTTGGACTGCCAGTTATCATTGTCATCTTTTCTTTTTTTAATATGGTTTTTAATTGATTTTAGAGAGAGAAAGGGGGAGGAAGAGATAGACACATCAATGATGAGAGAGAATCATTGACTGGCTACACACCCTCCTGAGGATCGAGGCCACAACCTGGGCATGTGCCCTGACCGGGTTTTGAACCGTGATCTCTTGGTTCATGGGTCAACTTTCAAACACTGAGCCCTACCGGCCAGGCTCATGGGTCATCATAAGCACATGGGATCTATGTGGCCAGTATTCCTGGGATGCTAGCACACACATCAGCAGGACCAAAATCTTTTCAAACCATTCACTTTGGCACTCCTCAAAGAGACATAACCTAGCTCTCACGTAAATTTGTTAAAGCTTTCAGACATGCCTCACCATGCTTTGGAAAAATTATCTTTCATTTGTGTGCTGTACATTATCATTTTATGTGCAGGCATCATATACATTGTGCTGCACAAAAAATAATTGATTACTCATGAGTGACAGAGTAATTGGCACTACCCTGGTTATTCAGTTATTTTTATGCATTATAATTACCAGCTTCAGTACACTAGACAGAATTTAATGTTCTCAAAAATTAATATTATTCAAGAACTTGATACAAAAGAATGTAATGTGCTTCAATTAAAAACTTATCAGACACTGATCGAGTCTCACATTGTTGGCTATTTATCAACATTTTGTTTTAATTATTTCAAACCCCTTGATCAAGTTTCAGAGACTATAGCTCATGATGATTCAGTACAACTGAATTCCAGTAAGTTTACAATCTGAATTAGAGTTGGCAATAGTAATAGTACATGAATGGTGCTGTGTTGAAGACCTAGAATCTTTTGCCTACTGGCTTGCATTATAGCTTTAAGTTGCTTGAAAACAAAAACAAAACAAAACAAAAGGTGGAGGAGTCATTTATACTTGATCTTGACAACTTTTTAGCGTGCTAAGGCTGAATAAAATATATTAAATAAACAGAATAATATACAACAAGGATGCCCATGAACTCACTGGAAGAAATTCTATTTTCTACACTGTGGTCTAGCTGTGATGCAGGAGACAGATTTTCAGAATAAAAGATGTGGCTTTGAAGCTGAACCTGGCTCTTCACTAATGTCATTCTACTCAAGGGGACTATAGCAAAATAAGATATTTTTTTGTTAAGCTTTTGATTGTATAAAGAGCCCCTGCCTCCTTTACATGATTTAACCCCAGCCTCTCAACATGCTTATTACTTCATGAAATGTGGTTTTCTCTTCATCACTGTAAATAATTCCTATGTTTGGTCTCCTTCTTTCCTCTTTTATTCTGTCTCCCTGTATGTTTACCAGCTCAGGAAGCTTTACGTGTTGGTACCTGAGTGAATTGCTTTTGTTCCCCTAGAAATTAGCAAAAGTTCAGAAAATTATTTCCCCTTCCCAGAATAATAGCTTAACATATATGAATTAAAGCATCATAATATTTACTATTATTAGCATTAGCAAAATTAAAGTTAGGAAATACAGGGCTAGAACCAATCATAAATTTGCAACCAAAATTCTAATAACTCTTCATAATCAATGAATAGATTAACATAATTTCAAGTAATTGACTATGCTGTCCTAATATATATCAGTTTAGTAATTAAAGTGATATTTGGAGAGAATCCAAGATGGCGGCATAGGTAAACACTTACACTGCTGCCTCGCACAACAATTTCAAAACTACAACTAAAAGACAGAACGGACATCATCCAGAACCACAGGAAAGCTGGCTGAGTGGAAGTTCTACAACTAGAGGGAAAGAGAGGGGCTCACAGAGACTCAGAGGAGCTGCAAAAAGCTGAGGTACGGAGACGCGCACGCGGAGAGAGCGGGTGCCGGAGAACCTGGCTGGCTTTCTCTGGCGGGAGGGAAACGGAGACTCCCAACGGCATTAAACCCCTTCTCTTACGACACTAAACACCAGATCCAGCCGAAACTCATACAGGGTGAGTTTGGACTGTGAAAAGGGAGAAGTGCCAGAAATTTAGGGGAGTCGCAAAAGATCAGAGGGCTGGTGGCGGCGCGCACGGCACTACGTGGAGGACAGACTGCTGATTGTGCCGCTGGCTTTCGGGAGTGGGCGGGAGACAGACCCTCCCAACTGTGCCACTTCTGATTCCACTAAACCCCAGTTTCGGGCGAAACCCTGGAGACTTAGACTCGTGTGGTCCTGGTGCGCAGGGGAGCTGGAAAGGCAGCGGTTAGAGGCACTGTGGGCCCGTGCGCACAAGGACCGCTCCAGCCATTACCCAGTCACGTGAGACTCAGGGGCCGTGGAGGGCGGGGCCGACTGGAAGGCAAGGCGGTACCTTAAGCCCTGAGACTCCACCCATCCCAAGCTCAGCAGAGGCTTCAGCGGCTTTGCGTCTGGTATCATAAAGCTGAATTCAACACAGCTTTCCCCCGGCATAGTGAAAATGCCGAGACAAGGGAAGGGATCACAAACAAAAGAAATGGAGGAAAAAAAACGACTGGATATAGAGTTCAAAACCACGCTTATCAGGTTTTTCAAGAATATGCTAGAAAAGATGGATAAATTTATCAAGCCCCAAGAGGAGATGAAAAAGGACCAACTAGAAATACAAAAGAGCCAACTAGAGATGGTAAAGATCCAACTAAAGATGAAAAAGGACCAACTAGAAATTAAGCATTCACTGACTGAAATAAAAAATATTATACAGAGTCCTAATAGCAGACTAGAGAAAGGCAAGAATCAAGTCAAAAATTTGAAATATAAAGAAGCAGAACACACTCAACTGGAAAAGCAAGAAGAGAAAAGAATCCAAAAATGTGAAGATAATGTAAGGAGACTCTGGGACAGCTTCAAACGTGCCAACATCAGAATTGTGGGAGTGCCAGAAGAGAGAGAGCAAGATACTGAAAACCTATTTAAAGAAATAATTACTGAAAACTTCACACGTCTGGTGAAAGAAATAGACTTACACGTCCAGGAAGCACACAGAACCCCATATAAAAGGAATCCAAAGAGGACCACACCAAGACACATCATAATTAAAATACCAAGAGCAAAAGACAAAGAGAGAATATTAAAAGCAGCAAGAGAAAAACAGTTCATTACCTACAAGGGAGCACCCATACAACTGTCAGCTGATTTCTCAACAGAAACGATGCAGGCCAGGCGGGAGTGGCAAGAAATATTCAACGTGATGAATAGCAAGAACCTACAACCAAGAATAATCTATCCAGCAAAGCTATCATTCAGAATTGAAGGGCAGATAAAGAGCTTCACAGATAAGAAAAAGCTAAAGGAGTTCATCAACTCCAAACCACTTTTATATGAAATGCTGAAAGGTACTCTTTAAGAAGAGGAAGAAGAAAAAGATTAAAGTCAAAAAATTATGAACAACAAATATGTATCTATCAACAAGTGAATCTAAAAATTAAGTGAATTAAAAATTTGATCAACAGAATAAACTGGTGAATATACTAGAATCAGGAGCATTGAAAGGGAGTGGACTGATAATTCTCAGGGGGAAAGGGGTGAGGGGTATACAGGGAGAGACTGGACAAAAATCATACACCTATGGATGAGGTCAAGAAGAGGGAGGGAAGGGTGGGAGCTGGGTGCTATGGAGGGGAAAAAAGAAAAACAAATGTAATAATCTGAATAATAAAGATTTAATTTTTTTTAAAAAAGTGATATTTGCCAGGCGACTCAGTTGGTTGGAGCATCATCCTGTACACCAAAAGGTTGCTTTTTGCAGCTCCTCTGAGTCTCTGTGAGCCCCTCTCTTTCCCTCTCTTTCCCACTTGGCATATACCTAGGTGTACAGGAGACAACTAATTGATGTTTTTCTCTCATATCAATGTTTCTCTCTCTTTCTCTCTCTCTCTACCTTCCTCTCTAAAATCAATAAAAATATATTTTCGGGTGAAGATTAAAATAAATAAATAAATGCTTATTACTCATACTTAATACAAAAACTCAAAAATAGAATATAGATCTATAGACTACAAAACTCTTAGAAGATTTGACATAAAAAGCACAAGTGACAAGAAAAATAAATAAATTGGACATCATCAATATTAAAAAAACATTATGTTTTAAAGGACCCCATCAAGAAAGTGAAAAAACCCATAGAATTGGAGAAATATTTGCAAATTATATATCTGATAAGGTTCTAATATCCAGGATATATAAGGAATTCATATAACAACCCAGTTAAAAAAAAAAAAGGCAAGAAATTGAATAGCTATTTTCCAAAGATGATACACAAAAGATCAGTAAGCACATGAAAAGATGCTCAACATTATTAGTTTTCAGGAAATACAAATCAAAACCATTATGAGATACCATTTTACACCCACTAGGATTGTAAATGACAGACAATAACAAGTGTTGGCAAGATACGGCAAAACTGGAACCCTCAACATTGCTGGTGGGAAAATAAAATGGAAGAGCCACTTTGGAAAACAGGTTGGCAGTTTCTCAAAATTAAGTATAGAGTTAATATATGACCTAGTAATTCCACTCCTTTTATAGGGGGTACATAACCAAAAAATTTGAAAACATACATCCACACAAATACTTATATGCAAATAAATGTTCATAGCAGCCTAATTTATGATAACCAAAACATAGAAACAACACGCATGTCCACACGACTGATGAATGAATAAACAAAATGTGGTATAATTTATGCAATAGAATATTATTCAGCCCTAAAAACTGATTCATACTACAACATAGACGAACCTTGAAAACATTATGCTAAATGAAAGAAGCCACACATAAAAGACCACAAATTGTATGATTCCATTCACATGAAATTACAGAATAGGCAAATCCATAGAGACAGAAAGTAGATTCATGGTTGCCACGGTCCAGGGAATGAAAAGTGACTGCTAATGGGTGTCGGAGTTCAGTTTGGAATTATTCAAATATTCGGAAATTAAATAGTGGTCATTGTTGTACTACTTTGTGAATATACTAAAAACCACTGAATTGTATACTTTAAAAGGGTAAACATTATAATATGTAAATTTTATCCCAATATGCTGTTTTTTCTTTATAAGTGTTCATTGATATAAAGAGCTCTGATCAGAGAGTTTCCAGAGATGCAAACTGGGGGTGTCTTAGAACCAGAGCAGACAGCATTCCACTCCAGAACTGTATGTACCTCATCTTGACCTTCCCCTTGTTTATTTATGTAATTAGCCATTTCAGCCACGTGTTGATGTTACTGTAGGTAAATTACCTTCTCTGGACCTTCATTTTCTTTTTTTAAGATATTGATTCAAGGGACTTAGAACTAGAGAGGAAGAGTACACGTTGGAGTTGATGCCGTTACATTTTACTCCCAGCTCTACCCCCATGGGCCACTTTGGTCAATGTCACTTAACCTTCCCAGCCCTTGCTCATCCTCACAGTAAAGTGAGGATAATTATACCCCATTCCCAGATTGTAAAGAATAAGACTATGTACGTAGCATTTATTCTGGTCCTTGACAGGATTATGGTAATTTCAGCTATTATTAGCTCAAAGGCCTGTTTCAGTTCTAAAATCCTCTGAGATATCTATTAGAATTGCAATTAAATAGTATATATAAGAAAAATAGTAATAAACACAAAATTATAGCTTAAGGTGACTTGACATAGAGTTTAAAATAAGGATAAGGTGCCGAAACAGGTTTGGCTCAGTGGATAGAGCACTGGACTTTGGACTGAAAGGTTCCGGGTTCAATTCTGGTCAAGAGCATGTACCTTGGTTGCAGGCACATCCCCAGTGGGGGATGTGCAGGAGGCAGCTGATTGATGTTTCTCTCTCATTGATGTTTCTGGCTTTCTATCCCTCTCCCTTCCTCTCTGAGAAAAATCAATAAAATATATTTTAAAAAAATAAAAGAAATAAAATAAAATAAGGGTAAGATGAAGTCCTCTTATCATTCTACACAGGTACTTCCCATTATGACAGCATGTACTCAAAGGCTTTCCCCATCTTCTGCCAGTTGTCTGATTTATCAAATAAAATAGTGTTCAGTAAGTTTGATGTAGTAAAGTTGTTCCTGAATACACAAACATTTTCCTTGCATAATCTAGCTGGATTCTGGGCCATGACTTCCTTATCATACTTAATATTGCTTTAGCAGGTCACATAATGCATGGATGAGTCTACAGTAAGCCACAGTGACACATGCTGTTCTTTCTGACCCCTTCTATTCTGAATCAGAGAGAAGACACTTGGGTGATGGCTTAGGGCCCTAGGGGGTTTTTTTCCTACTAATTTTGATGCCTGAGTGCTTGAGATGCTATTTCTTGGGTTGCAAAGCAAACATTACTGTCATCATTTGCAAAATGACAAAATGACAGGGATGTCTCCACCAACTGATTTGATAGACTGACTTCTGACTCTCAAGGTGTCTTCTCTTTGATTCCAGCAATAATTTATCTAAAAGTTAATTACCTACCACTCATTCCCCCACTGAGCTAGCCCAGCAGTCTAAGTTGAAAGTGAAGAAAATGGGAAAATCAAACAATAATACATCTAGTGCAGCCACTGATTTTTTTCAGAACATCGAGAAACAGAAATAATACTAAAGGAATGTCAGTAATGATAACAATAGCAAATTCCTACAAGAGAAACAAACCCCTCGACCTAGTTGCAAGATAATGTGGTCTCATTTCATTTTTAAATGAATACATGCTACGTTAAGAAACAGCAGCCTGTAATTAAATCAAGAGCCATTCAAATCCCTCTAAGCCTGTGAACATACCATAAAATATAAAACATTCTGATGTTCATAGCTCAACCCATGTGCAGTAAATTTGGGAGGGCAGAGATAAACTTCAGAAATAATTTCTCTAAAACTTATTAGTGCTTCTACAGCAAGCTTGTCCTTCATCTTCAAAGGCACCCATGGGAAATAACAACCCAGGAAGACAAACAAGTGACACATTATGTTGAGTCATAGCCTTAAATAAATGAAAATACTGCCATTCAACAAACTATCCTACAGCACCACTAACTGACATTTTATGCAGGCATCATCAAGACAAGTGACATGCCTGTTGACATTGAGGAGAACATTCCTCTAGTCTTGTTTCGCCATCTGTGAGACCCCACAATCAAGGCACCCTGCCATGATTTACCATTTCGTCGAACTGGAATATGGCATGTGTGCCCACAGGCTTTGTGATGTAGACACTTAATAGATAAATTGATTCAGAAAAGGAAACCAAAGGAAATTCTAGAAAATTTGGGGCATTTTGCAATGAAAATATTCAACACGTAGATGACTTATTATGAAGCCTGTGTATTTGCATACTGTTTTGAAAGGGAATACATTGTGGAATCAGATGAGCTGGGTTTGTTCTTCTGTTCTGCTAAGTTATATGATCTTAGGCAGCTTTAACTTGTCTGTGCCTCACTTTTTTCATCAGTAAAATGGGAATAAATATAGTGTATATCTCAAGGGTTGTAAAGAGAATTGAGTTAACATGTATAAAATAGAACAGAATCGAGAAACCAAGATGGCAACATAGGTAAACACCTAAACTGCTGCCTCACACAACAATTTTAAAACTACAACTAAAAGACAAAAACGGACATCATCCAGGACCACAGGAAGGCTGGCTGAGTGGAAATTCTACAACTAGAAGAAAAGAGAAAAGCATACTGAGACTCAGAGGGGCTGCAGGAGGCAGAGGTATTGAGACGCGCACATGGAGAGGACTAGCAACTGAGTGCGCGGCTGGCTTTCTCAAGCAGGAAGGAGACAAAAGCTCCTGACTGTACTGAACCCCAGTTCTGGGCAAGACTCTGGACACCCAGACTCATTCGGGGAGAAACTGGACTATCTGGCAGTGGGTGGAACGCAAGGGTGGCTTTCTCTCATAGGTGCTTGCATTGATTCCCATGGGACACTGAGACACAGGGGCCTATTAGGGCAAGGCTGATGGGAAACCAATGCTGTCTGCTCTGACCTGAGACTTTGCCCCATCCAAATTGTTCCACTCCAGGAGGCTTTTCCAAGTTTTGCCTCATAAGGGTGTCTCTAGCACAGAAGTTCTCCCATCTTAGACACAGCTGATCCTTACAGCCAATTGACTTGAAGGTCAATTTCTCCCAGTGATACCAACAACAATCAAGGCTTAACTACAACAAGACTGTGCACACAGCCCAAAAATGGGGTGCACTAAGAGTGTCTACCTCAGATAACTGAGGAGGCTGAGCCACTGGGCCCTATAGGACACCTAGCACACAAAGCCACTCTATCAACTCAGGGAAGCAGCCAAAATGCGAAGACAAAGAAACATCACAAACGAAAGAAATGGAAGAAAGCAAACAACTGGATATAGAGATCAAAACTACAGTTATAAGGTTTTTCAAGAATTTTCTAGAAAAGGCCAATAAATTTAGTTAGAACCTTGAGGATATAAAAAATAAACAACTAGGAATTAAACATACACAGACTGAAATAAAAAATATTATATAGCGATCTAACAGCAGCCTAGAGGATTGCAAGAATCAAGGCAAAGATTTGAAATACAAAGAAGCAAAAAACACTCAACCAGAAAAGCAAAAAGGAAAAAGAACCCAAAAACATGAAGATAGTGTAAGGAACTGCTGGGACAACTTTCAGCATACCAACATCAGAATTATAGGGGTGCCAGAAGAAGAGAGAGAGCAGGATACTGAAAACCTATTTGAAGAAATAATGACAGAAAACTTCCCCCACCTGGGAAGTCCAGGAAGTACACAGAACCCCAAACAAAAGGAATCCAAAGAGGACCATACCAAGACACATCATAATTAAAATGCCAAGAGCAAAAGACAAAGAGAGAATATTAAAAGCAGCAAGAGAAAAACAGTTAAGTACCTACAAGGGAGCACCCATATGATTGTCAGCTGACTTCTCAACAGAAACTATGCTGGCCAGATGGGAGTGGCAAGAAATACTCAAAATGATGAATAGCAAGAACCTACAACCAAGATTACTCTACCCAGCAAAGCTATCATTCAGAATTGAAGGGGAGAATAAGCCAAAGGAGTTCATCACCACCAAACCAATATAGGAAATGCTGAAAGGTATTCTTTTTTTTTAATATATTTTATTGATTTTTTACAGAGAGGAAGGGAGAGGGATAGAGAGTTAGAAACATCGATGAGAGAGAGACATCTATCAGCTGCCTCTTGCATGCCCCCTACTGGGGATGTGTCCACAACCAAGGCACATGCCCTTGACTGGAATCGAACCCGGGACCCCTCAGTCCGCAGGCCGACCCTCTATTTACTGAGCCAAACCAGTTTCGGCTGAAAGGTATTCTTTAAGAAGAGGGAGAAGAAGAAAAAGGTAAAGATACAAATTATGAACAACAAATACATATCTATCAACAAGTGAATCTAAAAATCAAGGGAATAAAAAAATCTGATGAACAGAATAAACTAGTGAATATAATAGAACCAGGGGCATAGAAAGGGACTGGACTGACAATTCTTAGGGGGTAAGGAGTGTGGATGGTGTGGGAAGAGACTGGACAAAAATTATACACCTATTGATGAGGACAGTGGAGGGGGGGTGAGGGCAGAGGGAAGGGTGGGAACTCGGTGGAGGGGAGCTATGGGGAAAAAAGGAGGAACAATTGTAATAATCTGAACAATAAAGACTTATTAAATTTAGCCGAAACCGGTTTGGCTCAGTGGATAGAGCATCGGCCTGCAGACTGAAGGGTCCTGGGTTCGATTCCGGTCAAGGGCATGTACATTGGTTGTGGGCACATCCCCAGTGCGGGGTGTGCAGGAGGCGGCTGATCAATGTCTCTCTCTCATCGATGTTTCTAACTTTCTATCTCTGTGAAAAATCAATAAAATATATTAAAGGAAAAAAAAGACTTATTAAATTTAAAAAAAAAACAGAACAGAATCTGGTGCATGGAAAGTACTATATTGAAGTCACTTGTCATTATTTCTATGGTACTAGAGGTGGGGGTCTTACACAAAATGAGACCCTTGGCTTGGCAATTCTGGATTCTTGGACTCAAAAGTTCAACCTGGCTAATGATCTGCACCAACAGGTGAGCTCTTCTATTAACAAGTAAGGAAGAGCTCATGAGTTCTCTTGTGTCCAAGTACCTTCAACTTCTGAACATCCAGAAAATGAGTGAGCATGCTCTGGATCAGCAAACATTAATTAAGAGATGCCATAAGAAGACCACTCATGTATTAACACATTGCAGAAAATTGTGACACAGTCGAGTCTACCAATAATAGCATTTATAGATCATATTTTATAATTCAGAAAATACTTCAGGATCCAGTATTATTTCAGAACCACTATTATGAGCATTTGTTATCACTGTACTATAGAGGTACAGACATAGAAGAATAATGAGTTGAACTTACATCAGCTATATCCTAGAAATAGTGTTTTTTAATTTTACTAAATATCCTTAATATGAATATGCTTGCTTACTACTTGGTGTCTTTCTACTTTTTGTTGATGTTGTTGTTAATCCTAGCCAGAGGATATTTTTTTCCATTGCTTTTCAGAGATAGTGGAAAGGAGGGAGGGAGGGGGACAGGAATAGAGGGGAGAGAGAGAAAGAAATATCCATTGAAAGAGACACATCAGTTGGTTTCCTCCCTCAACATACCAGTGATTGAATTTGCAACCCAGATAAGTGCCCTTGGCCAGGAATTGAAGCGGAGACCTTTTGGTGCATGGGCCAATGCTCTATCCACTGAGCCAGCCTGGCCAGGGCTCTTTCTACTTTTTTGATTTCTTAGTTGCTTGGACTCTGGGCAATGAGGACTCCATTGTATTCTTTTTTTCTGAGAATGTATATCTCCCATCATACCACATAGGCTAATTATTCTCTGATGCAGCACCCCAAAATCAAATATCCAGACTTAGTAAGCACTGCAATGGTAGTTTCCAACATTTTCACCTTTGAGAACTTCTTTTGTTTTCTTTTTCCCCCAACCATGTCTTGAAAAATTTTATCTACTGAAAATGTAATTATTGGCTGTTCATTTACTTGTTAAAGGCTATCTAGGTTGTTTCCAGTTTTTAGGTATTACAAATAATGCTGTTATGAACATTTGTGTACAGACTTGTGTGTATATAAGTTTTTGTTTCTCTGGAATAAGTGCCCAACAGCACAATTGTTTGGGCATGTGGTAGTTACATGTTTAGTTTTATAAAAATAAATAAGTACATACATACATACGTACATACATACTTTCAAATTATTTTCCAGGGTGGCTATACCATTTTATATACCTACCAGCAATGTATATAAGTGGTCCATTTTATCCATATTCTCACCCACATTTGATACTGTCATTATGTTTCATTGTAGCCATTCTAATAGATATGTAGTAATATCTCATGTGACTTTAATTTGCATATTTCTAATGACTATTAATGTTGTACATCTTTTAAGTTTATTTTTATACTGTTGACATTATTACAGATATCTCATATTTTCCCCCATTTCTACCCTCACCCAGCTCCCATCCCACTCCATATCTTCACTACACTATTGTCTGTGTCCAAGGGCTATGCATATACTAGTATGCATATAAGTTCTCTGGTTTATCTCTTCCCTTTTCTCCCATCACCCTCCCCTCTGAGATCTGTCAGTTTATTCCATGCATCCATGCCTCTGGACCTATTTTGTTAGTTTATTGTATTCATTAGATTCCACACATGAGTGAGATCATGTGATATTTGTTTTTCTCTGACTGGTTTATTTCACTTATAATAATACTCTCCAGGTGTTGCAAAGGGTAAGAGATCCTTATTTTTTATAGCCACATAGTATTCCATGGTGTAAATGCACCAGTTTTTTCATCCACTCATCTACTGATGGGCACTTGAGCTTTCTAGATCTTAGCTATTCTACTTCATAAAAGAGTGATATGCAAATTGACCATACCTACACCATACCACAAGCCATGCCCACCAACCACACCCACCAGCCAATCAGGAGTGAGTATGCAAATTAACCCCAACCAAGATGGCTATGGCCACGGAGCAAGCAGGAGGAAGGCTTGGGTTTCCCCGGTGATGAAGGAAGTCAAGCTTTCCGCATACCCTAGTGGGCCCAGGCCTCCACTCAATGCTACAAAGTTTCAATTATAGAAGATAAATAATTCCAACAAAAATGGCAGTGCCACAGAGCTGGAGAGAACAGGAGGCTAGGGTTGCCCTAGTGATGGAAGAAGCCAAGCTTTCTGCAGCTCTGGGCTGCCTAGGCTTCAGCTTAAGGCTACAAAGTTTCATTTGTAGAAGATAAATAAATCCCAGATACCAGGGCCTCTGCTTGGGTCACTGGGGGCGTGGCTGGCCTGCAAACCATCACAGGCTTCTCTCCCAGGCCACCCCAGGCCCCAAGGGAACTCCCACACTGATCCAGGACACCCTTCAGGGCAAACCAGCTGGCCCCCACCTGTGTACCAGGCCTCTATCCTATCTAATAAAGGAGTAATATGCAGATTGACCATCATTCCAACACACAAGATGGCTACCCCCATGTGGACAAAGATCCTGCCCCCATGTGGACACAAGATGGCCACCACAAGATGGCCTGCAAGAGAGGGCAGTTGTGAGAGAATCCAAGATGGTGGCATAGGTAAACACTTACACTGCTGCCTCACACAACAATTTCAAAACTACAACTAAAAGACAGAACAGACATCATCCAGAACCACAAGAAAGCTGGCTGAGTGGAAATTCTACAACTAGAAGGAAAGAGAGGAGCTCACAGAAACCCAGAGGAGCTGCAAAAAGCTGAGGTACAGAGATGAGCACGTGGAGAGAGCGGGTGCTGGAGAACCTGGCTAGTTTTCTCTGGCGGGAGGGAAACGGAGACTCTCAAAGGCATTGAACCCCTTATCACTAAACCCCAGATCCAGCCGAAACTCATACGGGGGGAGTTTGGACTGTGAAAAGGGAGAAGTGCACGGAAATTTAGGGGAGTCGCAAAAGATCAGAGGTCTGGTGGCACGCACAGCACTACGCGCAGAGGCTGCTGATTGTGCCGCTGATTTTCGCGAGTGGGCGGGAGACAGACCCTCCCAACTGTGCCACTTCTGACTCCACTAAGCCCCAGTTTCAGGTGAAACCCTGAGGACCTAAACTCGTGTGGTCCTGGGGCACAGGGGAGTCGGAGGGGCAGTGGTCTAGAAGCACTGCGAGCGCGCATGCACAAGGACCACTCCAGCGATTACCCAGTCACGTGAGACTCAGGGGCTATGGAGGGCGGGGCCAACTGAAAGGCAAGGCGGTCCCTTAAGCCCTGAGACTCCACCCCTCCCAAGCTCAACAGAGAGACTTCTGCAGTTTTGAAAGTCTGGTATCATAAGGCTGAATCCAACAGAATTTCTCCCAGCATAGTGAAAATGCCGAGACAAGGGAAAGGATCACAAACAAAAGAAATGGAAAAAGAAATGACTAGATATAGAGTTCAAAACCATGCTTATAAGGTTTTTCAAGAATATGCTAGAAAAGTTGGATAAAGTTAGCGAGAGCCAAGAGGAGATGAAAAAGGACCAACTAGAGATGCAAAAGATCCAACTAGAGATGAAAAAGGACCAACTAGAAATTAAACATACACTGACTGAAATAAAAACTATTATACAGAGTCCTAACAGCAGACTAGAGAAAGGCAAGAATCAAGTCAAAAATTTGAAATATAAAGAAGCAGGAAACATTCAACTGGAAAAGCAAGAAGAGAAAAGAATCCAAAAATGTGAAGATAATGTAAGGAGCCTCTGGGACAGTTTCAAGTGTACCAAGATCAGAATTGTGGGGGTGCCAGAAGAAGAGAGAGAGCAAGATACTGAAAACCTATTTAAAGAAATAATGACTGAAAACTTCCCACATCTGGTAAAAGAAATAGACTTACAAGTCCAGGAAGCACACAGAACCCCATATAAAAGGAATCCAAAGAGAACCACACCAAGACACATCATAATTAAAATACCAAGAGCAAAAGACAAAAAGAGAATATTAAAAGCAGCAAGAGAAAAACAGTTCATTACCTACAAGGGAGCACCCATACGACTGTCAGCTGCTTTCTCAACAGAAACCATGCAGGCCAGATGGGAGTGGCAAGAAATATTCAATGTAATGAATAGCAAGAACCTACAACCAAGAATAATCTATCCAGCAAAGCTATCATTCAGAATTGAAGGGCAGACAAAGAGCTTCACAGATAAGAAAAAGCTAAAGGAGTTCATCAACTCCAAACCATTATTATATGAAATGCTGAAAGGTACTCTTTTAGAAGAGGAAGAAGAAAAAGGTAAAAGACAAAAAATTATGAACAACAAATACATATCTATTAACAAGTGAATTAAAAATTTGATCAACAGAATAAACTGGTGAATATAATAGAATCAGGAGCACAGAAAGGGAGTGGACTGATAATTCTCAGGGGAAAAGGGTGAGGAGTACACAGGGAGAAACTGGACAAAAATCATACACCTATGGATGAGGTCAATGGGAGGGAGGTAAGGGCAGAGGGAAGGGTGGGAGCTGGGTGGAGGGGTGCTATGGAGGGAAAAAAAGAGAAAAATGTAATAATCTGAATAATAAAGATTTAATTTAAAAAAAAGAGAGAGAGAGGGCAGTTGTGGGTGATCAGGCAAGCAGGGATGGGCAGTTGGGAGGGACCAGCCTGCAAGGGAGGGCAGTTGGGGGCAATCAAGCCTGCAGGAGAGGGCAGTAAGGGATGACCAGGCTGGCAGAGGAAGGAAGTTGGGGGTGACTGGGCCTGCAGGGAAGGGTCGTTGTGGGGGACCCAGGTTTTCAGGGGAGGGCAGTTAGGGGCAAACAGGCTGGCAGGGGAGCAGTTAGGCACCAATCAGTCTGGCAGGGGAGTGGTTAGGGGGTGATCAGGCTGGCAGGCAGAAGCAGTTAGGGGCAATCATGAAGGTAGTCAGGCGAGTAGTTGGGAGCCAGCAGTCCTGGATTGTGAGAGAGATGTCCCATATTGGAGAGGGTGCAGGCTGGGCTGAAGGACACCCCTCAGTCCCCCCATTGCAGGAATTTCATGCACCGGGCCTCTAGTTATAAATAATGCTGCTATGAATATAGGATTGTATACATTCTTTCTGATTGGTGTTTGATATTATACATCTTTTCGTGGGCTTATTTGCCACCTGTATATCCTCTTCAATAAAGAACTGTCTTTTCATGTCTTTTGCCCATTTCCTAACTGCATTGTTTGTTTTTTACTGTTGAGTTTTGAAAATTTTTTTCTTTTTATTAAATATTAGGGGTGACATTACTTAATAAGATTATATCAGTTTCAAGTGTACAATCCTATTATGCACTATCTTCATATTGCATTATTTTCCCACCACCCAAAATCAAATCATCTTCCATCATCATATATTTGACCCCCTTTACCCTCTACCACTCCTTTATCCCTCTGGTAACCACCATACTGTTGTCTGTGTTATGAGTTTTTGTTTTTGTTTTTCTTGTTTGTTCATTTGTTGCTTTCAGTTTTATATCCCATGCTGGAAATCATATGGTTCTTAACTTTTTGTCTCACTTATTTTGCTTAGCATGATATTTTCGAATTCTTTATTTATCCTAGATACTAATACTTTATCAGATATGTGGTTCAAAAATATTTTCTCTGTGTAGCTTATCTTCACATAATCTTCCATAAAGCAAACATTTTTAATTTGGTGAAGTTCAATTTCTCACATTTACCTTTTATGAGTCCTGCTTTTTGTGTCAAATTTGAGAACCTGCAGCAGGAGTCATTGCACAAGGACTAGGGTGATCAACTCATGCAGTTTGTCCAGGACTTTCCTGGCTCTAGCTTTAGCAAGTCCCGAACCCTGGGGCACCCCTCTGTCCCAGACAACCCAGGACAGTTGGTCACCCTGACTAGAACAATGGAGTTTTGGCTCCAAAGCGGCTTCAGCTGCACAGTAGAGGGTCTAGTGTCAAAGAAATACCACAACCTATGACACAGAGTCAGGACATGATATCATAGGCACATGAGCAGTTGTGATCCTACAAAATTCTAATGGGCACACATGCTAACTGCCATTCTCTTACTGTGACAGACATAATACCAGGAAAGGCAGGCTGCCAGGAAGAGTTCCACTGACATGGTCATCCCACTGTCCTCTTCACACTTTGGTGTCTGTATCCCAGGTAGCAATTCTCACAGTTCTCACCCACATCCTTTCAGTTCAGGCCAGGGGTCCTCAGTCCTGTATGCACACGAGATTCCCCTGAGGAGTGCCTCAAAATGCTGATGTCCAGGCCCCATCCCAGACCAGTTAAATGTGACCCTCTGGGAGAGTGACAGTGGGGCCAGGTATCTCTTAGTTGTAAAAACCCCTCAAGTGATTCCAGTGGGCAGCCAGGGATTGAGACCTCCTAGAACCCTGGCCAGCAAACTGTGGCTTGCAAGCCACATGCGGCTCTTTGGCCCCTTGAAAGTGGCTCTCCCACAAAATACCACGGCTATTTTGAAGAAGTGGCATTAGAAGAAGTTTAAAAAATGTGGCTCTCAAAAGAAATTTCAATCGTTGTACTGTTGATATTTGGCTCTGTTGACTAATGAGTTTGCCGACCACTGTTCTAGAAAGTAAACTCTTTTAGAACAGAGATGAGTTCCGTTTGCCACCACTGGGCATATAGCACCTCCTGCATACAGTAGGCATCTGATAGCTATTTGGTAATTTTAAAAATGAGTGACAAATATTGAAACGATCAAAGATTGGGACCAGGTATCATTTACTCTGCATCTCCTGCTAGGAACTGAAGAATCAAGTTAGATGCAAGATAAAATCATAAGGTAAGCCTCCCTAAAACTCCCTGACCAATCTCCAGAAATGCTACTGGAGTTGAAGAGTCAGGAAATCCTCGATGGCACCAGTGGGCATTCTTAGTACTCCTCTGGTGGTTGACAAATATTTTGGCTCCGGAAGAATAAGAGCTATACCTCATATCTAGACAAGTTAAAATTTGAAGCCCCTAACAGCATCAGCATCACCAGGGAGCTTTATAGAAATGCAGATTTTCGGCCCTATCCCTTAACAACAGAATTAGAATGTGCATATTAACAAGATCCAAGTCATTCACATGCTCAATAAAGTTTGAGAAGCACCTGTCCAACCCAAAGGGCTGAGAAGTTGTGGGACAGAATCAGCTGGCTCCACTGGGAGGGGCCTCCGCCTGGGAGAGTGCAGCTAGACAAGAGACCCTCAAATGAGGTTGGGAGAAGGGGTGAAACCACACCCAGAGGACAAATAACAGAGCTTTGTGACCTTCACAAGCCCCCCACAGCAGTTAAGGACTTGAATCCTTAACTTCTCAAATGTAAGCCTGGAGATTGAAAGATTAAGAAGCAGGCAAACCAACACAATCCAGGAGAATTAACTAGAGAGGCCACTCAGTAGTTTACTTTTACTTCCTCCGTAATCTGGGGAAACAGGGCCATAAACAGGTAGCATCATCCTGAGATGGATCAAAGAATGTGGCCCTGTCTCTAAATCACCTGGTGGCTCTTTGGGATCTGCTCAGGGAAACGTGGGTGGGCATCCCATTCCCCCATGTGGCCAGAGTTTTGTTATTCCCACATGATGTCACTGTGCTGGACAATCCCCTCACAGCACCAAAAGGAAGCACCAAGATCCCGTAGAAACCCTTATTTGCCTCCCCCGACCCCCACCTCCGCAACTCCACCCACTGCCCCTCCCCGCCCAGAACCAGAAGTTAAATTAGCTTGTCAGCATTTTCATCAACATTTGCATCGCTAATTTTCATCATTTACTTCGTCCTAAAAATGGCCTTCTATGGGGTTTTCAGGTAGAAAGGGGTGGCTGTGCCTTTTCTTTTGTATAGCAAGGAAGCTTACAGCTGAAAAGAAATGATTTATTTTTTGCGCATTCTTTGTACCTCTTTATGCAATTTTCTCCAGATTCTGGCATCACCTCCACATCCTTTCCTGCAGAGGCCATAGCTGGCAGCCACCAGAAGTTCATGGAGAACAGCTCCCAAACCAAGGTGAACATCAAGGTAAGAGCTAAAACTCACTCCATCCTAAGCATCTCTCTGCCCTCGACAGGATATAGCTACATAGACACAGAAACAGCAGAACGGGAGATCTCAGCAAGAAACGGTGTTGAAACCATTATGTTTTGCCCTTGATGAAATAGCTTAATCTATTTGCTTCTTTACAACATCATCCACAGAAAACATTTTTCGTGCCTGCGCCATGTCTGGAGGCAGTTTTTGAGTTCTGCATCAGGAGGAAATTGATTAACGTGAATGTTTTAGCTGTGGTTGTTGTTTGTGTATAAACTTTTGTTAAAACAAGTGCCGCCGAATAAATGACCTTTATGTAGACACCTATTAAGGAACTAAAAGGCTTGGCTACATTCATCTGAGACGCGTACACATCACGAGTGGAACAATGAGGGGATCAGCAGCTGCAAGCGGTTGAATTGAATTCTTCAACAATAGCAAAGTTTTTCAGACCCAAATACCAGCAATCAAAGAGAATTTTTGCAGATAATCCAAGAGAAGGAAAATAATAAAAAAAAATTTTTTAAAAATGCTAGCCAACTCCCCACCAGTTAGCTTAAGGTTGCCATCTGAAACATGTCAGCTTAAGAGCAGACCCAACTACCATTCTTTTGCCCAACTGCAGTTTTCAGAACTGTTTCCCCAAATAATCCCAGATGGCAAGCCACAAAATTTCAATTCATTTTAAAAGCTTTCTTTGCTGTTATTATGTGATTGAAAGTGCAAAAGCAAGTTGCCATTCTCATGGCACTATTTGCATTGGCTATTATCCCCTAAAATCCCTTTTAAACAGCTACATTGTCAGCCCATAGGCCTCATTTAGAACTACAAAAAAGCCCAGATTAATTCGATCAAAGAAAGAGCCAAGTACAAAATGCACTTTTCAAACTGTATCAGAGTAGGTTCGCTTTACAGATCGCTTCAGGGCAAGAACCGCAGGGGAAAGAAAGCCCTGACAGAAAGCTTGGCTGCGAAGTGAAATAACTAGGTTTGGCGCCTCCTCTGATTTGCGTGAGCACCTCAAGGCGAAATCTCCAATTAAAAATTCTTAGAGGGAAATATATTTAAATATAAATGCTGAAACAGACCCCACAAATGGCAGCATCACATTCGGAGCTTTGGCCCTGGGCCACCATTCTTAGGAGGCCAACCTGGTCAGCAGTAGGCATTTCTGAACTCTCAAACACTGAACTAAGCCAATGAAGTTTGCACTTGTAAACATTTATAACCGACCCTTTTCACCCCATCCCCAGAGGGAATGTTTTAAATAAATAAATAAATAAATAAATAAATAAATAAATAAATAAATAGCTGGAAAACAAAAGAAAACAGTAGTGACAGCATTTCTTGGCACAAAATAAAACATGCTAAGATTCAGGTCAAATTCTGGATGATATACAGGCTGCCTAGGCAAGCAGACTGGGCTGTCTCGTGGGGGTTGTAGGTTTGTTTTAGTCTCACCTGGGGGCCTGGAGGTGGGGGAGAGAGCTGGGGTGAGCCAAGCTGGAGTTTGGGTTTCTTAGGGACGCTCCATTAGTTTCCTAGGCAGGGTTAGCAGCTTCTGTTTCCGCTGGAGCTGGTGCAGCCGGCGCTGCAGCGGCCAGCTCCCTCCCTCTGCCCGAAGCTGTTCCTTTCAGCGGCTGCTTTTGTGCGCTGAGAACATCTACTCCTCAGTAAACAGCTGCACAAAGGTAGGGCTACTGGACATGTGCGGCAAGATGTGCAATTGCCTCTTCAGGGACCAAGAGGGCCACAAGGGCGCTGAAAACCCAGGCAGCTGCAACAAATATCGAAGTTACTTGTGGGAGGGAGGCACCTCGGAGGAGTTCAGGGAGTTGTTTCAATCTTTGCCTCTGGAAGGAGATGAACTCAAAATCCTGGGCTGCTGTTCCTTAAACCCACCGCGAAAACAAAAGAATATCATGCTGCTCTAATCACATCAGGGATGATGTTTAGAAAGGGCGCGCTTACCATAAAACGCTGGTCCTGAACTTCTTAGTCACAGGCTTAGCTAGAAATGCACAGGGCTAATAAGTTATTCACATTGCACATAGGTGTTCACCACCCCCAACAACCAAATCCTCATGGCCATCTAGAGAAAACAAATACGGATACACTGCATATTGGTAATGTTACCCCCCGAACGCCCCCCCCCCCCCCGAAGTCAGAAAGACAAGGAGAGAAGTGAATATATGGGGAGAGGAAACATAAAATGGGATTGTTTTCAGTGAAGGAAAACTTTCAATTTCCCCCCAGTTCTTCTAAACAAATTATTTGGAGGGTTTTTTTTCCTGGTGGTCCTAACTTTTAACAGTATCAAGTTGAAAGTTAAGTGTTTTTCTTTTTGTTTTGATATCTGTACAAACTTTCTGTAATTCTGCAAATCTACACCGTCAAGGAAAGGGGAACGACAGGTACATCTATTGATTCATTAGGGAACACACTATGCCATTGTGCGAAAACACATGCCCCGTCATTTATTTCTACTAGAATTTCAATAGACTCTTAACTGAGATGGGAATGTTTCCTGTGACTTATTATGTAGGTCCCACTGGAGCCCCAAATATGGCCTGGCTGGCATGGCTCCGAGGCTGAGCATTAGGCTATATGCCCAGGTTGTGGGCTCAATCCCCAGTGTGGGGCATGCAGAAGGCAGCCAATCAGTGATTCTCTCTCATCATTGATATTTCTATCTCTTCCTCTCCCTTCCTTTAAGAAATAAATAAAAATAATTTTTAAAAATACAATTACTTCCCTTTGATGGTAAATATTTGATTGATGATGAGTCAAGAATCTTACAAGCAAAATAAGAGAGGAGGATCAGCTTCATTGTTACCACCGCTGTCAAGATTCAAAGGCCCCTGAAGATCCCACCAGGCACTGAGGACATTGCTTAAGGCAAATCCTTTGAAGTTGTTTTTGTCTGTTTGGTTGTGTTTTTTAGGGAGACAGGGAAAAGTGTCAAGGTATATTGTAAAAGTCCAGATTCTTTGTCTGGTTCTGGCTCTGATTCTAACAGAATGACCTTGGGCTAGTCACTTTCCTCCTCCAGACCTTATTTTCCTTATCTATCAAATAAGAAGGCTAAATGAGATGAGCCATCCCAGAAGTAACATCAAAGAGTGATGAGAGCATTTTTCCAAAGAATACAGATAATAATAATATAGTCGTTCCAAATTAAATGTCTTATGTGCTTTCTTTTTTTTTTAATACATTTTATTGATTTTTTACAGAGAGGAAGGGAGAGGGATAGTTAGAAACATCAATGAGAGAGAACCATCAATCAGTTGCCTTCTGCACACCTCCTATTGGGGATGTGCCCACAACCAAAGTACATGCCCTTGACCAAAATCCAACCTGGGACCTTTCAGTCCTCAAGCCAACGCTCTATCCATTGAGCCAAACCGGTTTTGGCATGTTATGTGCTTTCTCGTAACAAAATAGCTCCACTTGTATTTTTTTTTAATATATTTTATTGATTTTTTACAGAGAGAAAGGAAAAGGGATAGAAAGTCAGAAACATTGATGAGAGAGACATCGATCAGCCGCCTCCTGCACGCCCCCTACTGGGGATGTGCCTGCAACCAAGATACATGCCCTTGACCGGAATCGAACCTGGGACCTTTCAGTCCGCAGGCTGACGCTCTATCCACTGAGCCAAAACGGTTTTGGCTCCACTTGTATTTTAATTTACAATGTTTAAGCAAACATTCGTATGCCAATTTTCCAAAAGTTTTTGTTTTTGTTTTTTTGTAAAGACTGGATGCCCTGATTGAATTTCTGTTTTGTCTCTATTGACTAAATCACAGCCATCCTACATCATTTACAATTTATAGACTTGATTCATTTAAAATAAAACAATTAAAAAGCCCTTTTAATGCAACTAGAGTTTATGATTTCTCTAAATTTTTATAGATTTTTTTCTGATCTTTAACAGTTACCCTACCAAACTTAACCTATTGACATTATTTTAGTGAGTACCTATAGGAAGTAGTTCCAACGCACTCAGTTTAGTTTCAGAGTAACAATTCTTTTTCAATTACTTTTTCATAACCTTATATAACACTAGAGGCCCAATGCACGATATTCGTACAATGGGAGGGGTGGAGGGAGCAGGGTCCCTCCTCGTGGCCTGCACCCTCTCGCAGTCTGGGACTCCTTATGGGGAGGGGGCCTAAGTCGGCAGGTGGACATCCCACAAGGGGTCCTTAGTGCTGCTGAGGAGGCAGGAAAGGCTCCTGCCATCGCCGCTGCACTTGCCAGCCGTGAGCCAGGCTTCTGGCTGAACAGAAGCCAGAAGTGGGAGTGCACTGACCACCAGGGGGCAGCTCCTGTGTTGAGTATTTGCCCCCTGGTGGTCAGTGTGCATCATAGCAACTGGTCATTCCGCCATTTGCTCAATTTGCATATTAGCCTTTTATTATATAGGATTTATATTAAAATCTATAAGTATATTACATATAAATGGGTTGACGTGTAAACAAATTTACATCATTACAATTCTAAAGACATTCACAAGTATAACACATATCAACAGATTTGAGAACAAACACAATTGGTAACATCTAGCTCACTGGTAGAAACAAGAAGACTGGTGTCCTTACTTAGATGAGTGGTTCTCTAAGTGAGCATCCAGACCAACAGCACCAGCGGCCCCCAGAAACAGGTGGGAAATGCACACTCCAGGCTCTCCTCCAGACCTCCTGAATCAGAAGCTCTCGGAGTGGAATCCAGAAATCGCCAGGTGATTCTGATGCGCATGTAAGTTTGAGAACCACTGTCTTAGAGAATATTTCAGTAGCCAGAGCATTCATGTGATGGGGCAGTGACTAAAGAAATTAAGAGTGTTGAAAATTTAGCAAGTTCATTCATTGGAGGTCAATTACAAGAGCTTCTGTGTTTTAGTTAGAATTAGGTTTGAATTCACATTTTTTTAAAAAACTTAAAACAACCATAGTTTATGTGAATAAAAGGAACACTCCTGAACTATACACTTAAAAATGGTTAAATTTATGTTATTTTTACCATAATTAAAAATAAATACATTAATGAGTTAAAATAGAAATTATAAAGCCAGTAGCTTAAACAAATTAAAAATTTATTTTCTTTCACCTAGAAGACATCCAGAAATAAATAGTCATGACTGATATGGCACTCCACCAAGTGACCATGGACCCAAGAGCTTTCTGGTTCACTCTCTGCCATCCCTAAAATGGGGCTCTCATCCGCATAGACCAACAGGGGCTGCTAGAGCTTCAGCCACTGCATCTACATCTCAGGTAGCAGAATAGAGCAAAGGAAAAATAAGGGTGCTTTTCTTTTCTTTCTTTCTTCTTCTTTTTTTTTTAATGTTCTTAGGTATAAAACAGCTCTGGCCACCAAGACAGGCATCAAGCTAGGATGAACTAAGGACTGCATGTCTGCTTTGGCCCTGATTGATATAAGAGCAACACCACCAATCAGGTGTCTCCTTGCCCATTGCACACTTTTTTTTAATATCTTACTGTCTAATAGGCAATGGTTTTGCATAGCTGCACGGGAATTTGGCAAATGTCTTTAGTTTGAGGCATAATATTGCCCATCTAAATACTGAGATGCTATTACTGAGGGAGAAGAGGAATAAATACTGGGAGACAATTAGCAGACTCCAGTGATAAATATAAAATCATCCCTGCCATTATCCAATTCTCAAATGAAGAAATCTCTTATATAAAAACTTCTCTATGTTACTATAGTGAAAATACATATGGATTCAGCTTTCTTTTGATAAATAAGAATTCCCATTTTTCATGAGATTCTAAATGGGAAAGGGAGAAACAAATTACCCTTCACTGAGGCCTATTACATGCCAACCACTGTGCCTTTGTATCTGTCATCTCACGGACAGTCCATCACTAGGAGTGGTGGGAAGTCTAACTTACTTTCTATAATAGGCAGGATAGGCTAAATAAGATGCAGTTAAAAAGAAAACTCACTCACCCTAGCAGGTTTGGCTCAGTGGATAGAGCATCAGCCTGCAGACTGAAGCATCCCAGGTTCCATTCTGGTTAAGGGCACATGCTTGGGTTGTGGCCTCAATCCCCAGTAGGGGGCGTGCAAGAGGCAGCTGATCAATGATTCTTATCATTGATGTTTCTGTCTCTTCCTCTCCTTTCCTCTCTGAAATCAATAAAAATATATTTTAAAAAATAATAAAATGGCTTTGTTTATAGAAAGAAAGAAAGAAAGAAAGAAAGAAAGAAAGAAAGAAAGAAAGAAAGAAAGAAAGAAAGAAAGGAAGGAAGGAAGGAAGGAAGGAAGGAAGGAAGGAAGGAAGGAAGGGAGGGAGGGAGGAAGGAAATTCACTGGTCACTTGTTGGGAGGAAGATGGGGAAGTCAAGGAACCACACAAGAGTTCCTATAGGTCACCTAACCTCTAGCCAGTGACCAAGTGCCCCAGCCGGGACTAAGGATTCGGAGTAAGAAAAAAGCTTCTAAGTGCTCCGCGCGCCTTCCCGCCCGCCCGGCCGCTCGCTCGCTCCCCCGCCCTCGCGCCCGCCTCTCGGGCTCGCCGCGCCCGCAGCATGGCCCCCAAGCGCCCGGCCTCGCTCCCTCCCCAGACCAAGAAGCCGACACTGGCCGCCGCCGCCGCCGCCCCCGAGCCGGACAAGAAGCCGACCCCCCCGGATGTGCCCAAGAGAGAAAAAGAACAGCAAGAAGCGATTGAACATATTGATGAAGTACAAAATGAAATAGACGGACTTAATGAACAAGCGAGTGAGGAGATTTTGAAAGTAGAACAGAAATATAACAAACTCCGCCAACCATTTTTTCAGAAGAGGTCAGAATTGATCGCCAAAATCCCTGATTTTGGGGTAACAACATTTGTCAACCATCCACAAGTGTCTGCACTGCGTGGGGAAGAGGATGAAGAGGCACTGCATCATTTGACAAGAGTTGAAGTGACAGAATTTGAAGATATTAAATCAGGTTACAGAATAGATTTTTATTTTGATGAAAATCCTTACTTCGAAAATAAAGTTCTCTCCAAAGAGTTTCATCTGAATGAGAGTGGTGATCCATCTTCAAAGTCCACTGAAATCAAATGGAAATCTGGAAAGGATTTGATGAAACGTTCAAGTCAAACACAGAATAAAGCCAGCAGGAGGAGACAGCATGAGGAACCAGAAAGCTTCTTTACCTGGTTTACTGACCATTCTGATGCAGGTGCTGATGAGTTAGGAGAAGTCATCAAAGATGACATTTGGCCAAATCCTACTTGGTTCCTGACATGGATGATGAAGAAGGGGAAGGAGAAGAAGATGATGATGAAGAAGAAGAAGAAGAGGAAGGGTTGGAAGATATTGATGAAGAAGGGGATGAGGATGAAGGTGAAGAAGATGAAGATGATGATGAGGGGGAAGAAGGAGAGGAAGATGAAGGAGAAGATGACTAATGAACACTGATGGATTCCAACCTTTTTTAATTTTCTCCAGTCCCTGGGAGCAAGTTGCAGTCTTTTTTTTTCCTTTTTCTTTCCCCCCTCTCCGCCCCCCTCTTGTGCTCAGTCGCCCTGTTTTTGAGGTCTCTTTTTCTCTCCTTTACACACCATGGTTCTCACCTTATTTGGGGGGGATGTACCTTGAGCAGAATACAGTGGGAAAAGAATCTTTGCCCCTTTCTGTTCCAAATTCATTTTTATCCCTTCCTGTCTCAAGAAAGACTTAATGGAATCAACACCACCGTGCTCTGTGGGAAAAAAGAAAAACCTTCTGCTCCCTTAGCTCTGCTGGGAGCTGGAGGTTGCTAGGCCCTGTGTAGTAGTGCATAGAATTCTAGCTTTTTCCCTCCTTTCTCTGTATATTGGGCTCAGAGATTACACTGTGTCTCTGTGAATATGGACATTTAGCATTTACCAACATGTATCTGTCTACTTTCTCTTGTTTAAAAAAAAAGAAAAAAAAACTTAAAAAAGGGGGGGGTATAGAAGGTGAGCAAAGGGTGGGTTTGAGATGTTTGGGTGGGTTAAGTGGGCATTTTGACAACATGGCTTCTCCTTTGGCATGTTTAATTGTGATGTTTAACGGACATCCTTGCAATCTAAGATGACACTTTTAAAATTCTCTCCTAATGATGACTTGAGCCCTGCCACTCGATGGGAGAATCAGCAGAACCTGTAGGATCTTATTCGGAATTGACATTTCTCTGTTGTAATTTTGTTCCTGTTTATTTTTAAAATTTCTTTTTGTTTCACTGGAAAGAAAAGATGATGCTCAGTTTTAAACGTTAAAAGTGTACAAGTTGCTTTGTTACAATAAAACTAAATGTGTACACACACACAAAAAAAAAAAGCTTTTGAGGCAGAAGCAGTGTCGCACTATCTATGTATCTAGCATCTGGTCAACGTCCTCACACATTCAAGTAGCCCAAAAAATATTTAAGTTGAATTTTTGGATACGTAGAAATTTTTAAATCCCTCTTATTACCTCATGGGAATCTTAATCGTCTTTCTAGAACTACTCCTCTCCTGAAAGAATAGCTTCTGCAGCATTTATTCCTAGAATGCATCCAGGTAATGAAAAAGTAAGAATTTACTGAAAATTGGGTTCTGTCCCACTCCACCTACATTAGAGAAAGATTGTGTGGAGGACACACTTATTTTGGCTTCTGTGCTGTATCACAATGTGAGGTATCAAAATTTACAAGACAGCTCAAGCCGGTTTGGCTCAGTGGATAAAGTGTTGGCCTTCGGACTGAAGGGTCCCAGATTCAATTCTGCTCAGAGGCACATGCCCAGGTTGTGGGCTTGATCCCCAATAGGGGGTGTGCAAGAGGCAGCCAATCAATTATTCTCTCCCTCTCCCTTCTTCTCTGAGATCAATAAGAAGGTATTTTTAAAAATCTACAATAATAGCAAATGTTATAAGAATTACATTTTTACAATGATTAGGTTATATAGCATACTAACCACTTTTACTCTTACAAAGTGCACTACACTGCTGGTGTTGTTATTAGAGACTGTCAACTAAATACTTGAAGCTGTGCTGTTTCTGTACATTTTTAATTATTGCTGAGACTTGTACAGTAAGGTAGAGTTAATGATCTTTTCTGTCCTATCTCTTCTGCCATGTGAGCTACCTCCTTCTAATTGCATAAAATAACAAAACACTCTGCTAAGAAAAAAATGGGTAACTAAAAACCCACCTAATTAAGACACAGGTGCCAGAGCTGAGCCTCGAGCTGCTTAGGGGGATACTTCTCATTATTACTAGATGTCTCAAGAGCAAACTGGGCATCACTATCCAGGGGAAATAGCCAGTTTTATCTATCCAAGCATCTTTATCGGAACATTACTGAGCCTCTAATGTCAGGACTTGAATGTCATTAGCAATATGGTGCTGAAATTAGAAAACTTCATATCACATTTGAAAATAAATATTATTGTGTGGTTTCTCATCCTACTTCTCAATTTCCCAACCCACTTCTGAATCCATAAACAAATTAAAAAAAAAAAAAAGCCCCTGGACCACTGTTGACTTTGATCTTTCTTATTATTTTATAGCTGGCCTGGATTCTGGCCCAAGACAGTTAATGTGAGCAGGAAGGGGGCGAGGGAGGAGTAGAAACCTGAGGGCCTCAAGGCACAGGAGTCAGGATGTGGGTCAGATGGGAGGTTGTGGGCTCATCAGCCTGCTGGAGCTAAGTGAGAGCTAGGCCAGGAGAGTGTCATTACGGAAAGGGAAGGCAGAACTCAGCTGCAGAGTGGAGGGTAGAGACAGGAAAAGACTACTTCAAAGGGGGCAGCCTGGCTTGAAGGCAGTAGTTCCAGAGGCAGCTTGTCTGGCCAGGCTTCTTTCTAACCCTGTCTGCCTTTAGCGGTCTGTCAGGAGAAGTGTGCTGGCCCCTTGTGTATAGTCAGAGGCCGGAGACCCCAGGGCCTGATCCAACCAGTCGCACGGTGTATATGCTATCAGCCCCTGCTTGTTCTCAGACAAAATCTCAAGTTTAAAAAAAAACAAAACTCAAGTTTGGCACAAAGTCTGGCTACACTGTCAGCTCCTGACCTTTGGCTCTGCCCCAGAAGCAAAATTATCTCAAGTCCCTTCATGGATTGATCCTTCCCTGTTAGCCTTTTGGACATGGCCCAGGGCTGCAGAGGCTCATTCATTGTCACTCACTGTTCTTAAAGGCTTCACTCACCTTAGGACCAGAATGTGCACTTCTGCTCCAGGCCCTCATCTTCCTATCCACTCCCCCAAGCTTCAAACCTCTATCTTTTATAGAGAAAGGGCAAGGGGGACTTTCCTAGGCTGCCCTGAGGATACAGGTGGTGTCCATAACCACCCTTCAAAGCAGGCATATTAGATGATACTCTTTTAAAATGATCTGCTCTGATGGGGGTGAGGATGCTATATTTGGGGGGTGAAGAAGTTAATAAAGTTTCAATTTTAGAATAATTTTACATTTATAGAAAATTTTCAGAAACAATACAGAGTTCTCTTATACTCCAAACCCAGTTTTCCCTGTGATGAGCATCTTAAATTAGTATGGCACATTTGTCACAATTAATAAACCAATATTGAGACATTATTATTAACTGAAGTCTGCATTTTATTTATGTTTTCTTCGTTTTACCTAATGTCCTTTTCTGCCCCAGGATCCCATCGAAGATGCCATATGACATTTACTTACCACATCTCTTTCCACTTCTTTTGGCTGTGACAGTTGGGACATTATCTTTTATAATGACTCTGACAGCTTCCACATATCTCTGCACTACCTAGGAATCCATGTACGTGGGAAGGATAGTCAGAGGGGAAGGCATGGAGCCTGATCCAATCTGCACTGTTGAAAAAGTTCTATTTAAGTGAATAACTGTTAACACTGGTGTGAGGAGTAGTGTCTTGTCTGTAAGAAAAAAAGTACCTTGTTCTATACTGCACTAGAAGAACAGGAAACAGATCAGGAATAAAGCCCCGTGCCCTAGCTAGTTTGGCTCAATAGATAGAGCACTGGCTTGCAGACTGAAGGGTCCCGGGTTTGATTCTGGTCAAGGGCATGTACCTTGGTTGCAGGCTCGATTTCTGGCCCTGGTTGGGATGCCTGCGGGAGGCAACCAATCGATGTGCTTCTCTCACATCGATGTTTCTCTTCATCTCTCCTCTCCCTTCTCTTCTCTCTAAAAACCAATGGAAAAATATCCTTGGGTGAGGATTAACAACAACAAAGAGTGAAGCCCTTGGTGTGAATGAAACATCAGAATATGTGTTAATGAGGAACAGGAGGAAAGGTCACTAGCCCAAGGGCCCAGAGCAAGGCCACCTGAGCAGGGAAAGAAACCGCTAGTTCACATCCCCACGGAGAGAAGGGACACAGGTACCTTTCGACATTCTGCCCCAAGATTCTTCATCCTCCAAACAAATGGGTAAACTGCATGATGGGCCTTAGAGATTTATCAGGCTCATGCCTCTGTGCCAGGGACTCCCAAGGACATTTGTTTCCCAGAACCATAGATTTCTCTCAAGTGGGGATACCCTCAGGAGTCAGGGAGTATGAGTTCTATTCCATTCTCTATTTCCATCAGTACATTCTCCATTTTATTTCCATAGGGATCAAAACCACCAGCTCTTTCCTCGTCTGGGGCCAGATCAGTCTCACATAGTGAGCAATCTGCTTACTGTAGTAGGGAAAGGAGAGAGGAAGGAGACCTAATAGTGAGTGAGAAAGAAAGGGTGATCGCCCTGAGGCCTGGAGCTGGAACTAGTAGAGGGTGGGGAGTTCAAAAACTAATAGAAAATACTTTCCCAATCTCTACTTCATGTCCTCTGTTTGTCATTCATTTTTGCCTCTTTAGTTCTCCTAGTATTTTTCAGTAACATTATTGAGATATTATTCATATACATAATCATTTGCTCATTTAAAATGTACATTGCAATGGTTTTTAAGGTTTTGGGTATATTCACAAAGCTGTTCAGCCATCACCACTAATTCTAGAACATTTTTATCACCCCAAAAATAAACCCTGTACTTATTAGCAGTCAATCCCATTCTTAACCTCCCCAGCCCCTAGCAACTGCTCATCTTTTTTCTGTCTGTATGAATTGACCTATTCTAAATATTTCATATAAATGGAATAATTCAATATGTTGCCTTTTGTGTCTGGTTGTTGTTTTTCACTTAGCACAATGTTTTCTGGGTATTTCCATGTTGCTGCATGTATCAGTACTTTTAGGGTTCAATAATATTCCATTGCACAGATATACCACATTTTGTTTATTTATCAGTTGGTGGACATTTGGGTTGTTTCCACAATTTGACTATCATAAAAAATTAGAGGCCCAGTGCACAAAATGCATGCACTGGGGTTGTGGGGGGAGGGGTGCCCCTCAGCCAGGCCTACCCCTCTCGCAGTCCGCAGTCCGGGAGCCCTCCCTCCTTAGCACCCACCTGCTTGGTGCTCCTTACTGCTCAGCTGGCTGCTCCTTAGCACTGTCATGGAGGCAGGAGAGGTTCCCGCTACCTCCATTGTGCTCGCTAGCCCTGAGCCTGGCTTCTGGCTGAGTGGCGCTCCCTCTGTGGGAGCACACTGACCACCAGGGGGCAGCTTCTGCATTGAGCATCTGCCCCCTGGTAGTCTATGCACATCATAGCGACCAGTTGTTCTAGTTGTTGCACTGTAACGTCACTTAGGCTATTATAAACATTATACATCTGTGAGACACCATTATACATCTACATAGGAGACGAATTGCTGAGTCATAGGGTAACTCTATGTTTAACTTTTTGAGGAACTGCCAAACTGTGGCTGCACCATTTTTTTCACATGAGCAAAAAATAAACTTCTCTACTGTTTCAACCAGTGTTCTTTTGAATTTTGTGTATGTACAACTAAGTAATCAGTATGCTTTAAGATTTTTAAAATATTTTTTATTGATCTCAGAGAGGAAGAGAAAGGGATAGATAGAAACAGCAATAATGAGAGAAAATCATTGATCGGCAGTCTCCTGCATGCCCATACTGGGGATCAAGCCCCCAACCGGGCATGTGCCCTGACCAGGAATCGAACCGTGACCTCCTGGTTCATAGGTCAACACTCAACCACTGAGACATGCTGGCCATGCTGGGTACATATGCTTTAATTGCCAGGTGTTTCTCATCTGCCCAATAAGACTGGAAGCAATTTAAGGATGTCCTTATCATTCTGCATCTATCACAGAAGCAAGTGTGGTGCGATGCCCCTAACAGAATTACTTAAAATACTTCTGGATATATACATGAATATGGGGCTCATACTAAATCTAAAGAACATATGGAGAATCAACATCCTTCACTCTGTGAGTAGTGAGAATGTCATTTCTACACCATCAGTACTGAGCTACTTCTTCTAGTTTACCTTTTTAATTACAGGACATTTTATGTTTTCTGTTGAAATTTATATGGAGAGACACTAGGTGTTGCTGCTTTCCCATGATAAAATACTGCTAGGAATTATCCAGTAGTACCATACACCTCTGTTTCAAGGAGTGAGGAAGAATTTTGATTTTCCATTTTTCACATTTACCAAAGTTGTTTCCAGATAGAATATTTTCAAAATATATACAGTGGTAGGCAGCATAATACCCCAGTACATATTCTCATGTTCTAGAGAAAAACTTGTTATGTTGTATGGCAGAAGGGAGTTAATAGCTAACTTGAAAACAGAAAGATTATCCTGGATTATCTGAGTGGGTCTAATGTAATCACAAGGGTCCTTAAGAAGAGAGAGTTAGAAAAAGATGTGACTACGAGAGATGTAACACTGGTGGCTTTGAGATGGAGGAAGGGGACCAGGAGACATGAAGCAAACAGCTTCAAGAAGCTGATAAAGACAAAATTTTCTCCTTGAGCCTCCAGAATGAAATACAGCCCCGGTGGGACCAGTGAGACACTATTCAGACTTTTGACCTCCATAACTGTAAGGTAAATTTATGTTGTCTTAAAGTCACTATGTTTATAGTAATTTGTTATGGCAACAATAGAATATCAATAGCTCTGGCCAGTTTTTCTCAGTGGTTTGAGTATCAACCTGAGGACCAAAGGGTCACACGTCAAGGGCACATACCTCAGTTGCAAATTCAATTCCAGCACCCATTGTGGCACGAGCAGGAGGCAACCCCATCCTAGACAGGATCCTATATTAGAGGGGGTGGGAAATACTATAAAGCATAGTGTTAAGTGACAAATAGGAATGCAGATAGTGAATTATTTTATAAAATTATACAAAATTGGTATGTTCGGCCTGTTGTTCCTTCATTAAGCTACTTATAGAGCACCTAGTGTGTGCCAGGTTATAAAAAGTCCTAATAGCACAAAGATGAATGGTGCCAAGGGACATGACCTTGAGAGATTATAAGGTGATCAAGGAGACAGAGAAAATTGAAAGTACATGAAATCACTGTGCTTACCAGTGATCCCATTCTAGGACTATATCCCAATAAAACAGAAACACCAATCAGAAAGGATATATGCACCCCTATGTTCATAGAAGTACAATTTACAATAGCTAAGATTTGAAAACAGCCTAGGTGCCCATCAGCAGATGAGTGGACTAGAAAACTGTAGTACATTTACACAGTGGAATGCTATGTTGCTATAAAAAAAAAAAAAAGGAATTCTTATCATTTGCAACAGCATGGATGGAACTGGAGAGCATTATGCCAAGCGAAATAAGCCAGTCAAAAAAAGATAATTATCACATGATCTCATTCATTTGTGGAATATAATGAACAACATAAACTGATAAACAAAAATAGAACTAGTCATAGAAGCATCAAACAGACTGTCCCAACTAAGAGGGAAGGCGGAGGGTGAGATCAACCAAAGGACTTGTATGCATGTGTATGCGCATAACTAATGGACACAGACAGTAGGATGGTGAGGGCACGTACTTAGGGAAACCATGGAAAGGTCAATGGGGGGAAAAGGGAGACTTATGTAATACTTTAAACAATAATGAATTTTTTAAAAAAATTTTTCAAGGTCAGTATGAAAAAGGGCTGAAGGGCCTCAGAAAAGAAGTACCTGAGTGTTCCTGGGCATCAGAAAATTCAGCATAGCCCAGCCAGCATGGCTCAATAGTTGAGCATCGACCTATGAACCAGAAAGTCAGAGTTCAATTCCTGATCAGGGCACATGCCTGGTTGCAAGCTGGGTCCCCAGTAGGGGGCGGGCAGGAAGCAGCCAATCAATGAGCTCTCTCATCATTGATGTTTCAATCTCTCTCTCCCTCTTCCTCTCTCTCTGAAATCAATAAAAATGTGGAAGGAAGGAAGGAAAGAAGGAAGGAAGGAAGGAAGGAAGGAAGGAAGGAAGGAAGGAAGGAAGGAAGGAAGGAAGGAAGGAA
>JAAGEH010000307.1:57979846-58011564 GCA_011751065.1 Lasiurus cinereus | reverse complement strand
GAAGGAAGGAAGGAAGGAAGGAAGGAAGGAAGGAAGGAAGGAAGGAAATTCAGCATAGAAGTGACATTTCAACTGAGTCAGAAAGGACAGGACCATACTGTAGAGGCTGGGATGGGACAGAGGAAGGACTTTGAAGGTAAAAGGAACAGTATACCTAAGGATGCTAGGATAGGAAAATGTAAACTGACCAGGTGCTACAATGTATGCATTCGAAACCAACACAAACAAGCTCTGCCTCCAGATTCTCTCAGCTCAGCTGACTAAGGCTTCAAGCCGGGCTAATATCCCACCAGAGTATACAGGAAGGATGTCCTCCATTGGCCTGTGAAGATCCCTAGATGGAGGCTTCATTTTCAGAGACCTGATAGCTGTCCAACTAAGAGAAAGGCAATGAACCCCACTCTAAATATTAACCCCCAAATATTTTCACTGTGTGGACAGCACAGCCTCAGTTTATAGTTTATATGCAATCTACATGTAAAAACTCAGGCCCTGGCCAAGTACCTTAGTTGGTTAAAGCATTATCCCAATATGCCAAGGTTTCAGGTTCCATCCCCAGTCAGGGCATATACAAGAATCAACCAATGAATGCATAAATAAGTGGAACAAGTCAAGGTTTTTCTTTATATATACATATATAAAATCAATAGATTAAAAAATAACTCATATTCACATAAAATCATATCAGTCTTCAAATTAATTCTTTCGATATGAAAGAAAATATTTAGTCCCTCAGTGGTAGCCCATAGAGATGGCCAAGTTTACACTAAACCAGAGATGGTCTCCTTGCTAAAGTCAAGAGAGTCATTGGCCTTATGGGGCCATTGGCCTCCAAGTGGCCTTTGCTTTTCTGGACTCCCAGGATTGTCGGAATCGTTGATATTTAGGTTATCCAGGAGATCTGGGTCCCAGGGAAAATGGGCACTAATCACATTCACATAAAACTGACTTGTAACAAAGTTCATTTCAAAACTTTCAGAGTGAAAGAGCTCCACTGCTAGGAAAGAATGAGGCTTCTGGGAAATTACAAGGCAGTCAGCTGCCACTGGAGAGAGAATTATGGACAAGGACCCTTTCTCCTCCAGCCAGGCCAGAGCACAGGCCCTACATTTCTCAGCGCCACACATCAGTATTCTACGTTGCCCTCTGCTGGAAGACAGCACAGACAGCAAAAAGTGCATGGACCATGCTTGAGAAAAACATGTTTGAATTCTGGTCCTGCCATTACTGGCTCTGGGCCTTGGGTAATTCATGTCTCCGTCCTCCATTTCCTCACCTGCAAAACAGCTATGCTTCACAAAATTGCTGTGAGAATTAGTAAATTATGTGAGGAAATGCAAGCCATCTGTTTCATAGCAGGCACTTGATAAAGACAGTTGTTCTTTTTCCTTCTGTTTACAGCAGCATTTGTGGTTAAGAAACACAGGACTTAAATCCAGAAGAGGTCAGCCTAATTTCCAATTCTGCCACTTAATATTCTTGGGGGGAAAAGAAACATGGTTTACCACCTACTTTGCTTCAGGTGCTGTGCTGGTTCTTTATACTTAGTTTTTCTTTATTCTGAAGATAATAGATATTATTAGTCCCCATTACAAGAAAATTGAGTTCAGAGAGATTAATTTATCAAAGCAATACAGCTGGCAGGAGATTGGACTGAGATTTCAACCCAGAAAGTCTGAATCCATTTTCTTGCTCCAAAAATCAATAACTAGGCTGCTTGGGGGAAGTAGGGGAGAGGGTAAAAGTGATGGAAGATTGGGTAAAGTGACCCATTAACTAGGGTTCTATTTGCAACTCCCAACATTGTTTCCCCAGTTTTATTAGAGGTTATACTTGAAATACACTATAACGACAGCTGTTATCCAGCCCTCCTTTAGTTAGAATGATACAAGTTTGAAAATTAGCAGTCATGTAGCTCTGGCCAGTTAGCTCAGCTGGTTAGAGCATCAGCCCGATATAGCAAGATTGTGGTTTCAATCCCGGGTCAGGGCACATAGAAGAATCAAACAATGAATGCATGGAGGAGGGAGCAACAAATCAATGTCTCTCTCTCTCTCCTCTAAAAAAAAAAAAAAGCAATAAAATTAGCAGCCATCTAGATCTTAGTGGACAGTATGGCTCTAGGGCTCTTATGAAGAATCAGTGTTGCCTGTTCAACTCTGTAGTGTCACACCTTTGCTTGATTGCAATTTATAGCTGGAAACTTACTCTCCATTTGAACCAGCCCAGTTCAGCTTGGATATCAGTCTCTCCATCCCTACAAATCATCTATGGCAGTGGTCGACAAACTCATTAGTCAATAGAGTGGCAAACTGCGACTCGAGAGCCACAGTTTGCCAACCACTGATCTATGGCAGTGGTTCTCAACCTTTCTAATGAGAACCACTGCTGTAGAGTCTAAGACCATCGGAAAACACAGATATTTACATTACAATTCATAACAGTAGCAAAATTAGTTATGAAGTAGCAACGAAAATAATTTTATGGTTGGGGGTCACCACAACATAAAGAACTGTATTAAAGGGTCATGGCAGCTGAAACGGGTTTGGCTCAGTGGAAAGAGCATTGGCCTGCAGACTGAAAAGGCCCCAGGTTCGATTCCGGTCAAGGGCATGTATCCTGGTTGCGGTCACATCCCCAGTGAGGGGCGTGCAGGAGGCGGCTGATCAATGTCTCTTTCATCGATGTTTCTAACTCTCTATCCCTCTCCCCTCCTCTCTGTAAAAAATCAATAAACTATATTTTTAAAAAAGGGGGGGGAGGGGCGTCATGGCATTAGAAAGGTTGAGAACCACTGATCTATGGGGACAGGCCCTGACCCTCAAGGAGACAAGAGGACACCCAGATTAAGCAAGCTTAGGGTTAATCAGACTTGGGTTTGGACATCCATTAGTCACATGATCATAGGCAAATTTAACATCAGTCTCTGCTTCCTCATCTATAAAATGGGGGATAGTGACACTCGTGAGGAGTGAATGATACATGGGTGTAAACTACAGCTCAACATGGTGCTGTCACATTCCATAAGAGTTAGTGAAAAAATCCTGTAGTGGTAGCTTCTCAGGACAAGGTCAAGAGCTTTAGGATTCTGGTTAACAGATGGGCCTGACTCTGTGCCCTGGGCAATTCATATCATCTTGCCTCATAAAGGGCATGATATATGAACATTTATTCCCCAGATCAGAGCAACAGGAGCAAGGAAAGGGAAAAAGCAGAAAAGCCTTACAGTTGTCCATTTGCCTTCCTGCCACTTTCTCCACCCATCTCTTCTCAGTGACTCTTCTCTGATTTATGTGGTAATAGTTAAACAGTCTCCTTACCTTATTGATACAACTCATGCACTGACATTCTGGGACCAGAACCCAAGGAGAGTTTATTTTTCTCAGAGTCTGATCTCAATTCTTTCTCTTTCTCACCCTTTCTTTTCTAAGAGTATCTAGCACAGGTAAACCAGCCAAATAACTGAAAAGCTTATTTGGGGGAGATGAGTCGGGAGAGGAGGAACGTCTGTGCCCTTAAGGAAAGGACCAAGTCTTTTCATTTAATTTGGGAGCATTCACAGCCTCACATATATGGCTACTTAAAATTATTCATCAGAAATTGACTTGCTTCTTTGCCTGTTTGGTTTCATCTCAAAAGTCAAAAGCACAGAAATTTTTAGTCCCGGGAAAGCAACAATGATTATGAATCTTTCCATTCTGTTCAAAACCATCTAGAAATAACAATAATAATACAGTATATCCTACATGTAAGGAGATCAGGTAATAAAATTAAGTGATGATGATGATTTACTTTAGCTTGCTATCCTGAGAAACTTTCCCAGGACACCATAAACCTTGATTTGAAGCATAATAAAGCATTCACAGATTACTTCGAAAGTTTAAAGCAGTAAATATGGAAGTTCCAAGCCCACTCACTGAACCCATGAGAACATTTTTTTCCAGTAGCTGCCTATACACAAACACATACACATAATCCCAGGCTAAAAAGTATTAGTGTTGTGATGGAGGCAGTTAAAGCAGAGAATATCCATCCCTAGATTCAAGCTCATGAATCAATACATAATGAAATATTTCCATCCTTTTCATTTACCATTTTCTTTGTACTCTACTTGTGTCCAGATAAATATACCATTATGGAAGCATATAAGTCAAGTTGTTCAGGTTTAATGATTCCATGGTTTGTTACTAACATTTGGACATATCATTTCTGTTCCATTAAGTCCATGTACTATTTGTAGTTTGTAGATAGTCCAGGTGACCCAGCCTCCCAGTCAGAACATTTTAATCAAATTCTTCTACACCTCAAACCCTCATAAAACAGCTCTATGATGAAATAACAGATACAGATTAGTTGTGAGTGGCAAAGCATTGATTTTTAGGGTCCAAAGTTCTCAATAACCAGCAAGAGCAGTTGGGGGGCAAAAAAAAAAATAGGGGAACTGACACTGTTTGAACCCCCCTTTTCTGAGTCCCTCCTTTCCAGACTGCCTGAAAAATAAGCCTCCTTTCCTTAAGTGCAGAATGAATCTAGTTATGCAACTCCAAATGTAAGAAACCCATGCAGAAGGAAAAGTTATAGTAACCTATGTGGGAAGATGAGAACTGTGGACTGAAACTCTATTACCTCCCTAAGTGAGTGGGCAAAATACCCTGGTGAGGATAACCATGAACACCTTACCCAGAATGTTGTCCACAGAGCAGCAAGTACCCGAGCCTGGCCTCAGCTGAACTTCCACCACTTTCCTGTGAGGGTTCCAGCAATCTTCTTCCTCTTCCCTATAAACCTCTGAGCTAATTCCTTACAGCTAGGCAGGATCAGAGCTTCCCAATATGACCCCTCTCTGCAAGAAGCTAGGATTGTTTTTTTTAATTGATTTCAGAGAGAGAAAAGAGAGGGAAAAGAGGACAGGAACATCAATGATGAAAAAGAATCATCGATCCTCTGCCTCCTGCACAACCCCTACTGGGGATTGAGCCCAAAATCTAGGCAAGTGCCCTGGCCAGGAACTGAACCGATAACCTCCTAGCTCATGGGTCGAAGCTCAACCACTGAGCCACACTAGCTGGGCAGATTTTTTTCTTAATGCAAGTTCAACATTGAAGAAAAGATAGCAGTCATTTACTCACAAATCACAGGTCAACCATAGGCAGGGTGGTTAAGGGAGGGACAAATGTGAAAGGTCTATTATAATCCTATCCAGGCCAAAAGCAGGTCACTCAAGAAATCCCTAAGATCAAACTGGTGCTCAGGATTTTCTCTAGGGTAGTCAAAAGTGTGTTTTGTGCAGACTGATTAGGTGTACCTAGCCCTAACTAGACCAAGCTTCTCAGTTCCAGGATGAACTCACTATTCCGTGGTCCTCTGGCCTAGTGGACAACCTGTGACTATTTCAAAATTCATGGCCCCTCTCCAGCCTGGATTTATGTCCCCAGATAATTGGGGCAGCAGTGGACCAGACCCAGATTGTGATGATGGAGAAAACAGCTGGTCCTATGAGTATTTAGAAACTGCCTGAACTCCCTGTGGAGTCACATTTACTGCTAGCTGTGCTAGGAGCACAATGTTAAAACAAAAAATCTTCTTCTCAAATATTTTCCCACCACTTCCCCAACTTTTAACCTCTCAATCTTAACCTCTCCTCCTTACACACACACACCATCACCACCAGAAGATGTTGTCCCAACACTTCCAGTATCTCTAGGGCCCATGGAGAAAGCAGCATTAATGGTATTTGGCAGAATATCCCACTTCACTTTGAAGACTCCTTCCAGTTCAACACAGAAGAAAAAAATGATAAGGTAAGGGAAGTGGCAGTAGAAACCAGAGTCTGTCTCTTCCCCATGTAAGAGGCACGGAAATTTCAGGAGTTAGTGGTGACATCATCTCTTGCCAGAAGGCCACCAGCTACCACTGGGTGGGAGGTGCATTATCACCTGTTTCTCCTCTGGACTGAAATGCAAGATAGTCAGGATGGCTGTGAGTGTCTGCTGGCGACCTAGGCTGTCAGGCAAGGTCAGGAAGCGGTAAATGATGTTTTTAAGGTACTCTAGATTGGCTCCCTCCCGACTCTGGTCCCTGGTGTTCTTCTCAATGTGGCTCTGTAGGACCCCAACCTCCTCTCGGTGCCGCTCTCCCTCCTCCAGCAGCCGCTCCTGCAGCTGATGCACCTCCACCTCCAGCCTATGTTTCTGCTTCCTCAGGAATGTGATTTCCACCTCCTTGCGGGCCAACTGCTCAGCGTACAGGAAGAAAGTGGGCTCATTGGCCGCAGCAAGTTGAAGTGCTTGGGTCAAGTTATCAGGGGAAGCTATGTCAGCTGGGTCCCCAGGATTCCCGCCACCCACGGGGCTTCTGCGTCCTGGCAGCATAGAAGACAATGCCACAGACCTCAGCTGCTCCAGCTCCAAGTCCTTCTCAGCCAGCACAGCCAGGGCACGGTCCCGCTGCTTGTGCAGCTCCTCCTCCAGTTTCAGTGTGCGGTCCCTGAAGTCCAGCTGGCTCCGCTCCAGCTCTTGTCGGTGGTGATGCTGCAGCCGGGCCAGCTCCTGCTTCCAGTTCTCAGCCTCCTGCTGGTGCTGGCGCTCGAGCTCCTCACAGGACAGCCGCAGGGAGATATACTTCTCCTTCAGCTCTGCAAGCTGTTCCTGGGATTCCTCCAGCTCCTTGGCCAGGTTACCGTCTTTGGTGTTCTTGCTCTTGAGGACGACCTGGGCCCTCATCTTGTATCTCTCAAACTCTTCCTTCAGCTGTTTCAGCTCCTGCTGGTAGTAGAGCGCAGTAGCCTTCTCCCCATCGGCAGCCTCAGAGCTAGGCATTATCTCCAGGTTGCAGAGCTTCTCTACATCCAAGGTCACCTGGCTTTTCCTGGCTGCCACCTGCAGCAGCCTCTTCAGCTTCTCCATCTTGTCCTTCAGGACATTGACATCCAGACTGGACTCTTCTGCATGGCTGTCTAGAGGGGACCGGCTAGAGACTGCAAGAGCCAGCGTCTTGTTCTCCAGGTCCAGCTGCAGAATGCGCTCCTTTAGCTTCTGGATGGCCAGCTGGTCCTTCTGCTTGGCTTTCTCATAGGTGCCCAGCAGCTCTGACACCTCAGATATTTGGTTCTCCAGGGCTGCCACCCTCTTCTCTTCCAGCTGAGATTGCTGGCGTAGTTGATCCTCTGCAAGGGCTGTCTGTAAAGCAAGGGAACAGATAGAAATCCATCCAGAAAAGCCACAAAGCTCTATGGCAAACTTTGAGAAAGCAAGATAGGAGAGCAAACGGCCAGGGATTGACCTGACAGGAATGGGAACTGGGGATTTTTCTGTTGATTTGGGAACTCATATAAGTTCCTATATACCTGCTAAGTTTCTGCTCTCAGTCACAGGTTATACCAAACAATATTAAGAACCTTTGTGTATGTCCTTTTTCTTATCTTGAGTGCTTCCACTTTCTCCCATTACACATTCAACTCATATTAAATATGTTATCCTTGTGTATCATGTACTTCCCCAAATCCTATTGAGAAATCAGGTGACATTCTTTTCCTCTACAATATTCCTGGGAGGTTCAAAACTGAGTTGGATCTCTCTCCACACTGGACAGAAGCACTATAAAATAGTATATCTTTAAAAGCAAATCTTGACTGAAAGCAATTACAAGAAATTATTTTTTTGAAGAAAATTCCCATTGCCCCCTTCAGCCATCGTCCCTGTAGGCCAGTGGTTCTCAACCTTCCTAATGCCACGTCCCTTTAATGCAGTTCCTCATGTTGTAGCAACGAAAATAATTTTATGGTTGGGGGTCACCACAACATGAGGAACTGCATTAAAGGGACGTGGCATTAGGAAGGTTGAGAACCACTGCTGTAGGCATATACTGCTACCTACATATAGGCATATACCTACAGGCAAACATACTACCTTTAACTGCACAGCTGCTACAATACGCTTCACAGAGCACAGCTGGTAAGATGCCAATGCCCAGAAATTCAGAGCTGTCTGGCTCCAACCCAGCTGACACTCAGAAGCTCCACATCCTGTTGGAAGCACATTCTGTGGATACTGTCAACACCACTCAGAACAGGAATTCCCAGGAGTCACAAATAAAACTTTTTGAATAGCATCAAAAACTGACAGTACAGCCAGTATCAAAGGAGAAAAAAGCCTTAACATTTCCCCTATCAGGCTAAATGATTGAAGGAGATGAAGATAATTACCTTCCTCATTTCCTGCTGCAACTGGGCCTGAAAATGGCTCTTAAGGCAGGCAGCCTCTTCCTGAAGCTCCTGCAGCCGGGGGTCTGGCCGATTCTTTTCATCTCGAAGAGCCTGCAGCTCACCTTTGAGTTCCTCCACTTCACGGGTCAGTTGTTTAGCCTGCAGTTCAAACCCTTCCATCTGACCAGCAGCATATGCCCGCCCAGCCAGGGCTTCTCGGGTCTCTTCTAGCCGAAGCTCCAAGTCTTGGCGCTGGGTTCTCTCCTCCTGCAGCAGTTTCTGGAGCTCACGCAGCATCAAGGCATGGTCACTCTGCTCTTGGGCCCGATCATGCTGTTGTGTGATAAGTCGGGCTTTGGTTTCTGCTATCTGCTCCTGCAGCTCCTTCAATTCTCCCTCCAGACGCTCTCTCTCCTCCTCTGCCTTTTTACTGGCATCTTCTAGGTCCTGTTTCATCTTCTTCTTGTCAGCCAGGTAAGAAGCTTCCATGCGAGACTTCTCCTGGGTGACTGTGGCCAAAGAGCTAGTCAAAGTGGCCAACTGAGTCTTCAGCTGGTGCAATCGCTTGTCCACTTCCCCACCCGCAGACTGTCCATCCCCGCTGCTACTGCTAACACCACTCTCTGACCCACTAGCCTCTTCGGACTTTAGAGGTGGGGGTCCACGGGCCAGTCTGTCATCTTCTGCCCCAAGCTCACCCTTGGTGCTAGTGAGACTGGCCGTGGTGTCCAAGCTGGTGGCGGTCCCAGTGCTATCCTCGCTGTGAGTGGAGCATCGGTCATCCACGCAGTCAGGAGAGGTGTGGCCTGGAGGCTGAACACCTGCGAAGCCCACATCCGCCTCGTGGGATACCGACAGCACCTTGATGCTGGCCTCCAGAGCCTCTTTCTCTTTCAGCAGACTTTTATAGGCGCGGACCACATCCTTGAGCCGTGCCTGGTACTGGCTGAGCTGCTTCTTCTGACTCTCAATAGTCTCCAGCAGGTCCCTCTTGCTGGGGCCAGCCCCGAAATTCATCCCAAACTTCTCCATGAGGATTCGGAACTGGTCGTTCCACGTCAGCGTTTGAACAACCTGGAAGAGAGTCACGAAGGCGCTGGCAGCAGAGGTTGTGGTCCCCGAGGCCGCATACCCGCTCCTCCCAGCTTTCGAGCCCGAAATTTAGAGCGCCCCGGCCCCGGAGCCAGCGCGAGGGCGGGTCCTATCCCAGAGGCGGGGCGACGCCAGCACAATAGGAGCGCCCTTTCAGGCCTCACCCGCCCTGTCCCAGCAGCCGCTCCGGCTCCTCGCTCGCCGGGGCATCAACAGCCCCGAACGGGCCTGGGCCCGCGGTCCGCAAGGGTTTGAGGTGAGCGCCAGAGCCCCATCACGACTTCCTAACTGCAGAGGCCCGTCCGGGGCGCTTCCGGGTCCGCTGGAAGTGACGACAGCAGGACGCCACAGGCTCCGCCCCCAGGGGGCACGGAGTGGGTGGGGCCCCCCCAGCCCCTGAGTGGGAGCCGCCTGTGGAGAACCCCGCGGGGCTGCAGGGGGACCGCTGTCGCGAAGAACACAGCAAGCGCAAATGCAGGGCACGGGGTGCGGTTGGTTTTAGGAGCCTGACCTGATCTTGCCCTCAGGCTACGATCGGCAAGAGACAAGGCGACCTCGCACTGTCCTTACCAAACATTTGGGTGAGCCAAGTCCCCACTGTTTGAGGGCTCAGTACCTTTGTACCTAAAGAGCAGCAATGAAGACTCCCATTTAGACCACGAAAACAGCAGCCCTTTTTAGGCCAGCCTTTGGCACCGAGTAAGCATATAGTGTAATAATTAATTAGCGCCCCTTCTGAATCTGCTGAGTTGATTCAACAAGTGTTTGTAGAGGGCACCCTATAGCCAAAACGTCTTTCCCAAGTGCCAACAACGATATTCCATAAGCTTCGTAAGAGTTTTGCTATGTAGTCTTACAATAATTCTGCTCGGTGAGTATCATTAGCACTGTTTCACAGATAGGGAAACATGAAGCACAGAGAGGTTAAGTAGCATGCCCAAGGTCACACAGTAAGTTTGGCAATCCTATGCAGATCAGTCTCACTCTCAACTTATCAAATGCCATGTCAGATAATCACCATGGAGAGACGAGTCCTGCCTTCCAGGAGCTCGCATCTAGTGAGGGACCAGGCCTGCAAATACAAGTCCAGCCATCATACCAGTGTGATATTTAATGTGAAATGGAAATTAGGAGGGAGGCCTAACTAGGGGAGGCAGAGAAGGCTGTCAAGGAAAACACTTTGAGATTTAAAGGATGAGTAGTGTTGCCCATATAACTAGAGATGAGGCAAACAAGCATTCCAGGCAGAGAAAAACAGATTGCAAGGACTCCTAAGGCTTTAGAAAGCCTGGCTCACCTGGAAAGCATTGAGAGTCATCTCAAGGCAGTAGTTTGGGGTATGTGAAGGAGGTGGCAACAGATGGGGCTGGCATATGGACTCAAATTAAGGCATGTAGATTTTTTTCCTAGGTGATAATACCCTAAATTTTAATTACAAGAGTGGCATCATCAAGACTTGTATGACTGGGTGATGATACCAAGGGGCAGGAGACCTGTGAAGAGGCTAATGCAATCATGAGAAAAATGGTAGTAAAATAGGGCAGTGTCACCAGGGATGAGAAGAGATTAATAACAGAGATAAAGATGCAGAACTGATCCGATTGTTCACCACGAGTGTGTTGTTACGCTGGGACTCTTTTAAATGTACTCTTTGGCCTTGTAAAAGCCTTCTTAGGATTGCAAGTCTGTGACAGAAGAGTAGTCATGCCCTGGTTCCAAGAGCTGAGGGGCCAAAAGGGCGGACTAAGACCTCCGCACGGAGCTTCCGCATCCCCGAGAGGGTGGTGCACACAGTCGATGCCGCTAGTTACTAAGACCTAAACCGGAGCCCAGAGTGAGCTGAAGGCTGCAAACCGAAGCCCTGCGGCCGCCATGGATGATGGGGAAGGAGGCCACCGTGCAGAGGTGACGGCTTTCCTCGGCCCCGCTCGGATGCCGGTTCAGCAGCCGTAGATGTGACCGGCGCGCTGGAATCAGGTGGGGAAACCCGACCCTTTGCTCCTTAAAGCTGGCGCCGGACGCAGCCAGGAGCGGATACTCCGCCAGCTTCAGTTTCTCCGGGAGCCGGAGCCGTGGGGCGGGCGCGGGGCGGGGCGCGGGGCGGGGCGCGGGGCGGGGCGCGGCGGGGCGGGGGCGGGGCTTCCGTGACGTAGGGCGGGCCGGGACGCGCGGAGGCGGTGGCGGCACCTCCTGCTGCTGTTGCCGAGCCCCATCCCCCCGCGACCGGCCGGTTCCAGCCTGCACCCCCGTGTCCGTGCCCGTGCCCCCTCCCCCGGGCCCCGCCATGGGCCTCACCGTGTCCGCGCTCTTTTCTCGGATCTTCGGGAAGAAGCAGATGCGGATCCTCATGGGTGAGGCAGATCCAGCGCGCGGCCCGGACGGGAGCGCTGGCCCCCGCGCAGCCCTCCCGCCCCCGGTCCCTCTAACCCAGCTCACCGGACCACTGACCCTGAGCCACCCACTGCCTGACCCCCCTGGGCCATTGCTCTCGGGCGGGTCACGGTCTGCAGCGCCGACTCTGGGCCTTGAGACCGGGAGCTGCGGGCCTGGGTGGGGTGAAGCTCCCTCCGCCCCAGCCCGGCTGGTGAGAAGGGAGGATTCCGCCCTTGAAGACGACTTTTAAAAGGAGCGGGACTCTCCTCCTATAACCTTACACCCCCAGTCCTCTCCCATCCCTCCTCTCCGGCTTTGGGTGCAGGAGTTGGCTGCCCAGACTGCCCTCAAGGCCCGGAAGGTAGACAACAGCTCTCACCTGAAGGCGCTGGGCTCTCGGCCCCTCGCCCCTTCACCACCACCATCAGCTGTCCTGGCCTTTCCCCTTCCCTAGTCTCTAGGGGGCTCCCTCGCTCCTATAACTATCCCCATGCCCCTCTCCTTTGCAGTTGGCTTGGATGCAGCTGGCAAGACCACAATCCTGTACAAACTGAAGTTGGGGGAGATTGTCACCACCATTCCCACCATAGGTGAGTCTGGAGGCAAGATTGTAGGAGCGGGAGCGCGGCTGACCTCCGCAGGGTCTATGCCCCACTCTGCATCCCAGTACTGGGAGCTGACACCAGATACAGCTACCTGAGAAGTGGGTCACAGTATCTTTACGTGTTGGATGGTGCCCAGGAGGGCTGGATGTGACCTAACCCCGCCCCATTTGTGGACTGCTGATCTCTGGGCTTCTGATCCCTGGGGCCTTGATCACTGCCCTCTGGTTTTGTGGCCCTGCTGAATTCACCTAGTTTCAGTGAGTTCCTTCCTTTCAGGACTTTTTTCTCATGTTTTTTTTTTTTTCCCAATTATCTGCAGGCTTCAATGTGGAAACAGTGGAATACAAGAACATCTGTTTCACAGTCTGGGATGTGGGAGGCCAGGACAAGATTCGGCCTCTGTGGAGGCACTACTTTCAGAACACTCAGGTGGGGGCAGGGATGTCTCCCCATCCCACTGGGAGGTGTGTTAGGATTAGAAAGACTGAGATGTTGGGCCTAGTCTGGGCCCCCAGGCCAGGTTAAAGCCCTGCTTCCTTCACCCCCCTCCCACTCCCTTTTGTAAAGCTAGCTTCTTATCTTTCAGAATTGGCCTTAGACTTCTGAGATTCAGCCACCTTAGGAGTGTTCTGAGAAGCAGGATTGGGGTCCAGGGTCTAGGCTATCTGATTTAGATCTCATCACCTCTCTCCCTGCTCCTACCTATGTCTTTTAGCTAGATTGCTTGCCTGAGGGCAGAAGCTGTATCCTTTGCAGGGTGTCTCCACTTTGTGCCAGGACATCTGCAGAGCCTTAGTGGAAGTTTTTAGAGACAATTCAAGAGAGAAAGAGCCAGACTAAAGATTGTTCTAGATGGGAGTGATTGCTCCACCTTCCTTTCTTTCCAGGGTCTCATCTTCGTGGTGGATAGTAATGACCGGGAGCGGGTCCAGGAGTCAGCTGATGAACTTCAGAAGATGGTGAGCTCTAGGGCCCTAAGACAGAGCCCCCCATGTGGAGACAGATCTCTGTCAAGGTGTGGAGTCAGGAAATGCCTCACGGGCCTTGAATGTGTGTTTCTCTTTGTGAACACTGACACAAGGAGACTCTCACCCTGTTTTGAATATGGGTCTGGTAACAAGTAGAGGACATGAATTTTCACGTCTTCACATCTGAGTCTGAGAAGTTAGTGGGAAGAGGGGACTATGTGGTGGAGAGAAGCATCATCTTACGTCCTTGCTTTTCCAATTCAAAATTTTGTCATTTTGACTAGGGCAATTACTCAAATTAGAAAAAGGCTCTTTCTAGACTTAAGGCCAAGATGGTCTCCAGTGAATTATAACTCTGTGTCTTGTGTTCAGCAGTAGACTACACAATATTTTGTTTTTCTCACAAATATGCTAGAAGGAGGGAAGGGGAACTTCCCTACACAGCAGGGAAGAGGGAACCTGGGGACCCCCAAGAACCCCAGATTCCACCCTCTTGGCCTCTCTCAGCTGCAGGAGGATGAGCTACGGGATGCGGTGCTGCTGGTCTTTGCCAACAAGCAGGATATGCCCAACGCCATGCCCGTGAGCGAGCTGACTGACAAGCTGGGCCTGCAGCACTTGCGCAGTCGAACGGTGAGGGTCTTGCCTCTCCCAAGGGAGCTACAGACTGAGCAAGAAGTGAAGGCATCCCCCTTTTCTTCCCTGATACTAACCTCTTTCTTTTCTTCTCCCCACAGTGGTACGTCCAGGCCACCTGTGCTACCCAAGGTACAGGCCTATACGATGGGCTGGACTGGCTGTCCCATGAGCTGTCAAAGCGCTAACCAACCAGGGGCCGGCCCCTGCTGCCCGGAAGCCCCCGCGTGCATCCCCGGGATGACCAGACTCCCGGACTCCTCAGGCAGTGCCCTGCCCTCCTGCTCCTCCTCCCACAGACACAGGCCTCTGCTCCTGCCCCTCATGCCTGCATGTTCTCTCTTTTGTTGGAGCCTGGAGCCTTGCTCTCCGAGCACAGAGGGGTCCACTCTCCTGCCTGCTGGGACCTGTGGAAGGGACTTCCAGGGCTGAGACCCTTTCTTCCAGAGGAGGAGCAGGGACCTGGGTTTACGTTTGTTTGTTCCATTTTGGGCATACCCTTGGGGTCAGGTGGGGAAGGGAGGGGAGGGGTCCGGGTGGTGCTAAGATATGGCACTGGATATTGAGTAATAAATTTGCTGTGGTTTGTACATGATGTTGTCTGTCACCTAGTAGTGGGGGCTGAGTTATTGGATGCGACGAGAAAATATGGGGGTGGTTCAAAGCAGCTAAGGCTGCAAAGCCAAACCCCCTCCTTCCAAGCACACACACATACATTGCTGCCTTCATCTAGCTCAGCTGCTCCCTCCTTACTGAGGCTGGAAATACTGTAAGGGTTCCAGTGGAGGAAATCCTATTTCATTCCCAATTCCAAGGGACCTTTGCTGAGGGTAACAGGATCTAACTTCATGCTTCTGTAAATGACATAACTCTCATATCCTACCCATCTCCTAGCCAGCTGTGGTTCTTAATGATTACTATCACATTAAAATTTGAAGGGGAGGGAACATTCATTAAAAACAAGAGTCCTGAGGTACGCTGGAGAAAACATGAATATGCATCTTTTAAAGTCACCCAGCCTATTCCGTGATCTATTAGCCTTATTTTATGAAACATTGGTAGGGCCTAGGGATTACAGTTCTTTACTGTGCACCACTGGGACTCTTCTTACCTGGGTAGACATCCACCAATGAGGAATAGGAACCAGGGCTGTGGGCCATTCTCCAAGCGTGATTCACTATGTCCATTTCCCTTTGCATCCCAGCAAAGCTTAAAATCTACCATCGCCACCATTTTATTTTATTTTATTTTATTTGCTGTTCTCCCTTCTTTCATGTCACTTTCTCCAGTTGTGGACTATTTTCTCTCGGACGTAATGGCTTACAGAGACTCTGGGGGTCTGGGCTGATATTAGCGGTAGCACTGATGTGCAGCAGCAGTGCAGCTGGGGGTTATGATGGGTGCTTGGGACTCTCCCCTCCTGAGCCGTTCTCGTCTCCTGCCCCAGAGACAGCCTTTCCTGATTAAAATGAGTCCTTTGATCCTTGCTGGTTGTCTAGGCTATCCTCACCCTCCCTGAAAAGTACCTTCTGAGACATTTTAGCTTCATCCTCCCAAGGGCCATAAAAGTTAACAGATTTTTCTTGGATATTATGAACTCCAAAAACACCTTAATCCCCTGGTCTAGGAGAAAAAAGGTTGATTTATTTCCTGTGATTAAAAAAGAGAAACAGAAGTGAAGAAGAGGGGCTTACCTGAAGTCACAGATGGTCACTAGCACAGAAATTCTGATTCTCAGTCTTAACTCAGCCCACATAGGATCCTGGAGCGGTGTGGAGAGGCTAATGCCCGAAGCCTGGACCCACTTCCTCTGGGTTATGGATTGATGCTGAGCCAGGGCCCTTTCCCCACTATGGTGGGATGAGGGGCAGCTCTCAGTCACAATGCGCCCGGGTCACAGAGGTGCTGAGCCCTAGTCAACCTCTGCCTGGAAAGTTCCCTCTGGGAACGTCTTCCGGTGGGTACTTTGGGCCTGATTCCAGGCCCTATGGCCTGTGGAACCTCACCACTGGGGGGAAGGCTGGGCCGGAAGGAGTCATCAGCTGTGGTGCCGGCCCCATGGAGGAGGTGGAATGGATGCAAAGACGACCCAAGCCAGAAGACCTAAGGGTTGGGCTCATCAGCTGGGCAGGATCCTACCTCACTTATGAGCCATATAAGAATATGGTCACTACTACTGCAAAAGGTTTGGGCCGGAGACAGGTAACAGAGTAAAACTGTACTGGAACCATTTCCCCAGTGACTAAGCTCTCCCGTGGTGGGAAGGGAGGGGAGCGGGGGAGCGCATTCTACCTAATTACTTTCCTGGCCTCTGCCATTGCTAGCTCAAGACCCTTCTACCCCAGGCTCTTGCCCATAGGTCTCTATTGCTCCATCTCTCTGTCTCTAAACCTATTCCAGGAGGTGATGCTCAGCCCTGGGCTTGCTACTTGGTCTAGCTCTGTATGTCCTCTACCCTGCATTCCAGCACAGAGTGGTTGTGTCAGCACAAAGAGGAGAGGTGGAGAGCCCAGGCTGGAAGGCAGAATTTTGGGGATCCAACAGTTAAATCAGTGGATACTGCAAGACTATGTTTTCGTTCTGTTTGTAGTGTGGAAATGGGATACTTTAGAAGCTGCAGGAGAGTTGGTTCTCATTTTAGAGAGAGATGTAGGCCCCTCTCGGATGGTATTAAGATTGAAGCAGTAGGGAGATCCTCTCGCTTATAACAGGTTGATTGCAACTAAAGCAAACAATTGCATCTCAACTATCTGTGTTCCCTGAGCCCAGGCCTGGCTGTAAGAGGTCTTGCTTTTCTCCTGCCATGTTTGAGAGGTGTCCTTTGGGGATGAAAGAGTTGGCTGAGTGTACTATTCAGAAGCAACAGTAAGGAAGAGAGAATTAAGACTTAAACCAAAACATTTCTTTAAAAACTAGGTATTGAAGAAAGTGGTATTGAAGAAAGTGGTCAAAGTGGTTTACCTTCCTTTAGTTGGAGAAGGTGGGCATCCAGAACTTCTCTTGTGATCCTGAGAAGCCCTGTGGCTCTAGTGCTGGAGAGGTGTCCTGAGATCTTTTGATTACTGTTGGATGAGAGAGTAAAGAAACCAACATCCAGGAGACTGACTGATATGGAAGGGGAAGTTGGTTGGTCTAGGGTGGTGCCAGAGGTGATGGTTATAGAACTCCTTGATCTAGTCACTTGCAGTACTGATTTTCCTCTCCTCCCTCCCAATGTCTACAGACCTGGGAGATTCTGGTCAGCAATGAGCATGACACACAGGCTGTGGTACGGCTAAGGAGCTTGCAGGGCCTCTACCTTCTGTGTGAGGCAGATGGCTCCTTGTGCTATGACCGGCCAAGGACGAGCCACCACGGATGCTTCCTACTCCGTTTCCACCGCAATGGCAAGTGGACCCTCCAGTGCATAATCAGTGGTCGTTATCTGGAGTCTGATGGCCACGATGTATTCTGCAACTCCCGGGTCCTCTCAGCTTACCATATGTGGACACCCCGGCCAGCCCTGCATGTCCATGTGATCCTCTACAGCCCCTTCAACCACTGCTATGCCAGGGCCGACCCTACTGTGGGTCGTGTCTGGGTGGACGCACCAGTTCCCTGTCTGGGGGAATGTGGGTTCCTGTTGCATTTCCAAGATGGATGCTACCACCTAGAGACATCTACACACTGTTTCTTGTCCCACTTAGACCGGCTGGTCTCCAAACCCTCATCACAGACTGCTTTTCACATGCAAGTGCGGCCTGGAGGACTCGTGGCACTGAGTGATGGAGAAGGGGGCATGTTGTATGCACAGGGTCCACGCCTGCTCTTGGGCCTGGGCTCCAATCCCCATAGGGGCCAGGAGTGGTTCATCTTACAGCGTTGCCCCACCTGGGTCAGCCTTAGGGCAAAGACTCGGAAGTTCCTCTCTGTCGTCTATGGCAAGTGCTGGATCCGATGGGGCTCTGAGGGAAGGGAGGGCTAGCTACTGAAATGAGGAAAATGTGTTTGGGATCAGTGAGGAGTTTTGAACCTACTCACAAGGAATATCTAGGGGCCCAAAGATCTCTGTGCCATGGAGAAGGGCAATAAAGCAGGGGTGTGGGCTTTAGGAGAAAGGGTTCTGGGTCTTCTCCAGGCTTCTAGGGTCCAGTAGAAGGTGATGAAGGACAAGGAGGGAAAGTAGAGGGAACCCCAGTCATAAAGCATAGAGAAGGTGGTGAAACTGAGGATGAGTCCAGACTTGGGCTTATGACATATTTTTCCTCTGCAGATGTTGAGGTATATGCTGCCTCTGAGCACTTAACCCCAATGTCGTTGTTCCAGTTTGAAAGTATCAATGACAGACCCATGTTGCAGCTTCGTTCAGCCAATGGTTGCTACCTAGCCCAGGTAAGATCTTGGCTTTGAGCAAGATAATCTTTAAGCCCTAAATTCTCTCTCTAGACACACGTTATCCTTCTTCAAGGCAGATGACCAAATGGTAAAGTGAACCATGGAGGAGGTTCTTGTCAATAAACATTCATTTTCACCCAATGGGCCAATATTCATCTAATGAGACCTCTTTTTTGTTATTGTTAATCCTCACCTCAGGATATTTTTTTCATTGATTTTTTTTTTTTTTTTTTTTTTTTTTTTTAAAAAGAGGGGAAGAGAGGGGGAGAGAAAAAGAGAAAGAGGTTGAAACCGGTTTGGTTCAGTGGATAGAGCATCGGTCTGCAGACTGAAAGGTCCCGGGTTCGATTCTGGTCAAGGGCATGTGCTTTGGTTTCGGGCACGTCCCCAGTAGAGGGTGTGCAAGAGACAGCTGATCAATGTCTCTCTCTCATCGATGTTTCTGACTCTCTATCCCTCTCCCTTCCTCTCTGTAAAAAATCAATTTAAAACATATATATATAAAAGAAAAAGAGAAAGACCCATTTTATAGAGACACATTGATTGGTTACCTCCCGCATGAACCCCAACCGGAGGTGGAATTCAAGCCTGCAGTTGAGGTATATGTCCTTGACCAGAATCCAGCCCTCATCGACCCTTTAGTCCAAGGGCCAATGCTCTAACCACTTAGCCAAACCAGCTAGTAGAATGGGGCCTTCTCTGAAAAAAGTCATTTTTATTTATCAACTCACATACAATAAAATACACCCATTTTAAGTGTGCAATTCAATACATTTTGACAAATGTATACACCTATGCAACAATGCCACAACCACTTAACAAGTTAAAGACTATTTTCACCACCACAGAAATTCCTCTTGCCCCTTTCCAGTCAGTTCCATTCATCCTTGCTCTTCTCACTACCACTGATATGTATTCTGCCACTGTGGATTACATCTAGATTTTCCTAATTCAGAATCCCATATAATAAAAGCCTAATACACAAATCAACCAAACAGTTGAACTACCTGCAGAACGACCAGTAACTATGACACACGCTGACCACCAGAGGGCAGATGCTCAATGTAGGAGCTGCCCCCGGTAGGCAGGCCTCAGGCCAGCCAAGGCGGGTACCTGCAGGGGGGGTTCCTGATTGCCCTGCTGGTCACCCCACAGATTGGCACTGATTGCTGGCCAAGCCTAGGGACCCAACCTGTGCACAGATTTCATGCATCAGGCCTCTAGTTTCATATAAATGTATGTATTACAGTACGTATGCTTCTTTTACTCAGCATACTGTGTTTGAATTTATTCATGATGTTGCATGTATCAGAAGTTGATTCCTTTCTATTGCTGAGTAGTATTTTACTACTCAAAAACACAAACAGCCCTGGCCAGTGTGACTCAGTTGTTTGGGCATCATCCTATACATAAAAAATTTGCAGGTTCCAGTCAGGACAGTGGCCCAGGCTGTGGGCTCCATCCCAGGTAGAAAGTGTGCAGGAGGCAGCTGATAAATGTTTCTTTCTCTCTCCCTCTCCCTTTATCTCTAAAAAAATTAAAAAAATCACAAACATAATTTGTTTACCCATTCACTTATTAATAACTTGAGTTGTTCCCAATCTGGCTATTATGAATAAAGTTGCTATAAGCATTGATGTATAAGTCTTTTTGTGGGCCTATTTTTTCAATTATCTTGTGCACATAGCCAGCATCATAACTACTGATAAAATGTGTGCTTAACTTTTTAAGAAAATGTAAAATAGATTTCTAAAGTGACTGTACCATTTTATATTTGGTATTTTTTTTATTTTAGTTTACATAATGGGTGTGTATAGACATTTTATTATGGCTTTAATTTGGATTTCCCTTATAATTGACAATATATGAGCATCTTTGCACATAATTATTGAGTTTTTATATATTTTCTCTGTTCAAATTTTTTGCCCATTTGTTATTGGATTGTCTTATTACTGAATTATAAGGGTTCTCTATTATATGTTTTAAAGTCAAGTCCTTTGCCAAATATATGTAAATGTTTTCTCCCTATCTGTGGCTTGCTTTTTCACTTGCTTACCAGTGTCTTTTGAGTAACAAGTTTTAAATTTAATGAAGTTCAATTTCTACATTTTACAAATGATTAGTACTTTTTTTTTGGTCCCAAGAAATCATTGCCTACCCCAAAATTGCAAAGAATTTCTCTTTTGTTCTCTTTTAGATGTTTTTGTAATTTAGGTTTCACTTTTACATCTATGATCCATTTTGAAATTATTTTGGAGTCTGGGCCAAGGTTTATTTCTCTCCATATGGATACCCAGGTCCCTTTTTGATATTGGGGCTCAGGGATACAGCACAGACTGGGCAAGTGAGAGGGCTGAGGTCACAACATGTTTTCCAAAAACCATATGCAAGTATAAAGCAAACCCTGGGAAAATGAAAAAGGCTAGTGGGTGGGATGTAGGAAAGAAGGTTTAAGAGTAAAAATGATGGGAAGAAAGCTAGTTTCATCCCTTGTGTTCCTTTTCTGTTCTCATTATAATCTCCAGAGGCGCCATAGGACAGTGCTGGCGAATGGGCACCCGATGGAGTGTGACACCTTCTTCCATATGCACTGGAATTGTGGCAGGATCATCCTGCAGTCTCCCAATGGACGCTTCTTGGGCATTGCACCCAACAGCCTGCTGATAGCCAATGCCACCATTCCAGGTGAGCTAAGCAGCCCTCTTGCCAGCTATTCCAAGTCAGAGATGCTTTCCAGGGAGCTGGGACATATTGGAATGAGCCCTGGAATAGAGGGTCAAAAGATTTAGGTCTGTATACTTGCTGAGTCTCTGAATTTTTGCCATCATTTGGGCAAACTACTTCTTTGAGCCATTTTAAATGGAGGTGATATCCAATCTGCCTGCCTCACAGGGTTATCATGAGGGTTAGAGAGAGTCACGCATCTCAAAGGAAGGAAGAATATAAAAATTTCTAACATTTCTAAATGTTTCACAAACATTTCACACTAGTACCTGGCACACAGCAGGTGTTCACTAAGTGTTAAAATATTGACAATTTGCTTCTGCAAATAATGCCTTCCTAATTTCTTTCAGGCCCAAATGAGGAATTTGGGATTCGATTAGCCAACCGCCCCTTCCTTGCATTGCGAGGTCGGTATGGGTATGTGGGCATCTCATCAGGACATGACCTCATGCAGTGCAACATGGACCAGCCCAACTGCATTCACCTGCTGCCCTGCCGCCAGGGCATCTACCATTTTCAGGGTGAGTAACTCCTCACCCTCAGCTCACAGTCTAGCTCTGTCTTAGTCCCAACTTAGACATCAGGGTCTGCCACTAAGGGCCTCATCACAAAGGGAAAACCAGAGTGTCTTTTAGTTTTCACACTTCTAGGCCTCCAGATGGGTTGGCAGAACAGAAACCAGCCCTCCTGCATTTCCATGGAGAGGTCTGCCAGCACAGTCCTGGCAGGGGAGCCAGGGTGGGTGGCATCTATCCTGGGAGCCCCTTCAGAGGCTACACTGCTGAAGGGCTCCCATTTTGAATGGTCCACTGACCTGAGCTCTCCCCTCCCCAGCACAGGATGGATCCTTCTGGTCAATAACATCTTTTGGCACCTTTCGCCCTTGGGGAAAGTTTGCCCTCAACTTCTGTATCGAGCTTCAAGGGAGCAACTTGCTCACAGTGCTGGCACCCAATGGCTTCTATATGAGATCCGACCGAAGCGGCACCCTGTTGGCAGACAGCGAGGACATTACCAAAGAGTGTATTTGGGAATTTTAGGTAAGGGACAGTGGGTAAGAACCTGGTGTAGGGGAGCAGGAACCGGGGAGCAGGAGGAGAAGGATGGCAGGTGAGAGTAAGACTAAAATGTACCAAGGGCTGACTTCTGTCCTACAACTATATCAACTCCAGACATGTGTGCCAAACCTGCACCTCTCCTCTCAGGGATCCTAGTCCTGGACATCCTGAAGAGAGGAGAAATCAGGTCTACGTTTCTCACTATTATGCCACACATAACAGCACTTGCAAGCAAGCCTATAGGGGACAGAGTGAGGCATACCTGTGTATCTGCTTATCTTTATTAAGATGGAGAGTTTTCTCATTTTTTCAAAGAGTGACTGAAGATATGCTTTATACCCAGTGCATTTTCTATCCTTACTTTTGGATCTCTGGGGTACTGATGGCTCCCAGATATTTATTTGCAGCCTTGACCCTTCTCCTGAACTCTAACCTCATCTCTAACTTCCTGATTGACAGATGACTTGACTTCATCCTGTCATCTCTTCAAAATCAGCCTACTCATCCTCCCCTCCCCATGGCCATCTAGATCAGTGGTTGGCAAACTGCGGCTCACAAGCCGCATGTGGCTCACGAGCCTCAGTTTGCCGACCATTGATATAGGGTATCGCCATCCTCCCAGATAGTTCAGGCTCAAGACCTCAGCTCCATCCCTCCTTCCTCCCTTTTGTTCCCTTCACCAACACCCCTGGAAATTATTGGCTTCTTCCTTAACAAGGCCTCTTTAGTGCTTGCTTCTTCTTAAAAAAAAAAAAATCCTCACCTGAAGATAAGCTTATTGAATTTAGAAAGGGGAGAAAAGATGGGGGAAGAAGGGGAGAGAATCAATTGGTTGCCTTCTGAAAGTGTCCTGACCAGGAATTGAACCTACATCCTTTTGGCATATAGGAAGGTGCTCAAACCAACTGAACCATACTGGTCAGGGCTGCTTGCTCATCCTTAATTGCTACTACTACCAGGTGAGCTAAGCAGCCCTCCTGCCAGCTATTTTTTTTTAATTTAATAAATCTTTATTGTTCAGATTATTACAATTGTTTCTCTTCGCACCCCCAACAGCTCCCCTCAACCCAGTTCCTACTCTATCCTCTGCCCTTATCTCCCCACCCGCCACTGTCTTCATCCATAGGTGCATGATTTTTTTAAAAATATGTTTTATTGATTTTTTACAGAGAGGAAGGGAGAGGGATAGAGAGTTAGAAACATCGATGAGAGAGAGACATCTATCAGCTGCCTCCTGCATGCCCCCTACTGGGGATGTGCCCTCAACCAGGATACATGCCCTTGACCAGAATCGAACCTGGGACCTTTCAGTCTGCAGACCGAGGCTTTATCCACTGAGCCAAACCGGTTTCCGCATAGGTGTATGATTTTTGTCCAGTCTCGTTCCTCACCACCACACCCCTTTCCCCCCAAGAATTGTCAGTCCATCCCTTTCTATGCTCCTGATTCTAATATACTCACCAGTTTATTCTGTTCATCAGATTTTTAATTCACTTGATTTTTAGATTCACTTGTTGATAGACATGTATTTGTTTTCATAATTTTTTTCTTTACCTTTTTCTTCTTCTTCCTCTTCTTAAAGAGTACCTTTAAGCATTTCCTATAATACTGGTTTGGTGTTGATAAACTCCTTTAGTTTGTTCTTATCTGTGAAGCTCTTTATCTGCCCTTCAATTCTGAATGATAGATTTGCTGGGTAGAGTAATCTTGGTTGTAGGTTCTTGCTATTCATCACTGAATATTTCTTGCCACTCCCATCTAGCCTACATAGTTTCTGTTGAGAAATCAGCTGACAATCATATGGGTGCTCCCTTGTAGATAACTAACTGTTTTCTCTTGCTGCTTTTAATATTCTCTTTTTGTCTTTTGCTCTTGGCATTTTAATTATGCTGTTTCTTGGTGTGGATTCCTTTTATTTGGGGTTCTGTGTGCTTCCTGGACTTGTAAGTCTATTTCTTTCACCAGATGGGGGAAGTTTTCTGTCATTATTTCTTCAAATAGGTTTTCAGTATCTTGCTTTCTCTCTTCTTCTGGCACCACTATAATTCAAATGTTGGTACTCTTGAGGTTGTCCCAGAGGCTCCTTACATATCTTCACATTTTGGATTCTTTTTGCTTTTTGCTTTTCTGGTTGAGTGTTTTTTGCTTCTTTGTATTTCAAATCTTTGACTTGATTCTTGCAATCCTCTAGTCTGCTGTTAGATCTCTTTATAATATTTTTTTATTTCAGTCAGTGTATGTTTAATTTCTAGTTGGTCCTTTTTCATATCCTCAAGGGTTTCACTAAATTTACTGGCCTTTTCTAAGAAATTCTTGAAAAACTTTATAACTGTGGTTTTGAACTCTATATCCAGTCATTTGCTTTCCTCTATTTCTTTCATTTGTGATCTGTTTCTTTGTCTTCACATTTTCTCTGCTTCCCTGAGTTGGTAGAGCAGCTTTGTGTGGTAGGTGTCCTATAGGGCCCACTGACTCAGCCTCCCCCAGTTACCTGAGCTGGACACTCTTGGTGCACCCCTTTGTAGACTGTGTGCACAGTCTTGTAGTTAAGTCTTGATTGTTTTTGGTATCCCTGGGAGGAACTGACCTCCAGGCCAATTGGCTTTGAGGATCAACTGTGCCTACGCTGAGAGAACTTCTGTGCTGGAGATACCCTCATGAGATAAGACTTGCAAAATTTGCCTTTGTGCTCAGCTTGGATGGGGTAGAGTCTCAGGGCAGAGCAGACAGCCTTGGCTTCCTGTCAGCCCTGCCCTATGAGGCCCCTGGTGTCCCTCAGTAATTGCTGCAAGCACCTCTGAGAGAAAGCTGTCCTCGAGTTTCACCCACTGCCAGACAGTCCAGTTTCTCCTCTAATGAGTCTGAGTTTCTAGAAACTCACCAGGACTGGAATTCAGGTAGTCAGGAGCTTTTGTCTCCCTCCCACTTTAGAAAGCCAGCTGAGAACTCAGCTGCCCATGCACTTACCCTGTTTCCCTGAAAGTAAGACATCCCCCGAAAATAAGACCTACTTCCAGTTTTGCCTCTGGCTGTAATATAAGGCATCCCCCCCGAAAATAAGACCTCCCCAGAATGTAAGGCCCCCAAAGCTACTGAAAGGCATCTGACTCCTGATTTAAAGAGACCTCGCACTACCTGAACAGCTCCAGCTGCGCTGCAGCCTATCAGTGAGCTGATGACAACTACTACTGTACCATATACAGGTAATGAATTTTCTTTTCTCTTTTTTTTTTGTTCAACAATAACTGTGTACCGTATTCTTATATAGAAAAATAAGACATCCCCTGAAAATAAGACCTAGCGCATCTTTGGGAGCAAAATTTAATGTAAGACACTGTCTTATTTTGGGGGAAACAGGGTAGTAGTCAGTCCTCTCTGCACGTGTGCACCTCCGAATCTCTACCTTCCACAGTCCCGAGTCTCAGTGTGCCTTCTCTTTTCCTGACAATCCAGATTCCCTCCGAATGGGTCTGGATTCCCAGAGTCTCCACTGGGACTGGAGTTCATTGCATTCGGTAGCTTCTGTCTCCCTCCCACTAGAGGAAGCCATCCACCCACTCAACCATCCATGCATTCAGCTGCCTGTCCTCTCCCCACACACATCTCGGTTCCTCAGCCTTTTGCAGTTCCTCTGAGTCTCAATTGCTTTCCTCTTTCCTTCTAGTTGTAGAATTTCCACTCAGCCAGTTTCCTGTGGTTCTGGATGGTGTCCGTTTTGTCTTTTAGTTGTAGTTTTGGTATTGTTGTGTGAGGCAGCAGTTTAGGTGTTTACCTATGCCGCCATCTTGGTTTCTCTGTTTCTCCTGACAGCTTATTCCAAGTCAGAGATGCTTTCAAGGGAGCTGGGACATGTTGAAATGAGCCATGGAATGGGGGTCAGAAGATTTGGGTAGTATACTTGCTGAGTCACTGAATTGTTGTATCATTTGGCAAACCATATCTTTGAGCCTCAGTTTCCTTGTCTCCATTTTCAGTGGAGGTGATATCCAATCTGCCTGTCTCACAGGATTATCATGAGGGTTAAATAGATTCACACATCTTAAAGGAAGGAGGATATTAACATTTCAAAAGCCTGCACTATAACAAGGGCTCCCCAGTAGCACTTGCCAGATCCATCCCCACCTAATTTGTTCTCCACATCTAGTTCCCTTTCCTAAAATACTGCCTCCAGGCCATCATTCCCTGTTCACAGCTCTTGAAGACAAACACCTCACTGCTCTTAGACCTATCCCTTCACAATCCACCTCTCTTGCCTGCCTTGGAAAGTGGTGGTGTTGTAGAATGATACTTTGCTATCAAATAGATCTGAAACCAAGAGTTAATATGGCTTGGCTTTGGGGAACTTGCTTTAACACGTCTAGGCCTTGGTTTCCTTATATCTAATTGATAGGGTGGTGTGAAGGTTAAATGACAATATGAATCTAGGTATAGGACCCCCACCTCCACTATGTATTCTCTCCTTTCCTCGGTTTTTCTACCAGTTTTTCATGCAAACCTTTTACTATGACCAGAATGAAAAAATTAAAATGAAATCCCACTAGACTTGCTTTCTAATCTATATGATGAAGGGGTTGGCTTGAACTAAATTTCTCATGCTCCTTTCCGGCCTGACATTCTAGGAGATAGTAGTGCACTGTAGCAGTGAAGAACTCCTTTCTGGACACAGAACTGGGATATAATTAGATTTTTATCAGTTAAACCTGTTTGAACTTGGACAAATAAATGTCATAAAGTCTGCTTCTCAAGAGTGAGATGGGAATTTATCTCATGGGATTATTGTGTTACATGAGATAATGATTGTATAATGCTTAGTAAACAGCCTGGCACCTAGGACATTCTCACTTAGTAAATTTTACCTATTGACTGCAGTCTCCCTAAGAACCTCTGATGGCATTTCTGTACCATTCATTTGATTAAAAAATAATTGCTACTGTCTTTTTCTAAAAATTAACTTTACATGTCCAGGGGATCCCTCATGAAGAATGGGACAAATCACTTTACCCTCTCTCTTCCCACAGGATCTTACAGGTTTTTTCATGAAAGATGGAGATCAGCAAATGACTGACTGATGATTTCTATTTCCTCTTCATTTCCCAGGTCAATGGGATGCCACCTACAGAAATCCAATTTCTCCAGAAGAAACTACTACACTAAACAGAACAGGAACCCCAGAGTCAAGATCCACGAGAAGAATATCTGTTACACAACTTTTCCTACCCAGTTTAGCAAAACATCTGTTTCTAGCAACAATACATCACAAAAGGCCATCCTCAAGACCCTGGTGTGCATCTTACTCAGTACAGAGTAGGGGTCTGGAGGAGGGGGTAGGTTGATACTGAAGCCCTACATCACTCCAAGTCCTAGCCAGAAGAGAGGAGACCAAATGAGACCTAGATGATCAATGGATCTTCCATTTATCCTCCCCATCCCCACCAGAAACACCAGGCTTTCCCCAGTGATACTGTAAGGAGTCAGCCTTGCCCTGAAGGACTTAGAATCCAGATATGACTAAATGTCCATTGGTTGAGAAAGAATGAAGGCCCATTAATCCTATGGGCACAGGGTAATGGTGATAATAGCTTATGCCTATTAGCCCATCCTCTCACCACCAGCCCATCACCTCTGAAGTTAATCAATCATCCTATCTTGTTCCTTCAGTCTAGTCAGTTGGGCACAACAGGTACTTTCCCCATCACTGTCCACCTTTTTCAGGAAGCTGGAGTAATTTGCCCAAGGTCCTATGACTGGGACCTCTGGCTCAATTCTCCAATTAGAGTGGACTCTAATGGCCACTACTCTTTCCATCAAAACAGAGCTTCCTAGGTGATTGTCATTCTTGCACTGTCTTCATAACTTTGATGTTTATCAACTTGCCATCTTCCCTCTTCATGTTTTGATTGATGTAGACTCAAGTATATTTATGTAGAAAAGATTATTTTAATTACTACCATAAAATGGAAGACCAGAATCACTTGCCATAAATAGAAAATGGTCCTAAAAGTAAATACAATGAAAATAAAGTGGTGTTACCAACCCTAGTTAGATTTTCCCCTTTCCTGCCCAAGGCTCAGAAACTGAGGATCCCTGTCTCTCTGTTAAAAAAAAAAAAAAAAAAGATTAGCAACTGTTACAGAGACGCTAAAAACTAGGACAAAATGAAGACTTTCTCTTTGATGCAATCAGAATAGAAAGGGAATCATATTTTCATTTCTGATGCAATATTATTTTTTAATAATTACTTATTGTTGAAAATCTTACATATATCCCTCTTTCCCCCTTGACTCAATATTATTTAAAGCAGCATTCACACACCTCCTAAAATGTTTTCAGATACCAACAATGATGACTGACCCCCACTTTGGGAAAACTGCACTGTACCATAATGAGTGCTTGATTTTTTAGTCCATTTAGAAGAGCTTCTGAAACTGGAACATGAGAGATACTGCGTTTGGATTGAGGAAAATTACTTCAGGGTTTCTTTGTAAGTATGTTTCTCCTCAAGAGATATAAAAGAATTTTGTTAAAATTTTATCCAATAAATGAAGCTTGAGAACACTAGAGGTCAAGACACCTCCTTTCCTAAAGAACATGAAGAACAGGCCATGGATATGGAGTGGACACATTCTTCAGAGATAGGACCTTGGAGGTCATTTAATGCAGAATCTCTCAGCATTCCATAAATACATATCCACACTCATACTAGCGGGCATGCGTGTGGATACACACATACTTTCTCTCTAATGCCCTGTTTCCCACTAGTGGCTATCCATTCTCCACTTGAATGTGCTCAGCCATGGGTCTCTTCTCCCATTACTGATATCAGTCCTGTTGCTGAAGCGAATGGCTTATTTTCAAATGGTGCTAGGCAGATTGTCACCCCACAAAGCCTCACCCATCTCCCTGGGCAGTTTATTCAGCAGGCCTCAGCAGGGACAGGCTCTGTTACCTTTGGAATTTCACGCTAGAGCTGTGCTGCCTCATAGGACTTACTGTGCTGATGGAAATGTCTAATGTCCAATAAAGTAGCCTCAGGCCACATGTGACTAATGGGCATTTGATAGATGGCTGCTATGAGTGAGGAGCTGAATTACTCACTGTATTTAATTTTAATAGCCACATGTGGTTGGTGGCTACTTATTGAATAGTATAATTCTAGAGTGTTTGATGATAAAGAGATCTCTTGAAGGACAAGTTCTGGACCAGTACCTAGAATAGACGAATAGATCCCCAATCCCCCATCCTTTTGCATGTCATTTCATCCCTGCTCTTCAAAAGGTGAAGAAGTTGGAGGGATGATCCCATCCCCCATCCCAAATACCCTCTTCTTCACCCCTTTTCCCCCATATTTTTCTTTTTATCTTCATTCCAAAGCTTCCCAGGAGGAGCCTAGAGATTTCTTTGTAGGGAACAACATTGAGCAGATTGGGAACTTACTGCGAAGAAGCAGCAAGCAAACATATCCCAGGAGTATAAAGGGACAAGTAGAATATTTCTATTGCTTGCTATATATATGGAGAGAGAGAGAGAGAAGCAATTAAATAATGTCTTTTTAAGATTAAGGAATATTGAAAATTTTCTCATGTGGTTATGGTTTTATAGTTATATAAAAAGTTTCTTATTTTTTGGAGATGCATGCTGGAGGACTTAGGGGTGATGCACTATGATGTACTATCAGCGTGTGTGTGTTTGTGTATGAGAGAGAGAGAGAGCACGTGCATATGTGTGGGTATATGAGCACTCAAATACCAAAATAGGCATATACACACCTACATATGTAGATAGGTAGATAGCTAGATAGATATACACTATATACATACATAGTTACATAAACCCATATATATATATATATTAGCTAGATAGATGATACATGCTTGCATACATGTATCTAGGTAGATTATATAAATAGACAGATAGGAGATAGATAGATAGATAGATAGATAGATAGATAGATAGATAGATAGGGCAAACTGTTTATAATTGTTAAATGTAAGGGTGGGAGTATGAGTGCTCATGGGAAAAACATGAAGGACATAGGAACTACTGCTAAGTTAAAAAATGTTTTTATTATTGCCAAGTGGAGGTCTTTTGAGACCACTAAGAGAAGTGGGTCAGCATGGCTTCTCCGGTCCCTCAAATCACGTGGCAGGAACGCGGAGCAGGAGGGTAGGACCAGGCAAGGTCCACCAACGAGGAAGAGATGCAAGAAAGAGGAAGGAGCAATTGGTGTGCTTGAGCAGGCCAGCATTAGACCCTCTGCACTGCTTCTTCTTTGCATTCTGGCCCTCCCCCCTCATTGCAGGCCTTGCAGTATTGGGGAGCCAAACCAGAGTAAGGCCTAAGGGGCACCAAGACTGATGGCGGCGGGGGCAGTGGAAGGAAAGGCAAGGATGGCTGGACAGTACTGAATGCAGGGGGCTCAGCTGTGGGGGGCAGGTAGCCTGCAGGGACAGAGAGAGGGTGAGCTTGAGATTATTGCTGCCACCTCATCCCCTCTTCCCCCGCAAAATCACTGATGAGGAAAGTCACAGATGTTTGTTCTTTATCCTGAATAAAAACACTCAAATCTCAATCCCACTCCCTTTTCCTGCTTTGGCTGTCGGTGGTACTATAGATTCGGGAGACACTAGTCTCCCCCACTTTGTGAGCCATGCAAGCAAGGAGAAAAGGTCTATTGAGCTTCCTTTGATGATTCATGCCTTCCTATGGAGTCAGCTAGGCTTCCCCACACTTTGCAGGAGTGAGGCATGGCCTGTATTCTTACCCCAGCAGGGCTTGAGACAGGCTTGGGGTGGAGTGTCACTCAGGCACCTGTCTGGTGCTGTCCCCCAGCACAGCTGATAGCTGGAGGGACCCAAAGGTTCTGGAACAGGCAGGGCCACTGTGGTCACACTGCCAAGGGACTGCTAGAAAAAAGCAAGAGAATGCCCTCAGCTGCCAGTGATACCTTCTGTTTAGCAGAATGCATACTACACAACTACAAAGGGTGCCATTCATGTAGCAGACTGTGAGGATGGCATTTTCTAGAAGTGTACACTGTGGGGACCCCAGCAGAGTCATGAAATCTGGCTCAAGCCTTCACTGGGAATGGGAGAAGCAGTGAGCGCTCCAGCCTCCCAAGTTGATAAGCCTCCCTCTTTCTTAGATACCTGTGCAGAGACGAATCCCAGGGAAGCACTCAGTGTAGTCCGTCCCTGAGAAGGACCTACAAAGTGAGGGTGGATCCACTTAGAGCAGTGGTTCTCAACCTGTGGGTCTCGACCCCTTTGGGGGTCGAACGACCCTTTCACAGGGGTTGCCTAAGACCATTGGAAAATGCAGATATTTACATCACGATGCATAACAGTAGCAAAATTTCATGGTTGGGGGTCACCCCCACATGAGGAACTGTATGCAAGGATCGCGGCCTTAGGAAGGTTGAGAACCACTGACTTAGAGGGAGAAACCAGGGTCTAGGAAGAGGGGCGTGGCAGTGACAGGCAAGAAGGTTCTGGGAAAGGTAGCAACTTCTGCCAGGAGTGAGAGAAGGTGGATGCTACAACCCTCAACTGGCAGAGCCTTGGGAGACTAGGGAAGAAGGATTAACTTCCATGGGTGGTACAACTGAGGACACTGCAACCCTGAAGGGCAGGGACTGTCCAACATCTAACACAGGGCCTAGTATATGGGAGGGCCAAGTAAATGTTAG
>JAAGEH010000307.1:57961139-57979746 GCA_011751065.1 Lasiurus cinereus | reverse complement strand
GAAGGAAGGAAGGAAGGAAGGGAAGGAGGGAGGGAGGGAGGGTGGAAGAAAGGAAGGGAGGGAAAGAAAAAAGGAGGGAGGGAGGATGGAAGGAATGAAGGGAAGAAGGAAGGAAGGAAGGAAGGAAGGAAGGAAGGAAGGAAGGAAGGAAGGAAGGAAGGAAGGGTAGATGAGTGAATGGATGGATGGATGGGCAGAGAAGTTACCTGGAAGCTGCATTTCCCACTTGAGCTTCTCTTGTCTGCGCCATTTGGCTCTTCGGTTGGAAAACCAGACCTGAGAGAGAGCAGAAATGAAGTAGCTGGCTGTGTTCTCCACCTCCTGGCACCTACTGCTCTCACCACCTGTTCCTGACCTGCCTCAGAGCACAGACCTTTCCTGAGACCTAACATCTTCCCTTTCTGCTCTGGCCTTTGCTCTGACCCTTCTCAACTCAAAGGCTTGAAGTGGGGAAGTAGAGGAGAACAAGGAGGGTCTTATCTCTAATTTCTGCTCTAAACAATTTGTTTTCACCTGATTTCCCCCTTCTCCACCTCACCAGAACCCAAAGCCTTCCTAGAACAGACTCTGTCCTTGTGGTTTGCACACATTATGTGGTAGAGCTCACTCACCCTCACCGTGTCCTCGGGCAAAGAGGTAGAAGCAGCCAGCTTTCCACGAGCCACTGAATCAGGATACTGCCCACGCTGGAACTCTGCAGAGATTAGGGCTCATCACAAGGGCATGGGGAGAGGAGCAAGACATAGGTCTCCCTCTCAGGCCCCACTTCCCACCCACTATAATTCTAAACGGCCCTTGTCCCCAAGATAGGGCCACCACAGCCTCCATCTCTCAACCTTTGCCCACAGGCCTCAGGGACATTGCCTCCATATGGCACACTGAGCAATCTCTGACCCACTGTCCATCCCAGCCCAGCACCTTTCTCCAATGCTTCAGCTTGGTGTGGGGAGAAGATAGTCCGATTCCGGTGGGGACCTCGAGGAGCCTCAGAGCCACTATGGGGAGTGTGAGGAACTGGAGCTGAAACAGCTGAAAAGGGAGACAATGGCTTGTGGTAGTTTGTGATGCTGATTCCTCTGGTCAGATGGGGTCCCCAAGGCCCTGGGGCTATGGAGAGGAGACAGCAAGGGGATAAGAGCAGAGCTGCACTGGTGTGGCATTCACACTTGGAGGTCACTACAGAGGCACTTGGTAGGAGGCATACTCAATGCCACAGTAGGGAGCATGCTTAGTGTTTGGGGGGAAACAGCAGCAAGGTTGGTCCAGGTTTGCATAACCCCACAGGTCATGAAAGGAGCTATTAAAAGCTATGCATGGGGCAGAGGGAGGGTTAGAAGGCCCAGTTCTGCCTCTTCATCAGCAGATCCTGTGAACCTAAAGCTTGGGCTCTGTTCTAGGACCTGCCAACACCTAACTGGTGACCTTGGAGAAGTCATTTCCCTTCTCTGACCCTCAATTTTCTTCTGCCAGGAGGGAATGAGACTATAACAAACTGCAAACTGATTAGGTTTGGTTCAGATCATCCTTGGAGGCAACGCAAAGACCCACCTGGTGATCTGAGCTGTGCCCAAAGCAGTCTCTGGTCCTCCTGCAGTGTCCGCAGGACTCGGTTGATAGAGGAGACCTGGAGATGTCAGGGTGTTGAGGGGGGAAATGGTACACAGTCCCAGGCTTACATTTTAAGGCTATTTCCCCAGTATCCTTTCTCTCCTCTGTCCTGGCCCACTCAGTTCCTAAGGGCAGCCTTTTCTCTCCTCCATGGTTTCTTCTCACCCCTTTCCAGAAGAGAGCCCAGCAGATGGCCAGCCAGCCTAGGATGGCCTCATAGCAAAATAAGAAGGGATCTTCTCCCCAGATAACTTCTTTGCCAGCCCCAGTGTGGGGAGAAGAAGGCACTTACACTGGGAGTCTTGTCCTGGGTGCAAAGCCCTTCAGCACAGAGCTGGCGTTGGATCTCCCAGGCAAAGAGAGCAGGGCACTCACCCTTCAGCTGGGCAATTCGAGCCACCACAGGTGGTGTGGCCAGACGTGGTTTGCTACCACCAATTCCCTTGGGCTCCAAGACACCTGTACGGTAGTAACGCCCTAGGATCTTGCTCACACAGCCGTTAGATACCTGGGTCAGGTGAGAAGCAGGAACAGCTAAGGCATAATGGGCAGAAGGTGAGTGTACCTGGGACAGAGGAGGCTACAAGGCAAAGTGAAACCTATGGGACCAGGCCACAGAGTGGAGAGTCCAGCCTCATCTTTGGGAGCATAAAGTTCCCCATCCCAGCCTCCAAGAGGATCTTCTAGGAAGTAACCAGGTCCCCAAAGCCCTCAGAGTCTGTAATAGCTCCAGACTTGCCTTAAGGGGGATCCCTTCTCCCTGCATGCTGTCCCCATCCCTGGGTGAAAGTTCTAGCCCATACCTTAAGGCTCCGTGAGATGTCACTGGGCCGCATCCCACTGACTGCCAGCTGCACGATCTGCTGTCGGGTATCCAGGGGCAGGGGCCGACCATTCACAAAGAGCCCCCCCAGCTGATTCACACTGCTGATCCCTGGGCATGAGAAGGAGGCATCCACAAACCACGTTTCCCCTCTCTCCAGCCCACCCTGTAGCATGAAGGACCCTCCAGCCTGACTTTCCACCATAGAAAAAGTCTTCCCCCCAGGGGATTGCTCCCCTTCTGCTCCTGGGGTCCCCCAAACATGCCTCTTTCTTGGGAGCTGGCTCATGGCTGAGACTTTGCTCTGTGACCCTCATAATCTAAGGGAAATAGGGTGAGGCAGGGAGGGAGTAACTGGACAAAGCTTCCCCTGAACACTGGCCAAGGGCAGATGAAACCACGTGGATGGTAGCAGAACCTATAGGTATCCTCTCCCTCCTTACACCACCCTGCTCTTCCCACTTCTCCCAGGCATTTTACCGTCCTGTGGCATGTCGCAGGCTGACCTCTTCACAAAAGGGCAGGAACTAGGAAGCCTGGGAAGGGGAGTTCCTCCTGGAATCTCCTTCCTTGATCTTGGGGCTGAGGCTGCAATAATCGGGGGTGATTTGGGGTGAAGTCTCTTGCTTAGAATGGCCTTAGGATATAGTATATTGTGATAAAGAGTCAGGTTTCTAAAATTTGCCAGGAGATTGGCTAAGCAAATTCAAATTTTCTTAAACCCTTCTGTGATGAAGTAAAACATCACAGGGCCAGCAGAAGACTGAGTTTTTCCTGGATGTCCTGATAAGAGTCTGGGAGGGAGAGGGGCTCTCATTTCTCACATGTCCATGTACAGGGAGGTGGAAAGGGATAAAGCCTGCAAATGTTCAGGCTTCTCTTTTTCCAAATAGACAACAATCATCTCTGACCCCTCAGTAGCCTTCTCAGCCCTGGATGATGCACTTGGGCTAGGGCTACTGCCTCTTAAGCTCAGATTCAAACTTAGGATACGCTGCCCAGCCAGAAGAGGGCATCAGTGACCAAAGGTCCCAGTTGCCAAATATCTGAGGCTGGAGAGCAGGTTCAAGGCTCTGCCTTCACTTTTGGGCAGCTCCTGAGGTTGGGTTTCCTCAAACCACCAACCAGAAAGCTTCCTTTAGAACACTTAGGGAAGGTTTTGCTCTTGTTTTTTATACTCCACCCCCAGGCATTGAAGTTCTGATCTCACAGGCTGGAAACAAAGATAAACAAGCCCCCAGTCTTGGCTTCTTCTGGAAGATACATCTCTTGGTGGTTTCTCACTTGCTGGGATTGCTGGTCCTGTTAACTCTGGGGTGTTCGAGGTGTTCGAGACCTCATAGTGAAGCTTCACTCTCAGAGACCAATTCTTGGATCAGAAACTCATTCACTCATCTAATATGTATCGAAGGCATGTAGAAGGGAGGGAGTGAGAAGCAGGAGAGAACAGTTTGCTATCAACATAGGAGCACAAGCAAGGAACACAAGTCATGGGCCCCACATCTTTCTTGCTTTTATCAGCAAGTAGCTGGAGTTGAAGCCACCTCCTTCCATGCCTGGAACCTGGGCAGGGATGGCAGTCACTGCAGAGAATTGCTTAGGCTTAGAACTTGCTTGTAATAACCATGCCATCTTGGTTCAGTTAACTAATTTGCAATTATGTACTGAATAAGGAGTTAATCATGAGCATGCTGCTCGTTGTTCGGGATGGAGGGAGTCAGAAGAAAGGGGGTAAGGCTTTTGCCCTCCAATAGATTACAATGCAGCTGAGGGAGAAACATGCACTCACAGAGGGTATGGAATCAGAGCTACTTCTTAACTTCAGTAACTAAACTGGCTTTTACTCACTTCTCTCTTGGGCAGAGACACATTCCCCTTCAAACTCTCATATTTTCAGAAAGTCAGGAAGGAAGGCAAAAACTTTTCCAGGTTCCCACAAGGCAGGAGCTACCCAGGGAATTAAACTTAAGAAGGTTTGGAAGCCAGTTCCTCACTCAAAGCTGAAATTCCCAGCTTCTTCTCTGCCCCCCATTCCTGCTTCATGTCTGTGTAATTGCTACCAAAGTCATGGAGAGAGACGAGCTAAGCTGGGAGTGTGAAGGGCTCTGCCAGGATTGGGGGTGGGAGGGTAGGAGCTCAGACTATCAGCCAAATCCTGAATCCTTGATAGGATTATGTCCCCTCTAAGTGACCAGAGCTCAGAGGAGCTGTGGGGACTCAAGTTCCATATCCACACCTAAAATCACCATGCCCCAACTCCCAGAAACTCCATCCACAAACTCCCTCCACAGCAGCCACACTACACATCTCAACATTCACATTAATTCTGGTGAAAAAACTGTGCTTACAAGATGGGAAAGCAGGGTTGGGGGTTGAAGGGGCAGGAGGCTGGGTGCTGTAAAGACAAAGGAGAGAAGCTGACTTGGCCACACAAAGACATGGAGACAGCATGGGAGGCAGAGCAGACAATGAGCCTGCAGGTAGCTACCTGTGGGTGGCAATGAGGTGGGATCTTCAGTGGGAGGTTCTCAGTCTCCTATGCAGGTGCCCAAGACCCCACAGGCTCCAGGGGTGATGGTGGTCTGGTCCTGTGACAGCCTCCACTCTGCTTCTGAGTCAGTCCTACCAGGGGTCCAGAGGTACAGAGAGCTGGTGCTCAGGAGCAGAGGGCAGCCTTCTGGGAGCAGCCAGTGATGTCACAGGCCATGAGCAGAGGAGGAGGGAGGTGTGCATGGGGCTGACTGACACCAGCCCTGAGGCAGGACAAACTACAGCCAGTGACCCATTGTATCCTTCCGTGGGAAGCCATCAGAGCCTACTTTGTGTCCAGCTGCCAGCCTGAAGCAGGTACAGAGTCACTCTCATGCAGGCCCCCAGACCCTGAGTGCACCCATTCAGGGGCCAGTACTCCTGAAGGGATTGGGAAATATGGAATATGGGGATTTTCAGACCGTGTCTCCAAGGCTTTAAATGAACAGAAACCCAAAGTTACTTCCAAAACTTTTACAAAGACACATCTTTCCAGCTAGAAAAAAGAGTTGACCTGGATGTTTGGGTCAACTCCTGGGTCTTTGTGTTTATTAGTATAAAATACAAATGGGTGTAAAGACTGATACATAAACACTGGCCAAGTTGGCTCCTAAACCTTTGAGAAGATGGGGGTGGTTGGAGAAGAGTGTGTGTCACATGGCACCAGTTCTCTCCCCAGAGTATCCTTGCCAATTCTCCAATTGGCTCCTTGACTGAGGTGACACCATGGGTGAGTTCTTGCCGGGAAGTAAAGGGATCCTGGACTTCAGAACACTGGCAGCAGTGGTGGGGTTGGGACTGAGCCTCTGAAGGTAGTTAGGATGCAGTGGGAAAGGGGGTGTTTATGAGTAGGTGTGCAGCCTGGTTTTCATTCTTCCATTTCCAGATGTAATCAGGCTTCATTCCACTAGGGATTTGATGCTTTTAGACTCCAAGTTATGAATGACCCTCCTGTTCCCAAAGAGAACACCACAGGTTGTCTGGATCATTGTTGGGGTGGAGGCACCCAGTAGCTGGTGGTCCTTGTGGAGTGGGAGGCTGGTAGTGAAACAGCCCCCAGTGCATGGAAGCTTTGCTGCCATTACAACAAAGCTTGGGCTGGTCACTTGTGAAGGAACCAACATGGAAAGCCATTTGGGTCTATGCCATATCTCGGGTTCTGTGAAACGCTCCAAGAAGTCAGGTTGAAAGGAGGCAGGGTATGAGGCAATAAGACTAGGCCCAGGAGTGGGGGAAATGGATTTCACTGGTAAATGCGTTGGTTTGGGATAGGGGTGGTGGTGTATGTTGTAAATTCAGCTTGATCCTAAGGCTGGGATCAAAGGAAGACCAACTACCAACAAAACAAAAAGGCAACCAATGGAGTGGGAGAGAATATTTGCAAACAGCTCCGACGAGGGGTTAATATAATATCCAAAATATATGAAGAACTCATACAACTCAAAGCAAGGCCAAAGGTTTCACAGAAGTGGGTTTTCTACCTTACCCCTACATGGACTCCCCTCCTCTCCCAGCCTCCTCCAGCCTCCTCAGGCTGGCCCAGAGTTCTGGGGCATGGAGACTGCAGCAGTGGTTTCAGCACCATGGGCAGACAGCACATGCCTCACTGCCTGTGGAGCCCCTTCAGTCCCAGGGTGGCGGGGCTTCTGGTCGCTCCACTCAGCCATTCTGGGTGAGAGGGGGTCCCAAGGAAGCACATGGCAGCCTGCTCTTCGTCTTCCTTTCCTGCCTCATCTCTCTCCCCTCCATCTGCCCTGCATCTGGGGGTACAAGGCTCCCTGTCCTGACCTGCTATTCCCATAGAACAGCTGCATGAGGGTAGAAAGAGGGGTGTCAGGGGGAGAAGGGACAAGCCCTGGCAGATGGTGGTGGCAGCGATTTCCCCCATAAACTACCCTCTCCCCCGCCCCCCCCGCCTTTACAATGCACTCTTGGGTCTGAACAAACAGGCTTTCCACCCAGAGGTGATGGAGGGGAGGGAAAAGAGAGGAAGGGCCCTGGCAGGGGGGACCTAGCCAGCCCAAACGCTCAGCCACTCAGCCCTCTGCCCAGTGCGCCAGACTGTTTGAGGAGCAAATATCTGCTTTTACTGTCTGATTCTCTCAACTGCCCCCACCAGGTTTGGGGCTAATTGTCCCTCATTAGCTAGGCCCAGGCCCCAGGCTGCCGCCAGCCCCCGCCATCTGCTCACAATTATACATTAACTCAAAGATCTTGCCAAGCGCCAGCAGGCTTGTGCCCCTCTCTGGGGCAGCCATGCCATTTCATCCTGCCCTTCACCCTGATGTAGAGCCCTGACTGCTGACTTCTTCTGCCCTTGGAACCGTCTAGTACAAAGCCCCTTGGCTGTGGGAAAAGATGTGTCCACAGGAGTGGCCGCTGGAGTTCCCCAGCCTTCTTCCCGGGGCCAGAAGACAAGAGAAGCCCATGCGTAAAGCTGGAGAGAGCAGGGCGCAGCCAGAGCGGGGACCCTGCTGGCTTTGTCTGACACCTCACCTCGGACTTTTGATACTCACTAGGGGAGGTGACACAAGTCTCAGGCTATTTCTACCCCTTCCTCTGGTGCCTCTTAGCAGGCTGTGCGCCTCAGCTCCCATCCTCTCTCTCTCCAGAGAGCTCTCATCTCAGGCCAGTCTTCTGCTTTCCAGAGCGCACCACGCCCGTCTCCAAAACCACTCTCCCACAGCACGTGCTTCCCAGTTTAAAGTCAGATTAATTTCCTTGCTACAAAAAGATGGGGAATCTCTAATGCCCCTGGGTATTTCTAAACTTGGCATTGAAGTTGCAAGCCCCCATCCCCATTGCTTTATGCAGACACTCCACTCTCCCAGCTCAGACTCTGCTCTGACACCAGCAACTCGCGGCGCTTTTCGGCTCAGCTTCTACAACGCTGGCTGCCAGCTCCCTCTGAACGTGCCAAGGAAGGCGTAAAGAGCAAGTCCTTCAATCTGTGGCTTTGAACTGGGAGCACAGAAAAAGCTCCCCATTTCTCCTCTTTTTCCTCTTGAGCTCCTCACCTCTGAGCTCAACCCTGCCCCGTGTTTCCCTTCGCTGGTGGGGTGGTGAGTCTGCACTCCCATGGACAACCCCCAACAGAGCTGCGAAAGTCAGCAGATAGAGCCAAGGGCCCAAGGAGATCTGGAGAAGAAACCCATGGTGATGGGAAGGGCAGGGTGGGTAGAGCCCAGCCCACAGCGGCCAGGACCGGCACTGCGCACTGAGTGCCTCGGATCACAGCAGACCCGGGCAGTCAGATGCGCTTGTAAGCCACCTGCCGAGAGTGCCTCCTTGGGTCCAAGTGCGCACCAGCCCCGCCAGTGTGAGGATGATGATGCATCCTAGCTGCTGTTTTCAGACCCAACCAGTAAAGGAAACCTGAAGGTCAAACCCCGCCCCCCCTCCCCGAGACTGCCACCTCCGTGCTCCCCAAGGCTTTTCCTCCCCACTATCCCACTTTGCATGGGGTGGAGGATCTGAGGAACGGATAGCAGTCTGTGTTGAAAATTTACTTATCTTGATAACCTTTATGTTTTTAGGACAGTCTTAGATGCACAGACAAATTTCCAAGACAGTAGAGAGTTCTCATACACCCTACACCCATGTTCCCCTATTATTAACATATGACAGTAGTATTGTACATCTGTTGTAGTTAATAAACCAATATTGATATTACCGTTAACCAAAGTGCACACCTTTGCAGATTTCCTCAGCTTTGCCCTAATGTCCTCTTGCCCTATTTCTGTTCCAGGATCCCATTCAGGGCACCACGTGGCATCTAGTCATCAGGTCTTCTTAGGCTCCTCTTGGCTATGACACTTTCTCAGACTTTCCTTGTTATTGATAACTTTGACAATTTTGAGGAGTTGGGTATTTTGTAGACAATTGGGATTGTCTTATGATTAGACTAGGCTTATGGGTTTGGGGGAAGAAGATCAGAAAAGAGGTACGGATAAAGTGTAAAGGGCCAGTTTGTCAGAGCATAGGAAGTGTACACACTGTCAGCAAGACTTATCTCTGTTGGTGTTGACTTTGATCACCCCTGAGGTAGTGCTTGTTGGGTTTCTCCAGTGAAGCTACTGTACACCCCTCTCCCCTCTCCCCCCCTCCCCCCGACTTCCCATACAATAAAGTCCTTAGGCACAACTACACTTCATGAGTGGGAGCTAGTCACCTACTCAAGGGCAGATTTTCTACAGAATCCCCTGGGTTTCTTCTGCCCAGGAGATTTCTCTCTTCTCTTTTATTTATGTATTCAATAATTTATTATATCAATATGGGTTTATGGATACTTATTTTATTATTTGGATTATAATCCAATATATTACTTTATTTCTTTTTATGCTCAAATTGTTCCAGCATTGGCAATTTGGGAGCTCTTAGTTGACTACTATGTTCCTTTGACATACCCCCATTATTGTGGGCTTTGTGGGGTTTTTTTTGTTTTTTTATGAGAGAGAGAGGCGGGAATGTGAGTACTTTCTTACTTTCTGATTCTACATGTTTCAGGCTTACCCTGTATATTTCCTGCCCTAGCCATGGAATTAGCCATTTTCCATTTTCCAAAAGAAGCCCTGGTACCTTTTGTTGGAGAATGGTATGAGAATCAAAAATCTGGGCAAGCCTGGACAGCGTGCTTAGTGGTTGAGCATTGACCCATGCACCACGGGTTTGGTTCCTGGTCAGGGCATATACCTGGGTTGTGGGTGCGATCCTCAGTAGGGGGCATGCAGGAGGCAGCCGATCAGTGTTCTCTCTCATCGATGTTTCTCTCTTTCCCTTCTTCCTCTCCCTTCTTCTCTCTCTAAAAAAATCAATAAAAACATATTTTAAAAGTTGGGCCAGGTGTACTTGCTACTGGAGTATAAGAGCTTCTAGGTTCTCTTAGCTGATAGAGCAAAGACATATATGTGTTCTAATCCATGTACTAATATATAGATACCTCTATAAGTAGTTCCATATTTAATCATTTTTATCTATGTTAAATTAAAGTTCATTCTGATGTCTTCAATTCTAATCCATTACTACACGGATCCTTCCATTTTCTCCTAGCTTATCTATAAATTCTGTACAATGCTTATGAACAATTTATTTTAGCTTTAGTCTTACAGACTCCACTCATTTCCAAAGTTACTTAAATCAGCACCTTCTCCCACGCCCTTCACTGAAGTTGTTTCATACATTTGTAATACAATGAGATTGTTTTGCCACATTCTGCATTTTATCTTAGGATCCCCTGATTTCTACATAATTTTTAAAATTTTGCATACATTAAGATTCACTTTTTGGGCTGTACAGTTAGTTCTATGGGTTTTGCTAAAGACATAATGTTATGTCTCCACAAGTACAGTATTATATATGAAATCCCCAGTGCTTCACCTATTCAACCTTTCTCCTTCTCCCTATGCCCCAGCACTGATCTTTTTACTACCACTATAGTCTTGCCTCTTTCAGAATGTCACAATATGCAACCTTTTCAGACTGGCTTTCTTCACTTAGTAATAAACAGTTAATGTTCCTCCGCATATTTTCATAGCTTGATAGCTCATTTCTTTTTGGAGCTGAATAATATGCCATTGTCCAGATGTTCCACAGTTTATCCATTCACCTACTGAAGGATATCTTGGTTGCTTCCAAGTTTTGGCAGTTATGACTAAAGCTGCTATAAACATTCACGTATGTGTTTTTGTTGTTGTTGTTTGTGTGTGTGTGTGTGTGTGTGTGTATTTTCAACTCTTTTGGGTAAATAACAAAAAGCATGATTGCTGGACCATATAGTTCAAGAATATTTTTTAAAAAATATTTTTATTGATTTTGCATTCCCTCAATGTATGAGAGTTCTTTTTGCTCCACATCCTAGTTCGCTGAGAGATGTCTTTGTTTGTTTGTTTTATCATAAATAGGGATGGAATTTTGTTCAATGCTTCCTCTACATCAATTGATATATTTTTTTCTTCTTTAGCTTGCTGATGTGGTGGATTACATTGATTGGTTTTTGAATATTGAGCCAATTTTGCTGACCTAGAACAGAATCACTTGGTCATGGTGTATAATTCTTTTAATACACTGTTGGATTGAATTTGCTAATGTTTTATTGAGGATTTTTTTCATCTATGTTTGAGACATATTGTTTTTCTCTTTTGTAATGTCTTTTTCTCTTTTGGTATTAGGGTAATGCTAGTCTCATAAAAGGAGTATGGAAGTATTCCCCCAGCTTTAAGAGTGAGGGCAAGTTTTACCAAGCAGCTGTAACTGAGGCTGAAAGACACATGAAACTCATCTTCTGTAATAGTATACAGGATAGTATGACACAGTAATTAACAGTGGGACCTTTAGAGCCATCAAACCCCAGTTCTTATTCCAGCCCTGCCATGCCATCTGCATGATCTTGGGCCATTTAACTATTAATTTAACAAATCATTATTGAACACCTCCTATGTGCCAGACACTGAGATAGCAGCAGTGAATAGAAAAGACAAGCCCAGCCCTCTAAGAGCTTGCTTTTTTTTTTAAAGGCTAACATTGTAAAACTTCCTGTGCTTAAATTTTCCCAATGAATAAAATGGGACTATAATAGTACATCCCTACCTGATAGGATTATGATAGTATATAAGTTAATATAGGTAAAGAGCATTCTATGTAAGTATAATATTATTGTTGTTGTTGCTATTATTACTACCTCTATCATGTATTGACAGGTAACATTATTACTTATTGAATGAGTTCAATAGTTCCAGGGCAGGAGATTTCCAGCCCCACCCTTGCTGTCCTAATTCTGCATTCCTGTCTTTCCTGTTTCTCTGTTCCTTCAGTTGACCCTCTCGGTCTCCAGCTCACTAAGCCTCTTACATGACATTCCTTCTCTAACCTAGAGTTACCTTACTTGAGAGATAGTTGACTGGCTATCTTTGTGCTGCCTTTGAGATATATCAAAATTTTGCAATTTTTAAAGGGAGGGTGAGAAGTAATAAATTACTGATCTAAGGTTTTTGCTTGTATGCTTTCTAAAGATTGTGTGGTCTTGACCTGATCTACATTAGAGTTAGAGGGGGCCATATTAATGTAATCTAGCCAAAACTGAAAATAAGTCTGTAGCAGGTCTTACATAGGAGCACTCAGTGCTCCAGCTTCAGTAACTTTCCACTGCTCCACAAAACACAAAGGCAAGGGGAGGAAAACACCCTTGCTCAGGGTAAGGATCTTATCTCTGTCCAAGGAATCCAGAGCTATTATCTTCACTGCACTCCCAAGAGCCCCCAAAGCAGCACCTGCCCAGCCCAACAGAAGTCACCACACTACCCAGACAGCAAGCTATGTAACGATAGGTAATTACAGCCTTAGCTGGTTCTGCTCAGTGGTTAGAGCATCGGCCTGTGGACTGAAAGGTCCTGGACTTGATTGCAGCCAATGGCACATGCCCCGGTTGCTAACTCAATCCCCAGGAGGGGTGGGCAGGAGGCAGTCAATCAATGATTCTCTCTCATTATTGATGTTTCTATCTCTCTCTTTCCCTTCCTCTCTGAAATCAATAAAAATATACTTTAAAAAAAAGATAGGTAATTATATATGAAGTCTCATTACTGTCTCTGGTTTGGCACCAAAAACACAAGGGTCCATTGTTCCAGTTTTATTATCAGCCCAGCTGGCATCCCCTTCATCACCAATCCTCAGCTCATTCCATTCCTCTTTACTGGTCCTGAGGTCCACTTCTTGGTTCTGCATCAAACTGTTCTTTCTGCCCTCGTTGGTTTTGCTCAGTGGGTAGAGCATTGGCCTGCAGACTGAAGGGTCCTCCGTTAGATTCTGGTCATACCGGGTTGCAGGCTTGATCCCCAGTAGGGAGCGTGCAGGATGCAGCCAATCAATGATTCTCTCTCATCATTGAAGTTTCTATCTCTCCCTCTTTCTTTCTATAAAAAATAAGTAAAAAGTATTTTAAAAAATAACAACAACACAAAATACCGCTCTTCTTCTCTCAAGACTCCACTGCCTGAAATCAATGATTTTAGCCTACTCTGGACTGCTCTATGTTTCTCTTTTGTTTCTGCAAGGCAGCACAACACTAAAGTTTAGGGAGTTTCTCTACGTATTCACTCCCTGATTCTCTTCTCTCACACTCCAGCGTGGACCATTCACTGCAGCCCTGTCTCTACTCGCTATACCGGTTTCTCTTCAGTCTCCTGGTACTTGGAATTCTTTTTCTTAGTTTTCTTCATATGTCTTGTAATTTAATGTGCAATTTAATTGTTTCAACCAAACGATGTTTGGAAAGAAAGCTGGTTAAAGTTACTTGACCTCAGCCACCTGGAGCTTGATTGTGTAAGGCAGCCTCACGCAGTCTGCGCGCGGGCTCCCCCTGCAGTCTGCTTAGTGCTCTGCGCTGGGTAGGGCCGCGGCCCTAATACCTAAATGTCCCTTCATTACTTCTACCCTCGGAGCCTGAGCAGTGTAATTGGCAGGGGAGCCAGCATTAGGTTAACTGGAGCAAAGGGGATGCAGACTTGAGAAAGACAAGGCAGCTGCGTGTGCTCAGAGGCACCAGTTGCCCTTCCAATGGTAAGGTGATTAAGAGAAATGTCCTGTGAACTCAGATTTAGGGTCAAACCCAAGACTGTTAGTGCATTTTAACCGGAACCTTGTTCTGGTCTGAAAGACAGGATGGGAGTGGGAATGTTTGTGCTTGTTTGTTTGGCTCTCACAAGGAGAAAGGAGGAGACACCTGAGAAGGGAGGGCAGCGTGAGTGGGTAACCTCTTCTATAGAGGTTGGGCCCAAATGATTTACTTGGATTAGACAGCTTGAAGAACAGAGTCTTACTCTTCTAAGGCCTTAGGGTTTTTTATTTTATCACTTGTGTTACAATTAAGAACTTCTAAGCCTTGAGACTAGGGGAATATTCCAACATTAGATCCTCCTTCACTTTGGAGGATCCTACCTCACTTTGGAGTAGATTAACAGGTAAGTAGCTATAATCCCAAAGTATGATCTGAGGGAAGACAAACAAAACGACATCACAGAACCTTCTAGAATTGTTATTAATAAGAAAGGCAAAATAATACAGCTCTTAGAAGGTAATATAGGAGAATATCTTTATGACCAAATGTCAGATATATATTTTTTGTTGATTTTAGAGAGGGAGGAAGAGAGAGAAAGAAACATCAATGTGAGAGAGGTACACTGATCAAGAAGCAATCGGATGCCTCCCATAGGCCTCTGGTGACCTGCAATCTAACCCTAGGTATGTGCTCTAACTGGAAATAGAAACTGCCACCTTCCAGTGCAGGGATACCAGCCAGGGCCTGGATACACATATTTTCAAATGCTCAACCTTATTAGAAATCAAAGAAATGCAAATTAAGATAATAATGAGATATTACTATGAATCCACCTAAAAGGCTGGAATTTAAAAGACTGACAATATCAAATATTGGTGAGGATGTTTGACAACTAGAAATCTCAGGTACTGCTAGAGGAAGTCTAAATGGGCACACCCACTTTGGAAAAAGTTTGGCATTAGCTGTTAGAGTTAATATTCATAACTTATGATCCATATTATTTCCCCCCAAAAAATGCATGCACAGGAATCTACCCTATCTAATAAAAGAGTAATAGGCAAATTGACCATACCTCTGCTATACCACCAGCTATGCCCACCAGCCAATCAGGAGCAAGTGTGCAAATTAACCCCAACCAAGATGGCTGCAGCCACAGAGTGAGCAGGAGGGAGGCTTGGGTTTCCCTGGTGATGGAGGAAGTCAAGCTTTCCGCACACCCAGGTCAGCCCAGGCCTCCACTCCAAGCTACAAAGTTTCAATTATAGAAGATAAATAAATCCCAACAAAAATGGTAGCAGCCACGGAGCTGGAGAGAGCAGGAGGCTAGGGTTGCCCCTGGTAATGAAGGAAGCCAAGGTTTCTGCAGCCCTGGCTTGCCTTGGCCTCTGCTTAAGGCTACAAAGTTTCAATTGTAGAAGATAAATAAATCCAAGATACCAAGGCCTCCGCTTGGGTCGCTAGGGGGCAGGGCCGACCTGCAAACCATCACAGGCCCCTTGTTCAGGCTGCCCCATGTTCCTGATCTGGGACACTCTTCAGGGCAAACCAGCTGGACCCCACTCATGCATCAGGCCTCTATCCTATTTAATAAAAGGGTAATATGTAGAGTGACCATCATTCCAACACACAAGATGGTTGCCCCCATGTGGTCAAAGATCCTGCCCACATGTGGATACAAGATGGTCACCACAAGATGGTCTGCAAGGGAGGGCAGTTGTCAGTGATCAGGCCAGCAGGAGAGGGCAATTAGGGATGACCAGGACAGCAGATGAGGGAAGTTGGGGGCAACTGGGCCTGCAGGGAAGGGCAGGTAGGGGGGACCCAAGCCTGCAGGGGAGAGAAGTTGGGGGCAAACAGGCTAGCAGGGGAGTGATTAGGGGCAATTGGGAAGGCAGGCAGGTGAGCAGTTGGGAGCCAGCAGTCCTGGATTGTGAGAGGGATGTCCAACTGCCCATTTAGGCCTGATCCCGGGCAGTTGGACATCCCTTGAGGGGTCCCATATGGAGAGGTTGCAGGCTGGCTGAGGGACACTCGCACCCATCATGCACAAATTTTGTGCACCAGGCCTCTAGTGTTTATTTATAATAGCTAAAAACTGGAACCCAGTTCTAAACACTATTGCTGTGTATTGAAGCACTCCAAACTTAGGGTAAAACCATCACCATTTTATGATGCTTATGGATTCTATGGATCAGGAATTCAGAAAAGGCCCAAAGGAAGTTGCCTGTCTCAGCTCCACAATGTCTGGGACCTCTGCTGGAAAGATTCAAAGGCTGTGACTCAATAATGAGGGGCTGGAATTATCGAAAGGCTTTTCACACATACATTTGGTTATTGATGCTGGCTATTGGCCAGGAACTCAGCTGCGGCTGTTGGCCAAAATACCTGAATGCAGGCTTTCCAGGTAGTAGTAGCTCAGGCTTTCTTAAGCATAGTGGCTGGGTCCCAAGTGCAAGCCTCCCAAAAGAATGAGGTGGAAGCATATTTATGAAGTGACTTAAGAATTCACTTTTGCTGTACTCTATTGGTTGAAGCAGAGCAGAGGCCCACCTAGGTTCAAGGGGTGGGAACATAGATTCCACATCTTTTTCTTTTTTTCAAATTATAAGAGAACGTTATTTCAAAAGTTACAGAGGTAGCTGAAGTGAGCCAGTTACAGCAAGTTATGGAGGCAGAAGGGCCCTTGGACCATAGGAGAGAGGAAGGTAAATGTAATGTGCCTGGGGGACGGGGCAGGTGGGGAGGGAAGGGGGAGAGGAGTATGGAAAGGCTCTGGCATGCTCCTGAGAGGTAGAGCACCCATAGATTCCATCTCTTAATGGAGGAATTTTGAGGTTACGTTGTAAAAAGAACATGTGTGTTGAGAGATATTTCTGTGGCCATCTTTGCTCCTTATCCATTTTGTTCCTTGTTGTAGGAGCGGAACTGAAGGCAGAGGAAAATAGCTCAAAGGCCCTGTGTTGGGAAAGAGCTTTTCTTTAAAAAAAAAAAAAAGGGATGTAATATCACATAACTCAATGGCTGTTTGGCCTGTTTCAATTGCAGCATAAAGCAGCATCCTATTATCTGAAGCACTCTTAAGAGAGCAAACTATGTTAACTGCTCTTCACTGAACAACAGGTTGTGGTATAGTTTTAGACTTATCTTTTCATAAGATCATTTCTTTTTTTAATATAAGATTTGTTTTTTTAATATATTTTATTGATTTTTTTACAGAGAGGAAGGGAGAGGGATAGAGTTAGAAACATTGATGAGAGACATCAATCAGCTGTCTCCTGCACGACCCCTTCTGGAAATGTGCAACCAAGGTACATGCCCATGACCAGAATGGAACCTGGGACCTTTCAGTCCCCAGGCTGACGCTCTATCCACTGAGCCAAACCGGTTTCAGCCAAAGGTCATTTCTTATTGTAATTTATGCCACTCACAAAAATATGAAACAAAGACTTGGGGTGAAGAGGAAAAAGAGATATTTTCTGACATTAAAATGTCTCTGTGGTGGCCGAGACCGGTTTGGTTCAGTGGATAGAGCATCGGCCTGCGGACTGAAAGGTCCCAGGTTTGATTCCGGTCGGGGGCATGTACCTTGGTTGCGGGCACATCTCCAGTGTGGGACGTGCAGGAGGCGGCTGATCAATGTCTCTCTCTCTCATTGATGTTTCTGACTTTCTCTCCCTCTCCCTTCCTCTCTGTAAAAAATCAATAAAATATATTTTTTTAAAAAAATGTCTCTGTGGTGTTAATGTGATGTAATAGAAATAAGGTTCTTCCACTTGAAATAGCTCTTCTTGCTCAGCCAGTGTGGCTGAGTGGTTGAGCATGGACCTCTAAACTAGGAGGTCAGGGTTCTATTCCTGGTCAGGGCATATGCCCTGGTTCGGGCCTTGATCCCCAGTAGGGGGCATGCAGGAGGCAGCTAATCATGATTCTTATCATTGATGTTTTTATCTCTCCCTCTCCCTTACTCTCTGAAATCAATAAAAACATAAAAAAAAAAAAAAAGCTCATCTTTGGATGAATTAAGCTGGAGGGGACCCAGAAAAACATGTATGGATCATCCTTAAGTCCACTGTGAGAGAACCCCATGCCCCTTCAAACTGCCATCTAAACCCTGGCCTCTTAAGTTAACTCCATCCCTGCCCTTTACTCCCAGGAAATGACCTGTCTGTCTGTGCTCTAGTCATTTAACACTGGTACTTTCATCCCCACACAGTGCAGTTTCCCACTTTTTACCTTGCCTATACATTCCCATAATCACTGCTCACTCACATCCTGACTTCTTGCTTCGTTTCCTCTTTATTGCTCTGGCCCCTCACTCAGATAATGGACACTGGCTGTCCTGCTGGACCATGCCAACACATTGCACATTGCAGAATCCCAGCATTAGTTTGACCTTAACTCCCAGCTATTCCAGAGCCCTGTCTCGGAAAGAGCCTCATCTTCAATTGTGGAGTCATTGCTTCCCTTAGAGATTCACCCTGTCTTCAGTCTCCTGAGACCTCATACTAAGTGTAGGAGATTAAGAATGTCCAATGTGACCATTTCAAAGTCTTTTTTCTCTTCCTCAAAATGTGTCTGGAGAGAATCCAAGATGGCGGCATAGGTAAACACTTACACTGCTGCCTCACACAACAATTTCAAAACTACAACTAAAAGACAGAACAGACATCATCCAGAACCACAGGAAAGCTGGCTGAGTGGAAGTTCTACAACTAGAGGGAAAGAGAGGGGTCACGGAGACCCAGAGGAGCTGCAAAAAGCTGAGGTACAGAGACGCGCACGCAGAGAGAGCGGGTGCCGGAGAACCTGGCTGGCTTTCTCTGGCGGGAGGGAAACGGAGACTCCCAACGGCATTGAACCCCTTCTCTTATGACACTAAACACCAGATCCAGCCGAAACTCATACAGGGTGAGTTTGGACTGTGAAAAGGGAGAAGTGCCAGAAATTTAGGGGAGTCGCAAAAGATCAGAGGGCTGGTGGCGGCGCGCAAGGCACTACGCGGAGGACAGACTGCTGATTGTGCTGCTGGCTTTCGGGAGTGGGCGGGAGACAGACCCTCCCAACTGCGCCACTTCTGACTCCGCTAAGCCCGTTTC
>JAAGEH010000307.1:57923961-57956139 GCA_011751065.1 Lasiurus cinereus | reverse complement strand
TTTATTTCAGTCAGTGTATGTTTAATTTCTAGTTGGTCCTTTTTCATCTCTAGTTGGTCTTTTTCCATCTCTAGTTGGATCTTTTCCATCTCTAGTTGGTTCTTTTTCATCTCCTCTTGGGTCTCGCTAACTTTATCCAACTTTTCTAGGATATTCTTGAAAAACCTTATAAGCGTGGTTTTGAACTCTATATCCAGTCGTTTGTTTTCCTCCATTTCTTTTGATTGTGATCCCTTCCCTTGTCTCGGCATTTTCATTATGCTGGGAGAACTTCTGTGTTGGATTTAGCCTTATGATACCAGACTTGCAAAACTGCAAAAGCCTCTCTGTTGAGCTTGGGATGGGTGGAGTCTCAGGGCTTAAGGGACCGCCTTGCCTTCCAGTTGGCCCCGCCCTCCATGGCCCCTGAGTCTCATGTGACTGGGTAATAGCTGGAGCGGTCCTTGCATGTGGCCTCACAGCGCCTCTAGACTGCTGCCCCTCCAGCTCCCCTGTGCTCTGGGACCATATGAGTCTGGGTCCCCAGGGTTTTGCCTAATACTGGGGTTTAGTGGAGTTAGAAGTGGCGCAATTGGGAGGGTCTCTCTCCTGCCCACTTGTGAAAGCCAGTGGCACAATCAGCAGTCGGTCCTCTACTTGCACTGCTGTGTGCATCACCAGATTTCTGATATTTTGCGACTCCCCTAAATTTTCATGCTTCTCCCTTTTCACAGTCCAAACTCCCACCGTATGAGTTTCGGTGGATCTGGGGTTTAGTGTTATAGGATAAGGGGTTCAATGCCTTTGAGAGTCTCTGTCTCCCTCCCGCCAGAGAAAGCCAGCCAGGTTCTCCGGCACCTGCTCCCTCGACGCATGCATTTCAGTACCTCAGCTTTTTTGCAGCTCCTCTGGGTCTCTGTGAGCCCCTCTCTTTTCTTCTAGTTGTAGATTTTCCACTCAGCCAGCTTTCCTGTGGTTCTGGATGATGTGTGTTCTGTCTTTTAGTTGTATTTTTGAAATTGTTGTGCGAGGCAGCAGTGTAGGTGTTTACCTATGCCGCCATCTTGGATTCTCCTAGGTGAATTTTCTAGTGTGGCTAGAGCTGCTAGGGCCACAGTGAGCAGCACAGGGCAATATAAGTCCAGGTTCAGTTCTCCAGTGGAGAGAGGTCTTGCCACAGGTAGGAGAAGGTGGAGACATGGAGAAAGCCTGTGTTAACTCCATTCCATGGAGGCAGGGCCTTTAGAAGAGACTGGAATGGGGGCCCTAGGCCAGAGGCAGCAGAGATAAAACATATGATCACTGCTGTTTTTTTTGTTTTGCTTTGTTTTTTGTTTTAAGAGAATGAGGGCACAGGATTCTTCATTTAGAGAAGAAGTGATTCTTTGAAATAGGCCAGAGTTTTAGCATGGGCAGATTGAGACCAGAAGCAAGAAGAGGCCCAGTGGTCAGGACTTCTAAGAAGGTTTTTGTTTTTCTGATAAAAATGGGCAGAAATTTCTTGTACTGGTCTTTTGCCTCTTCTTCCTTCTTCTTCTTAAGATGTCTAGAACTGAAACAGCTATTTTGCAACTACAAGGGAAAAACCAAGAAAATTGCAGAGATGTCTGCCCTGTGGTGGTTGAGCCTTTAAACAAATACCTCCAACCTCTTGGTCTGTGAAAGAAAAATATATGTTTATCCCACAGTTAATCTAGATTGCTACCACTTGCTGATACATTCCTAATTGAGTTTGCTAGCCACTGACTTTGGGGTTCTGGTGATAGAGAAAAAGGAAGCCTCAGGTTGCTACCTAGCTTGATCATCTGTTTGCAAAAAGGGGATAGAGATTCAGAACAACATGCTACCTTGTAATAATGGTGGTACCTCTGGCTAGCGATTTCTTTATGGCTTTTTTTTTTTTAAGAGACTTGAGCATGACAGGCAGGTTCTACAGTGACAAAACTTGACAGTGGTTAAAGCCAATAGCTGTAGCAGGAGCAAATCAATATATAATTATCTAAGGCTACTAAGAAGCCAGAGACATTGACTAATGGCATTTTAGGAGAATGGAATGAAGGCTGATCTTGCTATTATAAGACAACAGCATAGGGTACAAAGTTGATCCATTAACTAAAAGTTTTTTAACCACTATTCAAATCATATAGTTGTATAAATAAATCCTTTACATTGACTTATTATACAGTATAAATATAGCAAATTGGTAAGAGCTCATTATCTTTCTTAAGGTTAATGTGAATTTTGTTCTGCTGTGAAGTTTGAGAAATAATATCTAAGTCACAGGCACAAGTAAATTGTTTTTCTTTAAAACAGAATTTGAGTTCCACTTTTAATGTTATACAATTTTTTGTTGTTTCTTAAGATTTAAAAAAATAATGTCTTATGCTAGCTATCATGCATTTTAATAAAGTTTGGACTACATGAACCATGTAGAAATAACTTAATTTAAAAACCTACATAGAAGACTATGGTATCAGATATGATAGCAAGATTCAAGTTTAATCACTTAGACCAGTGCTGTGTAACACATTAGTCACTAGCCTCTTGTGGTTATTTCAACTTAATTTAAATTCACTGAAATTGAACTATTAAATATTCAGTTCCCCAGTTGTACTAAACCACATGTGTCTGGTGGCTATTGTGTTTGACAGAGCATATATAGAACATTTCTATCACTGAAGAAAATTCTTTTGGATAGGGCTGATCAAGACAACTTTGTGAGCCTTCTCTTTTATAAACATTCAGTGAAATTCTGTGTCAGTCACTTGGACTGCCATAGCAAAATACCGCAGATTAGGTGGTCTAAAACACAGAAACTTATGGAGGCTACAAGTCCAAATCCAGGTGCCAGGATTGGTTTTCAGTGAGGCCTCTAAAGGCTTGCAGACACCACCTATTTGCTGTTTTCTCACATAGCCTTTCCTCTGTGCACCTGCAAAGGGGAAGGAGTAGAGGTGAAGTGTGGAGAGGTAGATAGATATTTGGTCCCTCCTCCTCTTCTTATAAGAACACCAATCCTATCCGATTAGAGCCCCACATTTATAACTTCATTTAACTTTAACTCCCTCCATAACAGCCCGGTCTCCAAATATAGGTTTCAACACATGAATTTTGGGGGATACAAGAAAGGAGAAGAGGGAAGGAAAGTATGTCAAAGCCAGATGTGGAGGGCCTCATGTTCTATGCTAAGGAATTAAAACTTTATCTTAACACAGAAGGAAAGCCACTGCAATATTGAGGAAATCTATGTGATTTAAGATTTGCATTTCAGAAAGAACGCCAGGTTAACAGTATGGAGGATGGGTTGAAGTCAGAGGTAGGCCTGTGAGAATGGAGACAGAAGTCACTCTAGTGTTGTGCTCTCCTGTTTCCCCAAAGGAAACTTACTGGAGAGTTGAAAATTATTTCTTTGCTAAGCCTCTGGATTCTACTAATGCAGGTCTAGGATGGGGTGGGAGGGGCACATTTGACCACCTTAGAAGCAGGTTAGTCAAATAGTTAAGAGTAGACTATTGTCAGGAAGTTCTAGATTCAAATCTTGACTCCGCCCCTTATTAGATGTTGACCTACAGTTGGTTGCTTACCTTTTCTTATCATTAACTTCCTCTTCTGTAGAGGATGTTACAGCTACTAGGAGGATCATAGGTTCTTTTCTCCCTGTAAAGAATTGTTCTAGGGATTGTTATTAGTGCAGGTAAAGGCATTTGGCTCAGTCTGTTTAGTGTATGTGTTTTGTGCTCAATATACTTTGACCATTATTGCTGCCAGGGGTATATTTCCTAAACTTACTCTCAAAGGAGTACAGGAAATAGGGTGTTTGTTTCAATGAATCTTGTCCATTTTTCAGTTGTGTGTGTTTGTGTTCTCCATCACACAGTCCTGTCACCTTTAAAGATTTTAAAGTATCTCTCTCAAGCAGCTTCATTTGAGTAAATAGCTTTTAAATAAATCATTGGTAAATATTACAAAATTAAATACATTTTGAAAAGCTTGCCAATATACATAAAATTCAAATAGTCCCTTTAAAAAACATATAAAATGCCTGACCCTGACATCTTATAGTAAATAGATGGGGTTTCCATTGAGAAAAGCCAAAAATGCAATCTCCACCATTCTTTCAAATTAGCAAAAGTTCCTGTATCAGTTTTCTTGAGAGAAGGTGAGGCTTTCTCACCTTTACACTTGCTCAATATTCAATTCACCCCTTCTGGTCTGTTGCTGCCCAGGCACAGAGGTGACCAGGAATCTACTAAGTATGATCATAGTCTCTTTCCTCCTGTAAAGGCGCAGAGATCATGAACTTCAGTCACTTGAACCCGTGTTAAATCCCTAATCTACCACTTACTAGTTCTGTGATCTTCAACAAACATTCTACATGAGTCTCTAGCTTCTTATAAGTAAAATGAATATAAAATTTTTCTCCCATGCATTTATTCACAAATATTTACTAAGCAGCTATCTGTGGCAGGCATTGTGCTGAGAACTCAACTGTCAATAAATTAGACAATCTGATAACATTTTAGTGGGCAGAGATAATTATATTACAATCTGATAAGAGTTCTGATAGACAAAAAATAGGAGGAAAGATAACTTATCCTGTCCCAAGGGAAGGCGATCTTCTCAATGCCTTCTCGGGGAGGCATTCTGATTTCTAAGTGAGGAGTTAAAGGATGAGGAAGTGGTAGTCAGATGAAGTGAATGTGGATGGGGAGACAGCAAAAGTTAAAGACGATTTTTGTCTTTACCAGCAATTTATTTAGCACCAATAATTACTCTGGGAATTGTAATAATTTTATGAGCTAATAGCATATATATTTTTTTCAATAAGCCAAATAATGAAATAACCCTACTCCAAACAAATGACAGATCATACTGTTTTTCCATGCAAGGGGAGGTGAAGGAATAAAGTAAAAAATTTAAGAGCTGTATTCTTTTATACAAGGAGAAAGAGAACATCCAACTCAGGGCTGATTTTCAGCTGCCAGAGCAAAAGTAAAAATCCCCTGTTGCTAGAGCACACTGCTAGGAAATAAAGCACCAGCGTTGGTAGGCAGGCTGATCTTTTTTCAAGGGGGTTTTGAGTGGTTTATCACCAGCATCATTGATATCCTGGCATGACTTATTTCATTCTTACATCAAAACAACTTTACTTCTAAAAACAACTTTTTTTTCCCTTTGTCATTATCATAAACAACTTTACACAAGTGGATTTGAAATAATATGAAACTGCCCTAGCTGGATCGGCTCAGTGGATAGAGCGTTGACCTGTGGACTGAAGGGTCCCGGGTTTGATTCCAGTCAAGGGCACATGCCTGGTTTGCAGGCTTGATCCCCAGGGGGGACATGCAGGAGGCAGCCGTTCAATGATTTTCTGTCAGCATTGATGTTTTTCTCTCTCCTTCTTCCTTCCTTTCTGAAATGAAAAAAAAAAAAAAAAGAAAGAATATGAAATTGTAACCAGACAATCAATGGGTTGGTGCTGCCTATCATTAGTTGAGCCAATTAAGCAGAGACAGGGTTGAATCATATATGAGTGTTTATTCCAATAGTGCCGGCAATATAGGAGAGCAGCAGGTCATCCACAAAAATCTGTTCTGTCCCCTACCATAAGCCAACTGCTTATACAGGGTAGAAGGACAAAGATTACATGGGGAAGTAGGGAAAAGGTATGCCAAATGGGCAGTTTACTGGTCTGCAGATTTGCAAAGGCCTGTGGGTATGCAAAAGGATCGGGGATCTCCAAGGGGCTAGTGATTCTGGTTTCTGCAACTAGGCAGCTCCAAATGGGGAGGATGGGCTGCATATTCAGGTGAACTCCCAGGTACTGTGTGCTTTCTTTAAACAGAATAAAACAATCATGGTTAACAGAGCATGATTAATAAATATTTCTTACAATTACAGCTGGTTCCCAATAATTTATTTCTGCCTCTATCAAAACCAATACACAACTCCTTGAAAGACCACATTCACTTGGCCTGTGCACACTAGGAGAGGTAGAGCGGTGAGAAAAGAGCTGGTTGAGAAATCACAGGAGAGATTTGGGGAATAGAGAGGCATGTTCAGATCTGCATTTTAGAAATATCACTTTGGATGGAGTGTAGGTAAGGAGCACTGGTGGTAGGGAGCTCTCTTATAGACCTAATGCAACAATCTGGGTGAAAATATGTCAACAAGAGATGTTTAATAATCATAACAAATTTAACACATAGATCCAGGCATTGTTCTGTGTTTAGCATATACTTATTCATTTAATCCTTAATACCACCCTTGGAGGTAGGTCTTGTCATCTTTATTTTACACATGAGAAATCCATGGAATAGAAATACTACATGACCTGCTCATGGTTATGCAGTGATTGTATATGAACCCAAGCAGTCTGGTTACAGGGCCTGTGTATTTGACCGTGCTGCTGTATATCTCACAGATTTCAAAGGCTTACTAAGAAATGAGGAATGAGGAATGAGGGGTAAAGGAAGAGTTACTGATGAGCTCCAGGTTTCTGGCTTGCAACTGGGTAGTTTGGGTGTCATTATTTGGGCTCAGACACAAACTAGAGAAGAGCAGATTGGGGAGGAACGATAATAAGTCCTCGTGAGACTTGTTGAACTTGAATTTTCAAGGTGACAGCCACAGGCAGATATCTAGAGTGTCACATGTTTAGAACTCAAGAGAAATTTGAACAAGTTCTATATATTTGTGAATCCTTAGCATGCAGCCATGGGAATTGATGTCTTGAAAGAATGTTTCAAATTAGAAAAGAAGATGCTTTGAGAAGAGCCCAGAGGAACATCAATATAAAGGGGCAGGCAACAGAAGAGTCATTCACAATGGAGATGAGGTGCTGCTAGAGACATGGGAGGAATTCATGGAGTATGGGAAGGAAAAAGACCCTTCAAAGAGCAAATAGTGTTGAATGCTATAGAAAGCTCAGCAGAGTGAAGTGTGAAAATTGTCCATTGAATGGAGTCACAAGGTGGTCATTAGTGACGCCGGAGAGAATCGGTTCAGTAAAGTGATAAGAATAATAGAGTGCAGTGGGCAGAGGATTGAATGCATGGTTAAGGATGTGGGAGCAAAAAGACAAAGAATTCCACCAAGAGGATTTGTGAAGGGAGGAGAGCTATCTGAAGAAGAATGCAGAGTAAAGATTTATTTTTACTATGCAAAAAATTTGATATTTAAATGCTAATCAGAAGAATCTAGGATAAACTGAGAGGCTATAAAAACAGAAGAGGGAATTATCTCTTAAGAGTCCTGAGTAGCCCAGGCTGTGTGGCTGAGTGGTTAAGCTTCAACCTATGAACCAGGAAATCATGGTGATTCCTGGTCAGGGCACATGCCTGGGTTGTGAGCTTGGTCCTCAGAATGGGAGTGCAGGAGGCAGGTGGTCAATGATTCTCTCTCATCATTGATATTTATCTCTCTCTCCTCTCCCTTCTTCTCTGGGGGAAAAAGAGTCCTTGAGTAGATGGAGGGAATAGATCCAGAACACAGTTTAGGTAAACAGTATAAGTCTTTTCTTTGTAAAAAGGGAGAGAAAGAGAGGAATAAGAAGAAAGATAAGTTTTTAGATTTGGTGGTGGGAAATGGAAGGAAATTTTGATGGCATTTATTATCTCTCTGCAGTTGGAGACCTTATCACTGACAGTGTGGGAGACAGTGGAGTTGGAATTAAGAGGAAAGTAGGTTTTAAACAGGACCAGTGATATTTTAGGGCAGTGAAAATACTCTGTATGATACTGTAATGATGGATACATATCAGTATACTTGTGTACAAACCCAGAAAATATGCAACATCAAAAGTGGAACCTAATGTAAACTGTGGACTTTGGGTGATTATGATGTGTCAATTTAAGTTCAAATGTACCACTCTGGTGGGGGATGTTGATAATAGGAAATGCTATGCAAGTATATGGGCAGGAAGTATAGGAGAAATCTGTATCTTCCTCTCAATATTGCTGTGAACCTAAAACTGCTAAAAAAAAAAAAAAAAGGCTTAGTAGTGAAACAAATAAACAGCCCAGACCCAATGGAGTTGGAGCTCTTGACTGAGTTAACAGAATAAATTCTCAGTAAAGAGAACGGATAAAAAGAAAATGGAGAGGCCCAGGGACTTAGAATTCTACTTAAAGAACAGTGTGTGATATAGGCCTCTAAAATGATCACCAATGATCCTGCTTCTGGTATCCATTCCTTTGTGATCCTCCTCCTTGAGTGCGGTCTGGATTCAGAATGAATAGAATATAGCAAAGAGATGGGATGTTACTTTTGAGGTTAGATTATAAAATTATAAAAGCCTCTGTCTTGCTTGTCCTCTCTTTCTCTCTCACTTATTTGTTCTGATGGGAACCAGTTATCATGTGCTATGGAGATGCTGACCCCAAAATTTGAGTCTGAGACATGTGAAATGTGGGAGAATTAGCAAACAACTTCTTTTCAAAAGAACTACAGGATTAAGTGGTGACCTTGATACAGAAGAAGGTTTACACAGATTAAGATTAAATGCCATAATTCCTAAGTTCCTTGGCTCCACATAGTGGGCACTCGACGAATATTAGTTGTGTCTAAACGATAACTTAAATACTTGTATGGCTTGCCCTCACCGCCCCCACCCCCCACCCCGGCCCCCGCCACTACCCCTGCCGCAATCTCTTTATTCAAAAGAGACTAGGGCTAGGTCAGGGAATGGGAATGGGTGGTTGACGGCTTGCAGGGCTCAGCACACTCGGGTAGGGGACTGCATTCCCCTGGCTCAGGAAGCATGCAGCGAGGCTGTTCCTGATTTCACTGGCGCAGCTGGGAAGAGCCAGAAGGGCTAGGGTCATTCTTCTAAGTGTAAAGACACGTCACCCCCTAAAGATTCTTTCCATCAACAAGCATTAATCGCGCGGTTTACAAGGGCTAGACACCGGAGACCTGAGTCCGAGCGACATACATTCCGGACTACAGGAAGGAAGCGCGAGCGCGTCCCGTGTCAGAGCCAACGTGGGTAGAAGGTTTCACGATGCTCAGACTTTTCCAAGTTCTCCCCATACTTTTAGTTGAGATAAAATGTCGGAAGTCGGTGTGCAGCCGGTACTGACGCCCTCCAGGACTTGGCCTCTTCGGTTCCCGGTACGCACGCCGCAATCCCGCTGTGCCCTCCGGGAACGCCGGCGTCCACGTGGGCTCCCCCGCGGTCGGCAGGGCGGGGCGCAATGGGCGGGGCCAGGCCGGTGGGCGAAGCTGGCCCTACCCCTGGGTCTCCCAAGGACCCCCGCGCCCCGTGTCCAGATGCTGACGTGTCCTTTCCTTCTCACTACACCTCCCGACACTACCTTCTAGGCTGCCCCGGAAGTCCCGCCCCAGATTTAGGCCGTCACCGCAAATCAGCTCTTTCAGCGCTTCCTGGAGTTCGCCTCCACTTTTGGGATAAAGGGGCGGGGCTTCGAGAACTGGGTGCCTATTGGCTTGAGATCGGGCAGGCTCTAGGTGCTAATTGGCCGGAGGGCGGTGGCGCTCTGGCACGCTTGCGCGGCGAGTAGAACGTGTGGCGGCGGCGGAGATCGCGTCTCCTTTTTCGATCCCAGTCCCGCTGTTGCTCCTGCGAGCGTCCGGCGCGTCGGTCCCGTTCATCGTCTGCAACTCGCCGCCAGTCCGCTCCTCGCTCAGCGGCCTCTCACCAGCACCGACATCCACATTGACACCTCCAAGCCGGCTTTCTCGCTGTCTTTCCATCTCTACCCATGGCTTCCTCCGCGCAGAGCGGCGGCTCCTCCGGGGGACCCCTGGTCCCCACCGTGCAGCGGGGCATTGTCAAGATGGTGAGAACCGGGCCCCAGATGCCCACAACGCTGTCTCCGGGCGGGAGTCTGGCGCTGGCTCCTCTTCTCCTCCCGCCAGGCTGCAGAGTCTCCCAGGTCCCCTTTTCTCTGCCCCCTGTCTTCACTTTTCATCCATTCTCAGAGTCCCCTCTCTAGAAGGAACCGGACACGGACTCCCCTTCTGTTTGCCTCTTGGACACCCTGGCATCAGGGGTCACAGTGATTTCCGTGCTCGCGACACTCAGATCTCCTGTCTGTTTCCCTGGAATAGACCGAGTATTGATTGTTTCACGGAGATAATTGGTTGATATCTGTCTTACACCTCCTTGCCCCTCCCTCCTTCTGTCCATTTTGACATTTGCTGAGCAGTTTGCAGTTTTTTGAGATCCTGACATCCGCTCTTCCCTGGAACTCTAGGAGTCCTTGGCCATCTTGAAGCTTTTCTGTGTCCTCTGATGTTGAGTTACTCCAAGTTTCCTTGCTCTGTGGCCCTCATTTCCCTTCTTTTTCTCTCCACCTCTTGTGTCAAGTCTGTAAGTCCTGAGAGCTCCTGATATTTGTGCTCCCCTTCTTTTTGACCCTTACAATGTTAGGCTGGTAGATATCTTAGCAATCATTGTTCTCGGAGCCCTTACAGTAACTTGCCTAAAGTCACATGCGGTTTGGTTTGGTGCCAAGAGTAGAGCCCAAGTGTTCTGATTCCCAGTCGACCAGCTTTAACATTATAGATTTTATATCCTCTCTCTACATTCTTGGGTTTTGAATTCAAAATCCTGTAAAGTTCACTTAAAGTAGAAAATTTAGCTCCATGATAATTTTAGAATAAATTCTCTTTACCACTTCCCCTTTATTGTCCATCCCCCAACCCTCCCAAATTCTGACTTTTCCATTTGGAACAGCAAAAATAATATATGTCACTTTTCTCCCAAGGCTCCACAGTTTTTTGCTGTTGTAGAAAGTTTAAAAAACATTCTATTTTCTTGGCTTATAGTATTTCACAAGGATTAAAATGCTCTTCAGCTTTTGTGTGTGTGTGTGTGTGTGTAAATTAGATTTCAAGATTTCTCTTTCCCCCTAAATCTCTTAGATAATATTCTGCCACCAGTTGAGATCCATAGGGTTTTCAGTATTATTTCCCCCCTTTATTTGTACATAAATGGAGAGTCAGAATTTACAGAAACTGAATGAGAAAGGTCTTTCCAAGGTGCACGTATTTCCCCTTCGTTGGAGTATTGATCTGACCCATGAAGGGGCTCCTCTTCCATTAGCTTTTTCATTTGCACTGATCTTTACCTTTAGCCATAGAAGCAAAGCATGGCTTGATGGTCTGGTGGTGGGATTGACAACACTGAATGGATCTCTGAGTTTTTTCCTTTGCTAAAGGAAAGCTTCCAGGGCATCTGGCGTCTGTGAGGTCCCTTTGCCTGCTCACAGATTACCCCATGGACATTGAATATCAACAATCACTTGTTTATCAGGGGTCATGTATTGTGCTGAGTATTTTGCTACATTATCTCATTTAAAGTAGATAGGATTATTTGATACATATTATAGATGTGTAATCTGAGGGTTAGAGAGAAAAAATATTTACTGACGGTCAGGCAGTTTTTATTTGTAATAAGAGGCAGACCTGGGATTCGAACCAAGCCTGTCTGCCAAAGCACATGTTCTTCAACATGGTGCTATGATACGTCTGACTTCAGGGCATGAATATATAAGGGTGGGGCCAGTGATTCGTGACTGCAAAATTGTAGGACTGTAATTGAGCTGGGGAAAGATTAGATGTCTTATCCTTGTCTTATCCGGGAGCTGCTGTTGTGGTGAGTGACTTCATTTGGTGCTTCTGTTCGATATGTGCAATGCATTGTGAAGTGGAAGACATGTTTGAGTCTGAGAAGAGTCTTTTAAAATGCAGTGATTGAGTAGTCATTGCTGTTTTTCTGTGACCAAATTCAGGGGATGGGTGAGTGAGTTCCAGGCAAAGATTAGGGGAGGGAAGCTGGGTGAGTTGCTGAGGGGACAGGCAGGTTGTGTCAGGCTGAGAACCTTGTCTGGAATGAAAAATTGACCACTGGCAAATTGCTCTGTGTGAGGAGGCTCTTTTGCTAAGCAAAGTTGTATTTTCCTGGAGAGTAATCGTTTCCAGTGGTACTAGGAACTACTTTGTAAGAACTCTCCAAAGGAGGACAAGGGAAAGTGAGAAGGAAGTAATTTGATGAATAGGAAAACTGTAATCACTGCTTTTCTGCCTTTGGGGAGAAGGGCAGAAACTGGAACACAGACTAACCAGAGCATGCTCTTCAGGTGAGTCCTCTGGATTTGTCTGGACTCAGGCAGAGCTGAAAGTCTGAAAAGATCTAGGCTTGAAGTTTGCTGCAGGTAAGAGGAATACTCCTTCCTTTTTTTGAACAGATCAGTTGCCTTCCTCACAAGATAATCGAACCCACAACCCAAGTATGTTCTCTGACTGGGAATCAACTGGCAACCCTTCATGGCACAGGACAATGCTCAACTAACTGAACCACTCTGGCCAGGCAGTTCTCTGTAACGTTTTTAAGGTTAAAGAAGAATGAACTTGGGAATCAAATAGTAAAAAATCTTCACATTTGACCAGTTTTTTAAAATGATGGTGATGGTAGAGGAAGTGTTTGCTATTTGAGTGGAAGCAAAGGGACAGAGCTGGTTCTGGAATGTGTTTAAGGAGGAAGTAGACAGTAGGTTCACACAAGCATTTTGGAGCCGTTCTGTTACTGAAAAGGTGGTAAGGATGATGGAAAAACTGAAGGTGGATTTATATTTTCTGGGTTGGGATGAGACTGGCAAATGTTTGGGCAGACAAAATATAACCTGGAGCCCTGGCCGGTTTTGCTCAGTGGATAGAGCATCAGCCTGAGGACACACGGGTCCCAGGTTCGATTCCAGTCAAGGCATGTGCCTTGGTTGCAAGCACATACCCAGTAGGGAGTGTGCAGGAGGCAGCTGATCAATGTTTCTATCTCATTGATGTTTCTAACTCTCTATCTCTCTCCTTTCCTCTCTGTAAAAAATCAATAAAATATATTTTAAAAAGTATATAACCTGGAAAAGTAAATGTACCGGTCAAATCAGTTACTACTTTCTCAAAACCCTAAAGGAGTCTTACTCTGGATTTCTTTGAATAATTTGCTGGACAGTATTAAGCTGCAACAGAATATGGTCAGCACATGCTAAACAGATAAGGTTGGGAGAAGTCTAAGGGTACTTAGTGTATAAAATTTAGTCACACCACTTAGCAGCTACTTAGTGTATAAAATTTAGTCACACCACTTAGCAGCTACAGAGAGCTGGTTATTTTCTCTGTACTGACGTAAGTTACTTTCTGTTTGGGGGATAGAGCCCTTTTCTCTGTCTTTTCACTCTATCTTTCTCATCTAACTTGGTATGTTTGCATGTCTTTTCAATCTGGAGCTCACCGCTGCTTTTGCAACAGCAGCCTTGGAAGCAGCATATCTTATCTTGCTTATGAGTGGAAGGCCAAAGGGAGGACAGTGCCAAATCCCAGTTCCTGTTTTACCCTACTTTATTTAATTGCCTCCAAAGGGGAAATAAATCCCTCTGCTAGTCTTTGGCTTTATGCTAAGAACCATGATTCTCACGAGGTGACTGTGGCAGAGGTCCACCTAAAGGAGGGAGGAGGTGGCCACAATTTTCTTCTTCAACAGGAGTTGCAAAGCAGGAGTTAGACTTCTTGGTGAGCAGCTTAGTAGAAATTTCTCCAGTAGGAAATTTCCTACAACCCATAGGAAATGCTACCTATCCTACATAATAAAAGGCTAATATGCAAATCAACCGAACAGCAGAATGACCTGTTGCTATGTTGTGCACTGACCACCAGGGGGCAGACGCTCAATGCGGGAGCTGGCCCCTGGTAGTCAGTGTGCTCCCACAGGAGGAACGCGGCTCAGCCAGAAGCCGGGCTCAGCCAGAAGCCTCTCCCGCCTCCACAGCAGGGCTAAGGACCCTTTGGGGGATGTCTGACTGCCAGCCTAAGGCCTAAGCTGGCAATTGGACGTCCCCCCCCCCCGGGGTTCTGGACTGCGAGAAGGCACAGGCCGGGCTAAGGGAACCTCCTTTCTCCTCCCCACCCCCAAGTGCATTGGGCCTCTAGTAATTTATATAATTTTAAATAAGTGTCTCTTAGGTTTTTGAACTAAGAATAAGAAGTATGTGTCTTCCCAGAGTGTAGTGTGCACCGAGAGTAGTAGTGTGCTAACATGTTCCTTCCTTTGTGCACGTAACCTCATACAGGCTGTGAAAGAAAAAAAGAAAACCTTTCCTAAGCTACTGAAAGTACCCTTATTCTACTCATAAGGGCCAATCAAGGGAGCTGAATAATGATACTTTATAAAGCCATTTGCAAAGAAGTAGATAGAATATGATGGAAGACTTTTCCCTGCAGTCTTGAAATTGCCCGCTTCCCAGCAGGTAACATGGTAACTTTCATTCAAGATTGTAAGAAAGATTGTTTTTTACTACATCTTCAAGGTTTTCTGTCACTTTTTCTGTGTGAAAAGGAAGCATCTGTCTGGCTCTCGTTATGCTAATAGTGGCTTCTGCCATGTGCTAACTAATTATATAGATTGATGAGCAATCATATTTTCTTTCTTGAACAGATATTTTTTGATCCTCTGCTGTGTCAGGCTCTGTTTGGATATTGGAGTTAAAAAAGTAGATCCGAATCCTTTCATTAAGGTTCAAGGAGGAGAGAAACCAAGATGGCGGCATAGGTGAACACCTAAACTGCTGCCTCGCACAACAGTTTCAAAACTACAGATAAAAGACAGAACGGACATCATCCAGAACCACAGGAAAGCTGGCTGAGTGGAAATTCTACAACTAGAAGGAAAGAGAGGGGCTCATGGAGACTCAGAGGAGCTGCAAAAGCTGAGGTACAGAGACATGTATGTAGAGAGGACAGGCAGTGGACTGCCTGGCTGGCTTCCTCTAGCGGGATGGAGACGGAAACTCCTGACTGCACTGAACCCCAGTTTCAACTGCAATGAACCGCAGTTCTGGGCGAGACTCATGAAGGGGATGCGGGGGAGAGGAGAGGCTGGATTGTTGGGAAAAGGGAGGAGTGCACGGAAACCCAGGGGAGCCACGAAAGGCAGAGGTCTGGAGTGCACCCAGAGAGGACTGACTTCTGAGTGTACCACTGGCTTTCTCTAGCGGGAGGAAGACGGAACCTCCTGACTGCGCTGAATTCCAGTTCCTACTGCACTGAACCCCAATTTCAGGCGAGACTCTGGGGACCCAGACTCATCCAGGTCCCTGGAGGGCACGGAAACTCAGGGGAGTCATGAAAGGCAGAGTTTTGGAGGCGTGTGTGCAAGTGTGTACAGAGAGGACTGCAGCAATTACTGAGGGACACTGAGACCCAGGGGCGTCATAGGGCAGAGCTGATGGGAAGCTAAGGCTGTCTGCTCAGCCCTGAGACTCTGCCCCATCCACATTTAACACAGAGGCTTTTGCAATTTTGCAAGTCTTGTCTCATAAGGCTGACTCTAACACAAAAGTTCTCCCTGTGTAGACACACCTGATCCTCACAGCCAGTTGGCCTGGAGGTCAATTCCCCCCAGTGATATAACAATCAAGACTTAACTACAACAAGGCTGTGCACACAGTCCACAAAGGGATGCTCAGGTAACTGGGGAGGCGGAGCTACTGGGCCATATAGGACATCTAGCACACAGAGCTACTCTACCAACTCAGGGAAGCAGAGAAAATGTGGAGACAAAGAAACAGATCACAAATGAAAGAAATGGAGGAAAAACAAACGACTGGATATAGAGTTTAAAACCACGGTTATAAGGTTTTTCAACAATTTCCTAGAAAAGATTGATAAATTTAGCGAGACCTTTGAGGTTATGAGAAAGGAACAACTAGAAATTAAACATATACTGACTGAAATAAAAAATATTATACAGAGATCTAAGAGTAGGCTGGAGGACCACAAGAATCAAGTCAAATATTTGAAATACAAAGAAGCAGAAAACACTCAATCGGAAAAGCATAAAGAAAAAAGAATCCAAATATTTGAAGATAGTGTAAGGAGCCTCTGGGACAACCTCAAGCATACCTACATCCGAATTATGGGGTGCCAGAAAAAGAGAGAGCAAGATACTGAAAATCTATTTGAAGAAATAATGACTGAAAACTTTAACCCATCTGGTGAAAGAAATAGACTTACAAGTCCAGGAAGTGCACAGAACCTCAAACAAAAGGAATCCAAAGAGGACTACACCAAGACACATCATAATTAAAATGTCAAGAGCAAAAGACAAAGAGAGAAAAGTAAAAGCAGCAAGAGAAAGACAGTTAATTACCTATAAGGGAGCACCCATACGATTGTCAGCTGATTTCTCTACAGAAGATATGCAGGCCAGACGGGAGTGGCAAGAAATATTCAAAGTGATGAGTAGCAAGAACCTACAACCAAGATTACCCAGCAAAGCTTTGATTCAGAATTGAAGGGCAGATAAAGAGCTTCACAGATAAGAAAAAGTTAAAGGAGTTCATCACCACCAAACCAGTATTATATGAAATGCTAAAAGATTTCAAGAGAAAGAGGAAGAAAAAGATAAAGATAAAAATTATGAACAACAAATACATATCTATCAACAAGTGAATCTAAAAATCAAGTGAAAAATCTGATGAACAGAATAAACTGGTGAATATAATACAATCAGGGCTATAGAAAGGGAGTGGACTGCCAATTCTCAGGGGAAAAGAGTAAAGGGGGGTGTGGGAAGAGACTGGACAAAAATCGTACACCTATGGATGAGGACAAGGAGGGGAGGTAAGGCCAGAGGGTGGAGTGGGAATCGGGATGAGGGGAGCTATGGGGCGGGGGGGAAGAGGAACAATTAATAATTTGAACAATAAAGATTTATTAAATTAAAAGAAAAGGTTCAAGGAGGAGCCAGACAAATAAATAAGAAATAAGCATGGTAATAGAAATAGTGATTTCAGGTAGGAGAATTGAGCAGAGTGGTTGGGAAAAAGGGAAGGGGTGGCTTGTTTAGGAAGGGTGTTTAGCAAGGGGTTCATTCAGCATTTCACTGAGATATGATGGACATCAGAGAACCAACCATAAAGGAAGTGTATTCGGGCTCACTGAACAGCAAGTGCAAAGGCCCTCATGTTGCCATTCATGACTTCCGAGTTCAGTGTTCCACTTAGATGGTATGGGTTTAGTCTCAGTTATTAATATTTGTGTTTGAGGGTGATAAAAGGCAGAAAAGTAGTGGAGACAATCATTGTTCTGATACTCTGATGAGATTAATAGCTGACATTAAATCCATTGAATAAATGTAAACTGGCAGCCCTGTAAAAACATATCTGCTTTTGTTCATATTCATGTTTCTTTACAGGACCAAGGCTAAGTTTTTTTTTTTAAAATATATTTTTATTGATTTCAGAGAGGAAGAGAAAGACAGAAACATCAATGATGAGAGAATCATTGATTGGCTGCCTCCTGCATGCTCCTTACTAGGGATTGAGGTAGCCACCTGGCATGTGCCATTGACTGGAATGGAACCTGGGACCCTTCAGTCCTTAGCTGATGCTCTATCCACTGAGCCAACAGAGTAGGGCAAGGCTAAGGTTTTTGACATTCCATTAGTCACTCCTGCATATTCCCAAAGTCACTACAGGTATCCCCTGTTTTATGGAAGTTTGTATTATGCTACTTAACTTTTAGGAAAGACCTACATTGTAGCAGTTTTTGCTAACTGAAAGCAATCTAAAGAGAATTTTTGCTTTTATGGAAAAAGGTAAAAAGTAAGAATGGCATTCGGCATTTGTTGTGAAGCAAGCCTTTGTGGAGGCAGTGTGCACCTTGAGCCCGCAACCCAGGCATGTGCCCTTGGCCAGAATCGCAGGACGATGCTCCAAACCAGCTAGGGCGGCTTATGTAAGTTTTCATAGGACCATAATACTTTCGGATAGGAGGGGAAACCTGTACCTGTCTTCCAATGGAGGGGACCTGGATGAGAAGATAAATGCCAAAAGCATGTAGAACTTACCAATGTTCATACTTCTGTTGCTTGGAGAGTGGAATTTGGGAAATAAGTGAAAATTTTAGTTTCCATTTGTAAGTTCAAAAGAGAAAATTGGCTGGATTTTTGAATCCAGGTAAGAAGGTTGTGCACTCACCTCTTAGCATGGGCTGGCTATTCACCTTGCAGGTGTGGTTCTAGCAGTGTTGCTGTAGATATCCTTTGGGGTCTGGTCTTTGCTTTTATTTTATGTCTCTAAGGAAGAGCATGCCTAAAAATTGCAGGGAATTCTTTGCCTTGTCAGGGACAAGGAATGAAGTAAAAGGAGTCAACTCTTACTAGGTTTAGGTAGTTTTTTTCTTATTTCTTGTTGGGAGAAGGATACACACCCTGGTTCTGTTGCTGCTCCCTCTCTTGGGAGACTGACATATGCTTATTGTTTTTATAGCAGAAATTTATACAGAATCACAGGTTGTGAACATTTGATGCAGATGGAGTATTGTGGGATTTTACTTGTTTTCAATGAGACTCAATATGATAAATGAATGTTGCTTTTTTCTCAGTTCTAATGTTTAGGGACAAAAAACAGTGGTTTCAGTTCGCATTTAAAAAAATTTTATTTTTCGATTAAGTTGGCTTTTTTTTTTTTACATTAGGAAGTTACAGAAAAAATAAACCTAATGGAAATGTAGATGACATTTTCAGATGCCATTTTTAAGATGTTCAGTTTGCTATATAAACTGAGCTTGACACATTTTCTCTATTTATATGCTTATGATGAGCGACTTAAAGGCACCATCTCTTCTCTCTCTTTATGCCTTAACACATTTTGAGGTGATTTAAGTGGAAAGTAGCCTGCTTGAGATCGTCTTGTAACAACAAATCCATGTGTAATAGGAGGAATTGAGGAGATTTGGGGAATCTGTGCTTAAGATTAATAAATCTAATTTATTAACACTGTTTCTGGGAAGCAATGTGGCAGAGAAGAGAGATCCTTGGCCTGGGATTCAGGGGAGACAAGTTCTAGTCCAGATGCTGCCGTTCGCCATCTGGTAATGTGGGATAAGATTCCACCTGTCAGACTTGACTTTTTGCTTAAATGAGGCAGATGGATCCATTGTCTCTAAGCTCCTTCCAATCCCAAAAGTCTGGATCGAATAAGAAACTTTATATTACATGTTTTTTAGGCATGACAAACCCAAACTGAGGAATCTCATACCGTATGGTGGGCTTCACTTTGAATTGCTGCTTATTCTGCATGAGACATGTTTTCTGTTTCTATTGCTTGCTTTTTTTGGGGGTGGAGGGAAGTTTTCTAGTGTGGCAGAGTGAATGGACAGGTGGAGTGAGTAGATAGAAGTGAGCCGTGCCAGTTTCTCAGGTGAGTAGTGGTATTAGGATAGACTAGTGGGGATGGTTGTTTGAGACCTGGAGGAACATGGTGGCAGTGGGTTTTACTCACCTAGTCTCACCTCTACTTCAGAACACCTTGACCTCCTGGTGCAGTAGGTCTTGTTTTGAGAAAGGCGGGGATGAGAAAGAGCACTCTGGAAACCTGTAGTTCATGGGGAGAGTTTATACTGGCCCTGCCCTTGATTGGGGGAGAATGATGGGAGAATGGGACACAATAGAGTGCTGAGCTCTGCTCTTTATACTTTGAGGCCAGAGCATCTTCCTTCAGATCATTCTAATGGTCTTTTTGCAGATCTTTTCTACTTCCATTTAACATGCAAGTATGGCAACTGTGTTAATCTATTTTTGGTAATTCCTCACATGGTTTCTTTTTTGAGTTTATTTATTTTTTTATTGTAGGACTTCTAAGTCCTTCGGGGGAGTAGATTTAGAGAGAAAGAAGGAACTCATTGATTTCCTAAACAGGTCATTTTTTTTAGGACCACCTAGAAGGTGTTTCAGAGGCATTGAATTAGAATCTCTGTGAGTATATTCTGAGAATTGTATTTTGAAAAAAATTCTGGATGGTTCTGAAAGGGTTGGTTTGGGATTGATCCAGGCTGGGCTGGCATTTGAGACCAACTTACCCTTTTAAAACTTCTATATGGTATGTAGTTGAAGGGGCAGGACACAGATGATAAAGCATGTATGTTGGGGCAGGTACACCAGAATTTTATATGAGGGGAGGATAGTAATTTGTCTCCTCTTTTTAGCACTTGTCTTGATGGTTCCCGGAACACTTTGCATTGCCTTAAATCTACAGCTCAATATTGGGCTGATGTCCTTAGGGTCCTTTTACGGTGACTCTGGGATCCATTCCTGGATCATGACTGACAGCTGAGAAGTTGTTCTCTATGCCTAACTTAGGACATACCAGTATGCTCATTTAAAAAAAAAATGTTATTACTCTTGCTTTTCAGAGAGAGAGGAAAGGAGGGAGGGAGGGAGAAACATTGATGTGAGAGAGTCACTTGGATTGGTTGCCTCTCACACACTCCCCAACTGAGACCTGGAATCAAAATTGGCAACCCAGGTACATGCCCTTGACTGGAAATTGAACTCACTACCTTTCGGTGCTCTAGTTGATACTCTAACCAGAGCTAGACATATGGTCATTTTAACACTCATTTGCCAGTTTTCTTTCTATTCACATAGATTCCCAAGATCTTCCAGTAATTTGGCACTAATAACTTAGAACAGTGGTCGGCAACCTCATTAGTCAACAGAACCAAATATCAACAGTACAACGACTGAAATTTCTTTTGAGAGCCAAATTTTTAAACTTAAACTTCTTCTAACGTCACTTCAAAATAGACTTGCCCAGGCTGTGGTATTTTGTGGAAGAGTCACACTCAAGGGGCCAAAGAGCCGCATGTGGCTCACGAGCCACAGTTTGCAGACCACGGACTTAGCACATTATTACTATGGAAGCCTTTAGAGTTATCTACAAACATGAAGATTCTGTGTTCCTCATTTTCTGCCTTTATAATCCTTAATAGCCACACACTTGGGCCTTTTGGTTTGATTGTGTGTATCCTGTTTCTTGTTTATCAGCCCCATTCTTTAACAACAGTAAAACCTCAAATGACCTCCTTGGTGGTCTTAGTCTTTACTTTTTATTCCACTAACTTGTCTAATCTGGCAATAAAAATTTCTTGTAATTCCAAAGTCTTCAAAGTCTTTTGGATTAGGGAGCACATTTGTAGTTTGGTAGCCATTCCTCATTCTGATCATCAGTTTTCAAGTTCATCCTTGAATTCCTTCAAAATGCTCAGGTGAATACCATCCAAAATTAGTAATTTAATGTTTATTTACATTTTAGTTAAAATTATTTATTTATTGATTTTTGAGAATATGATTATTAAAGCTGGGGACAGTGAGACAAGGAAGGACATAGGCCAGAAGAAGCTATAGGAGAGAGCCTAGGCTGAGTGCTTTGGCTCACTGAGAAATCAGAGAAAAGGAGGCCTGAGGGGCATGTTCAGGGATTATCCTGGGATGAGCTAGATGCCCATGTTCATTGCTCCCCTAGTTGCAAGTCTTATGGGAACCTTAAGAGTTTAGGAGATGCACGCCTGTGGGGGAAGAAGTGGGTGAAGGGAAAGGCACAGACATGCTCCCAGGAGGGAGAGCATGCCTGATATTTAAAATTTGGACTTAATATTTTAAACCATATAGATGTAAAGTGATATACAAAAGTCTCTCCCAAGGCCCTTTTTACCTCTCATTGCTCTATCATTCATTCTCATTCCCCTAAGTAAATGTGTTTCTAAACCTTCTTTCATGCATATACTAGTATATCTCTTCTTTTTTTTTTTTTTTTAAGAAACAAATGGGGTCATACAATTGCAGGTATGTGTCCTGCAATTTACTTTTTTCTTTTTAAATTATTTGTCACAACTGACAATGTTATAATTATAGGTTCACCTCATTCTTTAAGATTGAGAAGTAGCCCATAGTTTGGATGCACTTACTCATGCAGTCTTTTCTTTTCTTTTTTTAAGGTGTGTGTGTGTGTGTGTGTGTGTGTGTGTGTGTGTGTGTTTTAATTAAATCTTTATTATTCAGATTATTACATTTGTTTCTTTTTTTCCCCTCCATGGCTCCCAACCCTCCCTCTACCTTTATCTCCTTCCCGTTGACCTTATCCATAGCTGTATGATTTTTGTCCAGTCTCTCCCTGTACACCCCTCACTCCTTTCCCCCTGAGAATTATCAGTCCACTCCCTTTCTTGCTCCTGATTCTATTATACTCACCAGTTTATTCTGTTGATCAGATTTTTAATTCACTTAATTTTTAGATTCACTTGTTGATAGATATGTATTTGTTGTTCATAATTTTTTGTCTTTTACCTTTTTCTTCTTCCTCTTCTAAAAGAGTACCTTTCAGCATTTCATATAATACTGGTTTGGAGTTGATAAACTCCTTTAGCTTTTTCTTATCTGTGAAGCTCTTTATCTGCCCTTCAATTCTGAATGATAGCTTTGCTGGATAGAGTATTCTTGGTTGTAGGTTCTTGCTGTTCATCACATTGAATATTTCTTGCCACTCCCGTCTGGCCTGCATCATTTCTGTTGAGAAATCAGCTGACAGTCGTTATGGGTGCTCCCTTGTAGGTAATGAACTGTTTTTCTCTTGCTGCTTGTAATTTTCTCTCTTTGTCTTATGCTCTTGATATTTTAATGATGATGTGTCTTGGTGTAGTCCTCTTTGGATTCCTTTTATATGGGGGTCTGTGTGCTTCCTGGACTTGTAAGTCTATTTCTTTTACCAGAAGTGGCAAGTTTTCAGTCATTATTTCTTTAAATAGGTTTTCAGTATCTTGGTCTCTCTCTTCCTCTGGCACCCCCACAATTCTGATGTTGGTACGCTTGAAGCTGTCCCAGAGGCTCCTTACATTATCTTCACATTTTTGGATTCTTTTCTCTTCTTGCTTTTCCAGTTGAGTGTTTTCTGATTCTTTATATTTCAGATTTTTGACTTGATTCTTGCCTTCCTCTAGTCTGCTGTTAGGTCTCTGTATAATATTTTTTACTTCAGTCAGTGTATGTTTAATTTCTAGTTGGTCCTTTTTCATCTCTAGTTGGTCTTTTTCCATCTCTAGTTGGATCTTTTCCATCTCTAGTTGGTTCTTTTTCATCTCCTCTTGGGTCTTGTTAACTTTATCCAGCTTTTCTAGGATATGCTTGAAAAACCTTATAAGCGTGGTTTTGAACTCTATATCCAGTCGCTTGTTTTCCTCCATTTCTTTTGTTTGTGATCCCTTCCCTTGTCTTGGCATTTTCACTATGCTGGAAGAACTTCTGTGTTGGATTCAGCCTTATGATACCAGACTTGCAAAACTGCAAAAGCCTCTCTGTTGAGCTTGGGATGGGTGGAGTCTCAGGGCTTAAGGGACCACCTTGCCTTCTAGTTGGCCCCGCCCTCCATGGCCCCTGAGTCTCATGTGACTGGGTAATAGCTGGAGCGGTCCCTGTGCGCGCTCTCTCACAGTGCCTCTAGACTGCTGCCCCTCCGGCTCCCCTGTGCTCTGGGACCATATGAGTATGGGTCCCCAGGGTTTTGCCGGAAACTGGGGTTTAGTGGAGTTAGAAGTGACACAGTTGGGAGGGTCTGTCTCCCGCCCACTCCCGAAAACCAGCGGCACAATCAGCAGTCGGTCCTCTGGGCGCAGTGCTGTGTGCGTCACCAGACTTCTGATCTTTTGCGACTCCCCTAATTTTCCGTGCACTTCACCCTTTTCACAGTCCAAACTCCCCCCGTATGAGTTTCAGCTGGATCTGGGGTTCAGTGTTGTAGGATAAGGGGTTCAATGCCTTTGAGAGTCTCTGTCTCCCTCCTGCCAGAGAAAGCCAGCCAGGTTCTCCGGCACCCGCTCTTTCCATGCGCGCATCTCCGTACCTCAGCTTTTTACAGCTCCTCTGGGTCTCTGTGAGCCCCTCTCTTTCCTTCTAGTTGTAGAATTTCCACTCAGCCAGCTTTCCTGTGGTTCTGGATGATGTCCGTTCTGTCTTTTAGTTGTAGCTTTGAAATTGTTTTGCGAGGCAGCAGTATAAGTTTTTACCTATGCCGTCATCTTGGATTCTCCTCCAGTCTTTTCTATTGATGTATGTTTTTGTTTTTTCACGATGTATTTTTATGTTAGCATATAAGGACACCTGACAAGTTTTCTGAATTTAAAGTTGTTCAACTTGAGGTTATATGTTTACAATTTTGGGGATCTAAAATGTCCTTTCTTTTCTTTTTTAATATTCTTTATTGATTTCTTAGAGGAAGGGAGAGGGAGAGAGAGATAGAAACATGAATGATGAGAGAGAACATTGATCAGGTGCCTTCTGCTCTCCTCCTACTGGGGATTGAGCCCGCAAAATGGGTCTGTGCCCTTGACCTGAATCTAACCTGGGACCCTTCAGTCTGATGCTCTATCCAGTGAGCCAAACTGGCTAGGGTGTCCTTTATTTTATAAACAGTGTGATGGCACTTACTTAATGTCCTTGGCAAAGTAAAAACTGGATGTGTCAGTCCCTATTTTTGAGGGGTGGGGGCAACTTGACTGGTCTGAAACTTGAGTCGGGGAACCATTGTCACCGCAGAACCCTGTGCACTGGCAAGTGGGGAACTCTTCTGAACTTCACAGGTATCATCCATTGTATTGCTGTTTAGGAGTGATGAAACAAATTCTAGTAATGTGGGGAAAGGGCAGTTGAGTGAGTAATAGTTGTTATTCATTGGCACAGGTGTGACTAGTTAGGCACAAATATAGCAGACCAAGTTCTGGCTCCTGCCCCTATCCTCCTAGCAGCCCTCCAGTCTCTGGTACTTTAGGTTCAGTTTGCATTTCATCTCCTTCCTCCAACACACTTCTATCACTCCCTCCCCCCACCCTCAACTTGAAGTTGATATATATATATATATTTATATATATTTTATTGATGTTTTTACAGAGAGGAAGGGAGAGGCATAGAGAGTTAGAAATGTCAATGAGAGAGAGACATCGATCAGCTGCCTCCTGCATGCTCCCTACTGGGGATGTGCCTGCCACCAAGGTACATGTCCTTGACTGGAATTGAACCCGGGACCTTTCAATCCGCAAGCCGATGCTCTATCCACTGATCCAAACCGGTTTCGGCGAAGTTGATATTTTTAGAACAAATGTTTCACTATAATGTAAAACATTTTTTTGTTTTCTTTGTCCTAAGGGGGACTGGGCAACCCAGATTTCTTTGGGGTTTTTTGGTCCTCTTTGCCAGTTCTCCAAAACCACAAAGAAGAACAGCAAAGCCCCTTACCTGTCCTTGAAATCTTTGTAAGGACAGGTGTCTTACATCCCAGTCTGCCCAGAGGTGTTTGGGTTTACACCTGTTGTCTTGGCATAATTATCAATAGTATCCCTTTTCACTCTCTAAGTATCCTGATTTGAGTGATAAAATATGTATTAGTGGGCTTAGTAAGAACAGTTCAGTCTAGGAAGAAGAATGTGGGGTGGTACAGTTCACAGACCAATATAAACAGAAGGTGGTTAATTCTGTAAGCCTAGCTTGTAAGATGACTTGGAGGAAGAGGGACTTGTGGCCGAGAAGAAAGAGTTTTATGGAGAGAAGGCAGGCTAGGCTTGAAACCCCAGCCTATACACTTGATTCTGGATAAAGCTGTTTACCTGAGGTAGGTAGGTTTGTTTTATGGTGAAAAGGGGGACTTGAAAATTTAAATACTTGGTTTTCTTGGAGAATGGGTTGGATAAATCAGATAAGATATTTTCAGATCTGTTTTAGTCTTAAAAATCTTTTCTGGGGAGATGGTGAAAGTGACAGTACTTGACAGAGGTAAAGGAATAAAGTGGATGAGATATAAATTAGGAGAAATGGGTAAGTACAGGTGGGAATATTCATAAAAGCAGCTGTGATTAATCTGTATTCCATGTGCAAGGTGAAGGCAGCTTGCCTGAAGTGACAGCAGGTCCTGGAAGTTTGGAGGAGAGAAAGGAACATGAATAAAGCTTCTGAGTTTCTGTTTCTAGTCTTTGAAATATACTAACGTGATGGTAGTGAACTTTTTTTTTTCTCTTTTAGGGATGGGGTGAGCGGTAGTGAACTTTTAAATCTTATGAATTCTGTTCCAGGAGGGAAATTCCTTTGTATTATATCTTTGAATACTAAGGGGCATTTTTATTTTTGGCAACAACCCCAAACAGTGGATTATTATGCCAAGTGTAATGTATCTGCTTAACTAACAGGACTCTCCCGGGTCTTCATGAAAGTGGGTAGTCTGTTCCTCCCTTTCCATAGTCTTAAGGGAGCGGAAACTCTGGGTCCTGGGTCCCGGGTCCCTGAATCTGACCGAGATCTATTATTCTATGTGTGGTAATTGCTTGTGTTATTACTCTTGGCAGGTGAGCCCTTTCACAACCCAGAGGCCTGGAGGCTGCCTCTATTACTTAAAAGCCCAGGCATCTTGTTAAACTCCTCTCCAGTGAGAGCTTTAGAATCTCCCGAGACCTCCCGCAGCCTCTCTGTGGGGCACAGCCCCAGCTTGCTTTTAACCCTGCCCTGCCCTTATTAGTCATTGTGAATCTAGCTCTAGAAGAATAACTTGCCTACCTTGCACGACAGTGTAGGGCTGCTAGCCAGACTGCTTGGCTCCATTAAATTCTTAAGAGGTCCTGAATGGGCGCTCTGAATGAAAGTTTCTCTCTTACTCTTGATTCAGAAGAAAATGTATTTCTTTGGTTATCAACAGGAAAATCTGAAAACCAATATAGAGAAGAATAAGCAGTGAGGATAACAGAGCACGTTCCAGATCATAGCCACATAGCCTTTTGTTTAACTACTTCTTCTTCTTTTTTTAAAGATATATTTTATTGATTTTTTTATAGAGAGGAAGGGGGAGGAATAGAGAGTTAGAAACATCGATGAGAGAGAGACACACCGATCAGCCGCCTCCTGCACGCCCCTTACTGGGGATTTGCCCGCAACCAAGATACATGCCCTTAACCGGAATCAAACCTGGGACCTTTCAGTCCACAGACTGATGCTCTATCCACTGAGCCAAACCAGTTTCGGCTTGTTTAACTTCTTGAGGAGGTGTGGAATTCTGAAGGAGGGTAGGGTGCGCTAGAGCTCCAGCATATTGTGGGGGAAGGAATAACTTACTTGTTTGGCAGTTTTTCCTTTATGACTGTCTCCCTTGGCTTTTAATGATAAGATTCTGGGATGGAGCCTTAATTCAGCAATAAAGGATTCTGATATATTTATGATAGATTTGTAATTTGTACTTCTTTATTTTGACATCTAAAATTGACTGTCAACATTTCAAATAGGAAGAGTTTCCAAACAGGTTTGGAAAATAAAACCAGAAATTTAATGCTTTTTATGGGTAGCATAGAATTTGAATTACTTTTAAGTTCTACAGTCAATTCTGCATATAAATCAAAATAAATGTATTAGCTATTCTTTAGAGATCATCTACTCTGAATAGTATTGAGTATTATGCTTAATAATTTAGTTTGTGTATTGCTGTAAGTTCTAAAAATATGTGCATGAGTTTACAGAAGCAAATTTGAGGAATAGCGAATGCCACAAATCTTCATTTCTTTGGAATATTTCAAGATCTCAGGTACAGTTTTTAAAAAATATATGTGTGTTTTTATTACTACTTTTTATTGATTTCAGAGAGAGGGAAGAAGAGAGGAAGAGAGATCGAAACATCAATGATGAGAGAGAATCATGGATCCTGTCTCTCTCAAGCTCCCTATTGGAGATTGGGTCTGCAGCCTGTATATGTGCCCTGATTGGGAATCGGCACTGTGACCTAGTTCATGGATCAATGCTCAACCACCGAGCCAAAGGATTGTTATACTTCTATTTAGCTGTATCTGGTACCCAAGCCTCTTATCCTATCCCCCTTTTTAAAAATTAAATTTTTATTGTTGTAAGTATTATATATACCCTACCCCCCAACTCTCCATTGATCTCTTCTAGCCTACCGCCACCCCCCCACCTCAGGCCTTCACTACCCCATTGTCTGTCTATGGGTTTGCATATATGCATATAAGTTCTTTGGTTGATCTCTTTTCACCCACCCACCCATCCTTCCCCACCTCCTACCCCCCCCTTTTTTTTAGTATATTTTACTGATTTTTTACAGAGAGGAAGGGAGAGAGATAAAAAGTCAGAAACATCGATGAGAGAGAGACATCGATCAGCTGCCTCCTGCACGCCCCATAGTGGAGATGTGCCCGCAAGCAAAGTACATGCCCCCGACTGGAATCGAACCTGGGACCTTTCAGTCCCCAGGCCGACGCTCTATCCACTGAGGCAAACCAGTCTTGGCTCCTGCCCCCCTTTTTTTTTTTTTATCATTGAATTATGATTTGGTTTTTGTACAGTGTACATTTTGCTCAGGAATACAGTGATGGCAGTGCTATGAGGAGGAGAGATAAGAGGTGACAGCAGCTACAGCCACTATAGGTAGGAATAGCTGTTCTCTCCCCCTCCCTGGATCAGGAATTGGGGCTGAGTTCTCTCTTTTCTCCGATTTGGGGAGGAAGTGTTAGAGTTTATGGGGAGAGGGTCTGGACATACAGAACCGACTGAGCAGCCCTTGCAACATAATCTCAGGCTTTCCAATCTGCCTTGGCCACCCCTGCTTCACCTCCATTTGCCCCTAAAGGAAGGAGGAAAAGTCTGCTTGTCACCAGGAATACTTTTTTCTTGGATTTCCTTAACCGAAGAAGGAAATTCTGTTGTATTATAGTCTTATACAGAGGGGCATTTTTATTTTTGGCAGCAACCCCAAACAGTGAATCATTATGCCTTGCATATGGTAGTGTTTAATAAATGTTGGTTTGATTTGGGGCAACCAGCTCATGGAAGCTTTTCTTGCTTAGTGTTTTAGTCTCTGACATCTGCTCTGCTGGCACATAGAAATGGAGACTTTAATTGGGAAAAACCTATAATCAGCAGGTAATCTCAGATACCGTTCTACTGGACAGCTCCCCAAATGCTTATTTCTACATGTGGCTAGTGGGACATCAGGATTGGAGGATTTCAGCTCTACTCCTTCTGCTGCCATCAATACTTTAAGCAGAAGTCACTTTACCTGTCTTGCTTGCTTTTTCATCTGCAAAATCAAAGGGCTCTGATTAGATGCTCTCTGCATCTGCCCTCTCTCTGTAAATCTTTATAGTTCTCCCGGGATTTACTAGTAAACTCCCCTATTTCCAAACTGAGGCCCACCTTGTGGTACAGCTGGCCTGGAAGCAGCCACTTAAGCTTGTCTCTGCTAAATGTGCTAGTTCACCCAAAATAAGTGAAATGGCACACCACAAGGCCATGGGCTTCTAGTTCATTATGTGAATGCTGGGTTCTCTTAATCTAGATTTGCTTCTTGCTCTTGCCAGAAAAAGAAAGAAGAGGCTGGCCGAAGAAGCTGGCTGTGTTGGCGAGTATCCTGGAAAGACCTTCAGACCACACAGCTTATGTTCTTTTGGGATTGCTTGCTCTTTGTCCAAATGACTTTTTAATTTTCAAGAGATGATTCTTCCTGTGGAGGCAATAGCTCTGGCTGATAGGAAGCTTTTTTCCTGATAGACTTTCTGAAATTTTTCTCTAATTTAGTTTCTTTTTAGTTATTCTTGCTTTAATTCTGTTTCTTTAGAATTTTTCTGCTTCATTAAAGTGTATGTAATAAGTTCTTCCTAGCCACAACAATTCCTTCTTTATCCTCTGATGGTATTTTCCTCCCTGGCTTGCTGCTTTGTTTGGCAGCCCTTATACCAGCAGCCTTTGGGTTGTGGCAGTTGTGGGCTCCCTGAGGGCATTCTGGGCCTTTCTGCCCAACTTTCTGGTGCTCCTTTCTGTATCACATAGGGAAAGGACTTCATTGTACTTGCTGTATTATTCTAAGAAAGCTTGCATTGTTTTTAGTCATTTTCACCTTTTAAGAGCTTGTAGATTTCACAGCAGTTTTGCTTCCTCCTGGTGACTTCCATCTTATCATTTCCAGAGGACTTGCAAGTTTATAGTAGCCTTCCATTCTGTGGTGACTTTAGGTTCTGAGTCAGTTGCCTTTTTATTTTTATTTTATTTTTTGTTAGTACTCACCCAAGGATATTTTTTCCATTGATTTTTAGAATGAGTAAAAGGGAGGGAGGGAGGGAGGGAGAGAGAGAGGGAGAGAGAGATGGAGAGGGAGGGAAGGGAAGGAGGGTGAGAGAGAAACATCAGTGGGAAAGAGACACATCAATTGGTTGCCTCCTGCACACACCCTGGCCCCGTGCCCAGGATTAAACTATAACCTAGGCATGCCTTTGACTGGAATTCCAATTTTTCAGTGTGTAGGCAGATGCTCCAACCACAGAGCACACTGTCCAGGAATGGGCTGCCTTTAAAAAATGTTGTTAGTATTATTTAGCTAAGCATCTAATATTCTTACAAGATATGGAAATCCCCTTGACATTTTTATGTCCCTATGCTTTTATACTTCTATATCGGACCTTATAATTTTTAAAAATTGAAATAAATACACATACCATAAAACTCACTTTCTTAAAGTATACATATAGTTCAGTGGTTTTTACTGTATTCACACGACTGGCACTACTGTTTAATTCCAGGACATTTTCATTGATAAGGCAAAAAATTAAGTACCCATTAACAGTTACTTTCTCTTTTTCACTCCCTTTAGCCTTTTGGAACCACTAATCTACTTTCTGTCTCTATAGATTTGCCTATTCTAGACATTTCATATAAGTGGAGTCATTCATTATTTGTTTTTTTCTGTCTAGCTTTCACTTAGCATCATGTTTTCAAGATTCGTCCATGTAGCATCAATCAGGACTTCATTTCTTTCTATTTACTTACTTATATTGATTTCAGATAGGAAGGGAGAGAGGGAGAGAGAGATAGAAACGTGAATGATGAGAGAATCATTGATCGGCTGCCTCCTGCACACCCTCACTAGGGATCCAGCTTGCAATGCAGGCATGTGCCCTGGCTGGGAATTGAATCATGATCTCCAGGTTCATAGGTCGACATTCAACCATTGAGCCACATCAGCCAGGCAGAACTTCATTCCTTTTTAATTTATGAATAATACCATATTATGGGTAAACCACATTTTATGTATCTATTCATAACTTAGACATCTGGGTTGTTTCCACTCCTTTTGACTATTATGAACAGTATTGTAATGAACATTTTATACAAGTTTTTGTGGGACATGTTTTATTTTTCTTAGGTATATATGGAATTCCTGGTTGAGATGATAACTTGTTTAACTTTTGAGGGGCTGCCAGACTGTTCTCCGTAGTGACTGCATCATCAATAATCTATGCAGCTTTGGATTTCTCCACATTTTTGCCAATACTTGTTATTGTCTGTCTTATTGATTATAGTTATGGTTAATTGCTGTGAAGTGATATCATAGGTGTTTTGATTTGCGTTTCCCTTATGACTAATGATGTTGAGCATTTATTCATGTGCTATTGGCCATTTGTAAATCTTTTTGGTTACATGTCTTTTTATTTTTTTAAAAATACATTTTATTGATTTTTTTACAGAGAGGAAAGGAGGATAGAGAGTTAGAAACATCGATGAGAGAGAAACATTGATCAGCCGCCTCCTGCACGCCCCCTACTGGGGATGTGCCCGCAACCAGGATATATGCCCTTGACCGGAATGGAACCTGGGACCTTTCAGTCCGAAGGTCGACGCTCTATCCACTGAGCCAAACCAGTTTCAGCAGTTACATGTCTTTTTAAATCCTTTGTCCCTTTTTAATTGGATTGCCTTTATTGTTGGGTTATGGTAGTTCTTTATTCTATTTATTTTATTTTATTTTACTTTTTTAAATTAAATCTTTATTATTCAGATTATTACATTTGTTTCTCCTTTTTTCCCCTCCATAGCTCCCCTCAACCCAGCTCCCACCCCTCCCTCTACCCTTACCTCTCTCCCATTGACCTCATCCATAGGTGTATGATTTTTGTCCAGTCTCTCCCTGCATACCTCTCACCCCTTTCCCCCTGAGAATTATCAGTCCACTCCCTTTCTGTGCTCCTGATTCTGTTATATTCACCAGTTTATTCTATTGATCAGATTTTTAATTCACTTAATTTTTAGATTCACTTGTTGATAGCTACGTATTTGTTGTTCATAATTTTTTGTCTTTTACCTTTTTCTTCTTCTTCTATAAGAGTACCTTTCAGCATTTCATATAATACTGGTTTGGAGTTGATGAACTCCTTTAGCTTTTTCTTATCTGTGAAGCTCTTTATCTGCCCTGCAATTCTGATTGATAGCTTTGCTGGATAGAGTATTCTTGGTTGTAGGTTCTTGCTATTCATCACATTGAATATTTCTTGCCACTCCCGTCTGGCCTGCATCATTTCTGTTGAGAAATCAGC
>JAAGEH010000307.1:57899695-57923561 GCA_011751065.1 Lasiurus cinereus | reverse complement strand
TATCTGTGAAGCTCTTTATCTGCCCTTCAATTCTGAATGATAGCTTTTCTGGATAGAGTATTCTTGGTTGTAGGTTCTTGCTATTCATCACATTGAATATTTCTTGCCACTCCCGTCTGGCCTGCATCATTTCTGTTGAGAAATCAGCTGACAGTCGTTATGGGTGCTCCCTTGTAGGTAATGAACTGTTTTTCTCTTGCTGCTTTTAATATTCTCTCTTTGTCTTTTGCTCTTGGTATTTTAATTATGATGTGTCTTGGTGTGGTCCTCTTTAGATTCCTTTTATATGGGGTTCTGTGTGCTTCCTGGACTTGTAAGTCTATTTCTTTTACCAGATGTGGGAAGTTTTCAGTCATTATTTCTTTAAATAGGTTTTCAGTATCTTGCTCTCTCTCTTCTTCTGGCACCCCCACAATTCTGATGTTGGTACGCTTGAAGCTGTCCCAGAGGCTCCTTACATTATCTTCACATTTTTGGATTCTTTTCTCTTCTTGCTTTTCCAGTTGAGTGTTTTCTGATTCTTTATATTTCAAATTTTTGACTTGATTCTTGCCATCCTTTAGTCTGCTGTTAGGACTCTGTATAATATTTTTTATTTCAGTCATTGTCTCTAGTATGTCCTTTTTCATCTCCTCTTGGGTCTCACTAAATTTATCCAACTTTTCTAGTATATTCTTGAAAAACCTTATAAGCGTGGTTTTGAACTCTATATCCAGTCGTTTTTTTCCCTCCATTTCTTTTGTTTGTAACCCCTTCCCTTGTCTCGGCAATTTCACTATGCTGGGAGAACTTCTGTGTTGGATTCAGCCTTATGATACCAGACTTGCAAAACCGAAGAAGCCTCTGTTGAGCTTGGAAGGGGTGGAGTCTCAGGGCTTAAGGGACCGCCTTGCCTTCCAGTCGGCCCCGCCCTCCACGGCCCCTGAGTCTCACGTGACTGGGTAATCGCTGGAGCAATCCTTGTGCCCAAGTGCCCACAGTGCCTCTAGACCGCTGCCCCTCCGGCTCCCCTGCGCACCAGGACCACACGAGACTAGGTCCCCAGGGTTTCACCCAAAACAGGGGCTTAGTGGAGTCGGAAATGGCACAGTTGGGAGGGTCTGTCGCCCGCCCACTCGCGAAAGCCAGCGGCACAATCAGCAATCTGTCCTGTGCGCAGTGCCGTGCGCGCCACCAGGCCTTTGATCTTTTGCGACTCCCCTAAATTTCCGTGCACTTCTCCCTTTTCACAGTCCAAACTCCCCCTATATGAGTTTCGGCTGGATCTGGGGTTTAGTGTTGTAAGATAAGGGGTTCAATGCCGTTGGGAGTCTCCATTTCCCTCCCGCTAGAGTAAGCCAGCCAGGTACTCTGGCACCCACTCTCTCAGTGCACGCGTGTTTCCGTACCTCAGCTTTTTGCAGCTCCTCTGGGTCTCCGTGAGTCCCTCTCTTTCCCTCTAGTTGTAGAACTTGCACTCAGCCAGCTTTCCTGGTTCTGGATGATGTCCGTTCTGTCTTTTAGTTGTAGTTTTGAAATTGTTGTGCGAGGCAGCAGCGTAGGTGTTTACCTATGCCGCCATCTTGGATTCTCTCCTGATTCTTTATATTTCAGATTTTTGACTTGATTCTTGCTTTCCTCTAGTCTGCTGTTAGGTCTCTGTATAATATTTTTTATTTCAGTCATTGTATGTTTAATTTCTAGTTGGTCCTTTTTCATCTCTAGTTGGTCCTTTTTCATCTCCTCTTGGGTCTCGCTAAATTTATCCATCTTTTTTACGATATTCTTTTTTTTTAAAAATATATTTTATTGATTTTTTTACAGAGAGGAAGGGAGAGAGATAGAGAATCAGAAACATCGATGAGAGAGACATTGATTAGCTGCCTCCTGCACGACCCCCACAAGGGATGTGCCTGCAACCAAGGTACGTGCCCTTGACTGGAATCAAACCTGGGAACCTTCCGTTGTAGGCCGACGCTCTATCCACTGAGCCAAACCAGTTTCGGCTCTAGGATATTCTTGAAAAACCTTAAAACAGTGGTTTTGAACTCTATATCCAGTTGTTTGTTTTTCTCCATTTCTTTTGTTTGTGATCCATTCCCTTGTCTCGGCATTTTCACTGTGCTGGGAGAACTTCTGTGTTGTATTCAGCCTTATGATACAAAACTTGCAAATCTGCAAAAGCCTCTCTGTTGAGCTTGGGATGGGTGGAGTCTCAGGGCTTAACTGCCTTGCCTTCCAGTTGGCCCCGCCCTCCATGGCCCCTGAGTCTCATGTGACTGGATAATAGCTGGAGCGACCCCTGTTTGCTCGCGCTCTCTCGCAGTGCCTCTAGACCGCTGCCTTTCCGGCTCCCCTGCGCTCCGGGACCATATGGGTCTGGGTCCCCAGGGTTTTGCCTGAAACTGGGGTTTAGTGGAGTTAGAAGTGGCGCAATTGGGAGGCTGTCTCCTGCCCACTCGCAAAAGCCAGAGGCACAATTAGCAGTAAGTCTTCTGCGCTCAGTGCTGTATGCGCCACCAGGCTTCTGCCCTTTTGTGACTGTCCTAAATTTTTGTGCACTTCACCCTTTTCACAGTCCAAACTCCCCCTGTATGAGTTTCGGCTGGACCTGGGGTTCAGTGCGGTAGGATAAGGGGTTCAGTGCAGTTGGAAGTCTCTGTCTCCCTCCTGCCAGAGAAAGCCAGCCAGGTACTTAGGCACCCGCTCTCTCCATGCATGCGTCTCCAAACCTCAGCTTTTTGCAGCTCCTCTGGGTCTCTGTGAGCCCCTCTCTTTCCTTCTAGTTGTAGAATTTCCACTCAGCCAGCTTTCCTGTGGTTCTGGATGATGTCCGTTCTGTCTTTTAGTTGTAGTTTTGAAATTGTTGTGTGATGCAGCAGTGTAGGTGTTTACCTATGCCACCATCTTGGATTCTCCTAGTTCTTTATTCTAGATTCTAGACTTTTATTCAATACATGTTTTTCTTTTCATTTTCTTTTTAAAATATATATTTGTATTGGTTTCAGAGAGGAAGGGAGAAGAGAGAAAGATAGAAGCATCAATGATGAGAGAGAATTATGGATCAGCTGCCTCTTACACGCCCCACACTAGAGGTGAAGTCCACAATCCGGACATGTGCCCTTACCAGGTATCAAATCGTGACCTCCTGGTTTTTTGGTTGATGCTCAACCACTGAGCCATGTTGGTTGGGCTCTTTACATTTTCTTAAAGAAGCACAATGTTTTTAATTTTTTGTTTCTTGTGCTTTTTCAGATGATATCATATCTAAGAAATTATTGCCTAATCCAAGGCCATGAAGGTTTACACTTTTGTTTTCTTCTAAGAGTTTTATCAATTAACTCTTACATTTAGATCTCTTACATCTTATTGATTATAGTTATGGTAATTACTGGGTGAAATGGTAACTCTTTGGTGTTTTTTTAAAAAATATATTTTATTGATTTTTTACAGAGAGGAAGGGATAGAGAGTTAGAAACATCGATGAGAGAGAGACATCGATCAGCTGCCTCTTTCACGCCCCACACGGGGGATGTGCCCGCAACCAGGATACATGCCCTTGACTGGAATCGAACCTGGGACCCTATAGTCCGCAGGCTGATGCTCTATCCACTGAGCCAAACCGATCTTGGTAATACAACTCTTCGTTTCACTTTCTAAGCAAAACCTCTACCTCACACCATGTACAAAAGTTAACCTCATCATTTTGCACATGGATACCCAGTTTTCAATTTTTGTTGAAAGGATTCTTGCCCCATTAAATTATCTTGGCATCTTTGTTGAAATTCAACTGACTATAAATGTGTGGACTTATTTTAAGCCTTTTTTTGGGTAACATTTTAGTGTTGTTCATTAGACAGCTGTCCTCATTCTTCATATTGGGTCTTCATATTCACAAATATTGCTAAGGTATACCTGTTTTATCTTAACAGGTTGACATAAGAACTATTATATCTTGATATGTTGGTAGACCTGTTAAGCCAGTCCTTGTAGACCTAATAAGATGCTCTTGGCTAATAAGATTCCATTCTAAGATCAAGATGATTTTTGCTTTGGGCTGTGAAAAAAATACTGTTTTCATTGACATGCTTAAGGATTTCTGTATCATCGCTCTCTTTGCTTTAAGTATAGTGTGTTTAGGTTTTTAAGAATTATTCTGTTTTCTGGTGTCTGTGGTCTGGAGGTTTAAGAGTTAAATGCACCAAATAGTTTTAAAGGATCTAATGAAGATCTAATGTGTTCCTGTTGCTGAGCAACATTTTAGTGGCTACACATAAAGTGTAAATCTCCTAGTAAATCTATAAGTGAGTTTGAACAGTTTGAGTCTCCATTTTCCTTCTCAGCTGGCTTATTTCAGCCTTTGTCACCATCCAACGTGTGCCCTGAAGCCAGTTCCTCTGAATCACGCTGAGTCCCTCTGCAATCTTTCTTGGCAGAGCTGAGAAATGTCTAATCCATAACCTCAATCAAACTGACTCATTGTGACAGCTATTTTCACAAACTTCCTAATGTGTCAGGTAGGACCAAGATCATTTTTCTAGAATGTCACTTTATTAATGTAATATGATAAAGCAGTTACCATATGACTTGCTTTCTATGCCTTATAAATTAGCAATTAAGGATAATTACTGCATCCATGAAAGTTTGCAACAGGAATCAGTATAGCTTTGGTAGAACAATTACCCATGACAGTTTACTCTCAATCTTTATATTTCTCTGAAATTAAAATTTTGATAAATGATATATTTTATTTATGTTTATTGCTTGTCTATCTTCTCCCAGTAGAATGTCAGCTTTCCAGGAACAGACATTTTTGTCTGTTTTATTTCACTGAAGTGAACCATTTGCCTGAAACAATGCCTGCCACAGAGTAGGAATTTGTAAGTTTCTATTGAATTAATAAATGATAAATGAATGAATCAGTGACTAAAACTATGAAAATAATCAACTTAGATGTCAGGTCTTTCACAGAGGAAAAATGACTTGTTTTGATGTCATATGAGACAAAAATTGTTTGATATATAGACGCTGGTTCTTTTTCATATTTCACTTCAAGACATTTTAAGTATTTTTTATATATATGTTATTGATTTTTTACATAGAGGAAGGGAGAGGGATAGAGAATCAGAAACATCGATGGGAGAGAGACATCGACCAGCTGCCTCCTGCACAACCCCCACTGGGGATGTGCCTGCAACCATGGTACATGCCCTTGACCGGAATCGAACTTGGGACCCTTCAATCCCCAGCCAACGCTCTATCCACTGAGCCAAACCGGTTTCGGCCATTTTAAGTATTTTTTTCCCCCTAGAAGCTGTTTCTCCTTGGCTTTATTTGGTGGAGAACCTTAGGTAAGAGAAGGTCATTAAAATATTTTTATTGAGGAAGAACTTGCATGAAGACTATTGACCAGTGAGGCAGGTGGAGGGAGCTTAACAGTACTTGGAAGATGAAATGGAGGTAGTTGAAAACAAACTAGACCTCCTTTCTGCTACTTTGGTTCCCATAAATACTAGGAAGGAGACCAGTTCTTCTCTTATAGACAAGTCTCTCTTCTGTGATAGTCTGCAGAGAGAGTTTCTTCCTGCCCCTCTGCCAAGGCTATGGTCAAATGAGGGGAAGAGAGTTACGGAAGAAAGATGTACAGGAATCAGTTCTTTCTCCTTGGGGGAATAGGAATAGCAGTGTCTGCCATATGAGTATTCTTGTGGCATGTGACTGCTGCTTGATTTATATATACACTAGAGGCCTGGTGCATGAAATTTGTATGTGTATGGGGGAGTCCCTTCATCCCAGCCTGAACCCTCACAATCCGGAACTGCTGGCTCCTAACTGTCCGCCCCCCCCCCTCCCGCTGGCTTGGTTGCCCCTAACTGCCCCCCATTGCCGGCCTAGTCACCCCCACTGTCCCCACTGGCCTGGTCACCCCACACAGCCTGCTGTTCAGTTGTTTGGTTATCCTTCATTAATCCCCCTGCTGGCCTGGTTTCCCCATGCAGCCTGTTGTTTGGTCTTTACTGTGATGGCATCCTGGACAATTTGCATATTCTTCTATTATTAGTATAGATTAACATAAAAGGTGTAGAGCAGTCTGTATAATAATAGTCATCTTTCTGCAGTATTCAAGCATTGACTATTGTCTGAATAGCATTATTTGGAGTAATATAAAAGGAGTTCTAATAGCAGTTTTTAGAGTAACATTTCCAAAGAGTGGAGGGTATACAAAGGAAGCTTTGCAAAATTCTTATGTATAAGTTGTTTACCAAAGGCCTTAATGGGATCAGGATAATCGCTACAGACCCACTGTTCCCCAGCAACGTAGTGTACTAGGTAGAGGTATTAGAGATAATACCTTTCTGATATATTTAGGGCAAAAGGAAACTCTTCTCATCATTCATTCTGTTCTTGAGCTTTTCAGTGACTTTTGTCAGACCTGAGAAATAAGGACTGTATCCTAGCCTCAGTTGGTGCTCACTTATCAGAGTTTACTTGATTAGCCAAGATGAGTTTTGTTGTAAATGGGCCTTAGTGTTCCATCTGAGCTTACCAAGAAGTACTGGCTCTCCTGGGAGTGCTTTATTACTTTTTGTGAAAACTTGGCTAAAACTGAGGAGCAGGCATTGGAGATAGATGCTCTGATTTTTCTTCTGTATGTAGTTGGACTCTCCTCAGCCCTGATTGAAATTTTGGAGTGAATGATTTCAAGTGTAGGTATTCTAGAATGTGCTATTCTTGTTCCTGCCATTTGTGAAGAATTAACTATAAATGAATCAGAGCTGAGCTCTTTTTCTTTTCTTTGGTCCTTCTCATTTCAAGAACATGAAGCAGCCTCTGCCTTAGTAGACATGTTCTTCCTTGGCTTTGCTTTGTTTGAGAATGTGCCTTAATAGAATGTCAGTTCCCTAGGATTATATCCAGGGCATGGATTCTCAGGAAAGGCTATAGCATGGTTGTTTGGCTAGAAGCTATGAAGTTTAATCGCTGGTCACACCTGATCAGAAAGGATAAAAATGAAGAGCATGACTTGTAAATGCTAAGGAGACAGTCTTTATTGTGTGTGTCATGGTGTAGCTTCAATCATCTAGGGAGGAGCCATTAAGACCAAGGTCTATGTGCTGAAGGTATTGGGGATATTTAAACATTGATTAGAACACTATTTTTTAAAGAAGTTTGAATATATGTATTTGTTGAATTGAATTTCTGTAAAAAGTAGTAGAATGGATAAATGAATTGTGGTCAAGTTATACAATGGAATAAATATTATACAGCTGTGAAAGTAAATAACTTAGTGTTTCATATCATTATGAATTAGTTTTACAAAAAAAAACAACCCACAATAAACAATGAGCAAGAGAAGCAAATTACTGATGGGTACATGCAGTAGACTAAATTTATATAGAGTTCAGAAATGGCAAAATGAAAATGGCCAGGAAAATGGTAGTTGGGAGAAGGAAGGGGCTAAAGTAGAGAGGGGCTTGGAGGGGATTCAAGGTTCTGGCAATGTTCTCGTTCTTAACTTGGGTGGTGGTTACTCAAGTTATTTATATTTTTATTTAACATGACCATTTATGTTTCAATGGAGGGAGCTTAACAGTATTGTTAAGCTCTCTAATAGGCAAACATGAAAATTGACTGTACCTCTGCTATGCCCATAGCCAGAGTGAGTATGCAGATTAACCCAACAAAGATGGTGGTTAATTTGCATACATAGGCACCCAGCGCCTGGGTCCTGGGAACATCCTGGCACCCAGGTCACTCTGAGGTAGGCCCCGCATGGTCCCTGAGCAGCCTGGGAAGGGCCTGAGCCAGGGGGCTCTTAGGCAGGGCCAAGCCTGTGATCAGAGCCGAGGGGGCAGGGGCAGAGCCGGCGATCGGAGGGAGCTGGGGATCCCCTGCCCAGGCCTAAAGCATTAGCCAGAGGCTTTAGGCCTGGGCAGGCGTGGAACTGGCGATCGAAGGCTATTAGCAGTCGATGTGAACTACAGAGGAAACACCTTTTCTGACTGCTCAGTGGCTAAGCTTCCTGTATGCCACTGCTAATATTCTTAGTAACTTGGGTAATAAGAATCCAAAAAGGTGATCTAGGGTTTTCTACCACACTTCTGGAGAAAAAAAAAACAAAGGTCTGCTGCTGGAGGGCTAAGAAATGTCATATCCTGCCCTTGCAGGTTTGGCTCAGTGGATAATGCCTTGGCCTGCCCACTGCAGGGTCCTGGTTAGATTCTAATCAAGGGCATGTATCTAGGTTGCAAGCTCCTCCCTGGCTAAGGCCCAAGTCAAGGCTCATGCAGGAGGTAACCAATCAAAGTGTTCCTCTCACTTTGATGTTTCTCTCTGTCTTTCTCTTTCTCTTCCACATTCTCTAAAAGTCAATGGAAACATATCCTCAGGTGAGGATAAAAAGAAAAAAAGAAAGAAAGAAATGTCATATCTTATGGAAAGACACATCTTGAAAATGCCTAAAGAAAGTTGACATTTTTTCATGGTGAAGGAACTGGAGTTCGTGTTTATGAAAACACCCTGGTGGCTGTGGTGACTGGCAGTGGCTGCAGCAGTGGGGGTGATGGGGCTGGTGCCTTTCCTGATCAATCCAGTCGTCTCCCACAAAGGGATGCCAGACTGTGGCTTAGGCCTGCTCCTGGGGGGTGGGGAGAGGAGGGAGAGCAGGCCTAAGCTGTCAGTAGGACATCCCCCGAGGGCTCCCAGTATGTGAGAGGGAGCAGGTTGGCTGAGGGACTCCCTATCCCAGTGCACGAATTTCGTGCACTGGGCTCCTAGTATATTAATATTTTATAACTTAAGGGTGTGTTAAGGTGGTGAGATGAAGGGGAATTGTCAGCTAAGCAGATGTGTATAGGACAGGCTTCCCTTTATACTCCTTCCCTTCTTCGTTTGATTCAACTTCCATTTCTATGGACTGTTCCTTTACTAAGAATTCCACGTTGGCAGAATTCCCCAATCTTGCATCTATGAACTTGTCAGCAGCTCTTCTTGTTTTGAAACTTGGAAAGGAGGGACTTTCACATCTAGTGAAGCCAGTGCTTGAGCCCCACTGTTCATTAAATCATGTATCACTGAGCAAAGACAACTTGAATAGTTGAATGGTCATTTTTTCTTTACTTCTTTTCTTCTCTTCTTCCACTTGAAATCCTTTCTTCTCCCCTGCAAATGTTTCATAGTTAAATACCAATGAGCTTCAGAATTCCTTTCCTAGTTGCAAGGGGATTCTATGCCTGGTGTCTTTAATTAGAGAGATAAAAGGAGCTGCTGTGCTTAGGAGCCTTAAGGTGCTTCTTAGATTTTTCTGCTTCAATCATCTAGAACAGTGGTCGACAAACTCATTAGTCAACAGAGCCAAATATCAACAGTACAATGATTGAAATTTCTTTTGAGAGCTGAAAACCGACTTTTGCGCATGGGCCATGAAGTTTCAATCGCACTGTATGTGCGTGCCTGCACGTGGTATTTTGTGGAAGAACCACACTCAAGGGGCCAAAGAGCCGAATGTGGCCTGTGAGCCGCTGTTTGCTGACCACTGATCTACAACATGAGTTTTCTAGACTACTACTATATTTTTCTCTTAGCCTAGACTATGAGCGCTGTGTCCAGTGGAAGTGTGAGCACTAATCTTACTCAGTTTCTTCTGATGGTGTGTAGGGGCTTCTTCCTCCAGTTTCCTTTTTTGTGGACCTTGCATTTCTTCTACCCTGGAATGGAATGTATGTATGGAGACATTTAACTTCCTAAGAGTTGAAAAGAACACAGGTAGTGGTGCTTGCAGGATTAAATTATAAAGGTTATTAACCTCGGTTTGACTTACCTCTTTATCCTAATCAGTCCGTTTTATGATTTTTGTAGCATTTGTTAAATTCTCACTTGTATTTTTGGGTGAGATCATTTCAAAGTGGGTGTTTCTCTTATAAAATTAAAAATAATCTCGTTCGGCCTCGCCAAATGGCTCAGTTGGTTGGAGCGTCATCCCGAAGGTTGCAGGTTTGATTCCCAGTCAGGGCACATACCTATGTTGTGAGTTTGATCCCTGGTCAGGGTCCATATGAGAGGCACCAATCAATGTTTCTCTCTCAAATTGATGTTTGTCTTTCAAATCGGGTGAAGAGTGAAAAAGTAATAGTCTCATTCATTTACTCCCTCAACAAATATTTAAGTGCCTTCAAGGTGTTAAGTGCTGTTCAACATGTTGGGGATACAGTATTGAACAGTCTATATTATGGTGCTATTACCTCTAGATCACTAATTTTCTCTTATTTTCCTCCTCACCCACCCTCAGGTCCTGTCAGGGTGTGCCATCATTGTCCGAGGGCAACCTCGTGGCGGGCCTCCTCCTGAGAGACAGATCAACCTTAGCAACATTCGAGCTGGAAACCTTGCCCGCCGGGCAGCTGCAGCACAACCAGATGCAAAAGATACACCTGATGAGGTAGGTTCTTCCTGAGGCCTCCCTGAGGCTGTGGACCTAGGTGGTAGCCCATTCCAATGGAAGGTTGATCTGCATTTTCATTTCTGTATATTTTGATTGTTTTTATATCACAGGAATGACGACTGTGACATACCCATAGTGTCTTGCCCTTGGTGGCTTTTTCTCATCCCCTTTCCCTTTCAGGTTTGTCTGTTTTCACTCCTACATCTCTTGGAATAGATTAGAACAGTGGTCGGCAAACTGCGGCTTGCGCCACATGTGGCTCTTTGGCCCCTTGAGTGTGGTTCTTCCACAAAATACCATGTGTGGGCACACATGTACAGTGTGATTGAAACTTTGTGGCCCATGTGCAGAAGTCGCTTTTCGGCTCTCAAAAGAAATCTCAATCGTTGTACTGTTGTTATTTGGGTCTGTTGACTAATGAGTTTGCCGACCATTGGATTAGAACATTTCCTATGGAGTCTCGGCCATTTGAGGTTGGTGTTGGTTTTGGCAGAGTTCTTTTATTAATTTATGTTTGAATTCTCCATTCACATTCAAAATTTAGACGGGTATTCAGTGAAAAATCAAGCTCTTCTCTCCAAGGACTGTTTACATTACTAGTGTTTTGTGTCTTCCTCCAGAGAAATATATTGCCTGTGCAAGTATTCTCATTTTTCTAAATGGTAGCATACCATAAACACTAGGCCTGTAGTTTATTATGGATTCTTAATCTGGAATCCATAAAGGCATTGGAACTCCATGAAGTTTGCAAAATTTTGTGTAAACATGCATTTTTAAGGAAGGGAACTTTTATCAGTTTCTCAAAGCAACTGTGGCTCAATACTAGTCAAGAACCATTGTGTTATGGTGATTTGAGAAACTTCTGAGCTTTTACTCCACCATCTGCTCCTTACCCTTATCTCCTCACCATGAACGCCTAGCTGCCTAGCTTTCCCTGTGGTCTGCCTTGGGCTCCTTCAGGTCTTACCTCTCCAAGCAGCTGTTATGAGTCCTAATTTGGTAGTTTTAATTGTTTAGTCTTCTTGGTTTCTATAATTTCAAACATCAATTCTTATCTCTCCTTTAGTTGTGCTTTGGCTTTCAGAAATGAAATTTCTGGATTCTAATTAATTTTTTTTTGTCCCAACTTAATGATGTTGGACAAATTGGTATCTCAACTGCCCTCTGCTATTCCCTGACATAGCAGCTCTTGGGGATCTTTTACTTAGGGAAAACGTTTAGTTTTTTTCATCTATAAGAAAGGGTATTTTGTTTGAATTAAGAAGGCAGTGAAGGCCCTAGCTGGTTTGGCTCAGTGGATAGAGTGTTGTCCTGCAGAATGAAGAGTCCCAGGTTCTATTCCAGTCAAGGGCACATGCCTGGGTTGTAGGCTCGATCTCCAATAGGGGGTGTGCAGCAGGTAGTTGATCAATGATTCTCATCATTGGTGTTATTATCTCTCCTTCTCTGAAATCAATAAAAAAATATATTTTTTTAAGAAAAAGAAGGCAGTGAAGCAATTTATTTTTAAAATCTTATTTATTTATTATTTATATATATTTAAATCTTTATTGTTGAAAGTATAACGTATGTCTCCTTCCCCCCATTTGCCTCCCCACCCCACCCCCATTGACCCCATCCAGCCCAATGTCTGGATGAAGCCAGGGCTGTAATGGCTGAAGCAAGAATGACCTTCCTGAATAACCAGTGGCTGGGGGGGAGGGGGAAGGGGGGAGGCCAGCTCCTAAGGAGTAGCAAGCTAGCTTCTGGTTAAGCGGTGCTCACCTCCCTGCCATCTTCCCCCACTCATGGCAGGCAGGCAGACATCCCCCAAGGGGTCCTGGAATGCAAAAGAGCACAGGCCGAGCTGAGGGATACAACCCCTGCCCAGTGCACAAATTTCATGCACCGGGCTTCTAGTATTGACACAATAGTCTCTTTGCTTTTTTTCTCCTCCTAATCCTTTCTCTATATGCTCCCAGATCTTTTTGAAGTAAGTCTACTTTTTGTTTCTTTGCTCAGTGTCATTCCCAGTCTTCAGTGATTTTCCATTACCTCTGTGAGAAACATAAATGTCTAAGCCTGGGATTCAAGTCCATTTTTGTGGTTTGACTTTAGTGTCTTATTGACCCTGTTCCAGATACTTAAGTTCCAGCCATGCTGAAAGTATTCAGAGCCACTTAAGTTTTGCCTGCTTGTGCCTTGGCTCATGCTGCTCCCTCCATCAGGAGCTCCTTCTCCATTAGTCCTAATGAATACCTTCTATCTCTGAAGATTCAACCTCCTGAGAAGTCACTCCTGACATTTTCTTTCGTTGTCCTGTTTTTGTGCTGTCCTAGCATTCATAACATTTTATTGCATGTGTTTATATATCCTGCTCTATGGAGGCTCCTTGAGAGAAGGGATCTTATCTCTCATCACATGCCTAATAATTGCCTGATGTGAAGCAGGTGTATAGTGAATGCACATTTACATGAATAATGAGGAAAAGAACCTGCATATATCTTTTTGGCGAATCAGTGGATTGTGCAATGTGGCACTACCCTTGTTTCTAACTTTTGTTTTAGAACAAGTTGTAATATTTTCACACTAGAGGCTCAGTGCATGAAATGTGTGCAGGGGTGGGGGGTGGGGGATGGGTCCCTCAGCCCAACCTGCACCCTGTCCAATCTGGGACCTATCAAGGGATGTCTAACTGCCCGTTTAGGCTGGATCGGGCCTAACTGGGCAGTAAGACATCCCTCTCACAATCCAGGACTGCTGCTCCCAACTGCTTGTCTGACTGCCTTCCTGATTGCCTCTAACTGCTTCTGCCTGTCAGCCTAATCACCCCCTAACCACTCCCCTGCCAGCCTGTTTGCTCCTAACTGTCCTCCCCTGCAGGCTCAGCCACCCCCAACTTCCCTCCTCTGCTGGCCTGGTCACCCCTAACTGCCCTCCCCTGTAGTCTTGATCGCCCGAGTTTTGTGGCTCTACGAGATTATAATAGACAGTGTCTGCTTATTGTATACCACTCTTTCTTTCTATACTTTGTATTTTTTTCTCACGTGAGCTCCTGCTGATTATATGCTCCTTGAACTCATCCCTCCTTCCTCATTTCTTTGTTAAGGGAACTTGGGGCACTGAGCTAGGTCTAGACTGTAAATTCAAGGGCCTGTGGCCACTGACTGTGACAGGGCTGCTTCAGAGGAGACAGCCATCCTAGAAGTTATGGGCTGTAGATGGGACAAAACCATCCCTTTGCACAATATCTTAGATCATGTGGAGACTACTTCCTGTTGTGTGGATCTCTATTTGTGTCATTGACAGGGTGACCAGGGCCTGTTACTGGTGTCCTCTCCAAGGTCCTGGAAGGTTCCCACTGACATAGCTTCAATTAGAGCAGTAGAAGAGGAGGAGACATTTTGGGGAGAATAGTTCTTGCCATTCTCAACTCTGTTGGCTGTTATTAAAAAAGGGAGAGGAAATGACATAAGCAAGGCTCTTACTTGAGTAGGGGACTCACTCTGAAATAAGAATAGCATTAGAACCTTATCTCTACTTTGATATAGTGCCTTGAATTGGTTTCAGGATAGTTTATAATATTTGGTGAAAGCGCTTTATAAACTAGATAGAAGCAAACAAATGGAGATTGTAGTTGTTATTTATGACTTGCCCCTTTTGCTAGGTAAGTTTCTAGAATTTGGATCTCCCACCCTGAAGTGGGCTAATAAATAGAAAGCATTTAGAGTAGTGGCTGGTATGTGGTAAGTGCTATAAAATTATGAGCAATTATTATTCACAAAGTAAGCTGTAGCTCTGAATAGGCAATGATCTGGGAAAAAGTACTACTTCCAGAAACTTGTTTTCAAGGCCTGTACTAGTTAAACCCTCTTTTTTCATGAGCTCCCTAAGCATGCAATCTGGGTTGTATGCATTTTCATTTTTATATTCTTTTCAGGGCCTAGTGCAGGGCCAGGATATTGAAGAAATAAACTTGAATGATGATTGTGGTGGGGAACTCGGCAGTTCTCATGTGACACATTTGTTTTGTCTCTCAGCCCTGGGCATTTCCTGCTCGAGAGTTCCTTCGGAAGAAGCTTATTGGGAAGGAAGTCTGTTTCACGATAGAAAACAAGACTCCCCAGGGACGAGAGTATGGCATGATCTACCTTGGAAAAGGTGAGTAGCAAGGAGGAAAGGATTCATTTCTCTCCTCTCTGAATCTCAAGTTCCTCCCATTAGTTTTCATATGGTGGAAGGCCAGTGTGAGTGGTGGTGGAGGTAGCTCTGAGACAGTTGGTTATTGACGTACTTGAAAGTGTGAGTTCATGGCACATAGGTGCCAAGGAGTTCCCTGGTATTCCAGTGTCCTATTTGCTCCTGTGTCTGCTTTCCTGGCTTGGTGTAGGTGTATGTTATACAGCAAGCATGTCAGACTTGCGGCCCACATGCGTCCCACAATAAATATTTTTGCGGCCCAGCAAATATAATATGTAAGAAACATCTTAGTAAAAATTTTGTAACTTAATTTTTACAATATCCTGCTATACATAATCCTCTATAATAAAAAGCTAATATGCAAATTGACTGAACAACGAAATTACTGGTCGCTATGACATGCACTGATCACCGGAGGGCAGACGCTCAATGCTGAAGCTGCTTCCTGGTGGTCAGTGTGCTCCCACAGGAGGAGTGCCTGCGAGTGCAATGGTGGTGGCGGGAGCTTTTCCTGCCTCCCTGGCAGCACTAAGGATGTCCAACTGACAGTTTAGGCCTAAGCTGGCAGTTAGACATCCCCTGAGAGCTCCTGGACTGCACAAGGGGCTCAGGCCAGGTTGAGGGACCCCCCTCCCATTGACAATTTTGTGCACCAAGCCTCTAGTTATTAATAATGAACTACAGTGTTCGCTAATGATTTATTACTATAATTGTGTTACATTCATTTCTCTTATGCACTGGTGCACCATTTTTCTCCACTACTGATAGCTGCGAATATTTTAGCAGCTGATTGCCACATCATTAGTCTTGTATGACTTTTTGGTGTATGCAACAGGAAATAGTTAGCTTTTGGAGAACAAGAAAAATAGTTTTATTTGCGTTATGCTTTTTAATTTGTGCAGTTATTCAGTGTCTGGTAAGTTAATATTTAAGAAAAAATATTTTTATTAAAATGTTCTATTTTATGTCAATGATTACTCATTTATTTCAGCCCTTTGTATTTAGCATGTCTCTATTGAAATAAACCTATGTTTCAATGGAAATTGAAGCTTTTTTTTTTTTTTTTTGCAGCACACATAAACCTAAACCTTGTTTATTTGGCCCGAGAGTTGGACATGCTTGTTTTACAGCATAGCATCCTTCCCTGTATTTAGGCCCTCAGTGTGTAGAACTCAGTGGCTGTGTGCTTCTAGGTCATAGTGCTAATTAAATTCCTATAGATTTCCAATTACATCTTCTATTCCCTTTATCTGTCTTGTGGGTTTTCTTCTGCTCATGGGGACTCTCTTTAGTAAAGGAAGATTTGTTTATGGTTGTGGTTTTTTATAAGCCATGTATTTTGCAGTGGGAAGAACACAGGCTTTGGAGTTGTGTACATGTGGGTTAGAATCCTGGCTCTCCTCTCATGGACCCTTACTTAGCTTTAACTTTTCTAACTCCTAGTTATTTCATTTGTAAGTTATTGAGAGAATTTAAAGAGATAGTATGTGTAAAGTACCTATCTCTAGAACAGAGTATATGCTCAGTAAATACATTTGTGTATGTGTACACATATGCCAATTGTTTAGCTAGAACAGATGGCTTGTGGGATATTAGGTATTCTGGTCTTTTGGATTAGGTAGAAGGAGAGAAAGATTGTGGAATAGAGTATGGACAGAAATAGGCCACGGAAATACTTGGTAGAATGTTCTCTGTAAAGCATAAAACAGTTGTGTTCATCTGAAATTATTTTGGATATTTTTGTTTCCTGTGATTATTTGATAAAATAATCTTCCAATTGAGCTGCTTTATATAATCTATTTGACTTGGTTAGTTATTGCTAGAGTAAGCAAGCAGGGTAGAATGACAAGGCTAATATCATCATCTTAAGATTCTGATTTTAATTATAGAATATTAGGTAAACAATATAGGGTACAGACACCTTGGAGGTATCTTACCAAATTTACCCAGTAGAGGAACACCACCTTTTTCAGCCTCTCAGACAAATGGCTATCTGCTTCTTGATTGGATGGGAAGTTATAGTAATACTAGAGGCCGGGTGCACTAAATTCATGCACTGAGGGGCGTTGGGCGGGTCCCTCAGCCCAGCCTGCACCTTCTTCAATCTGGGACCCCTCGGGGGATGTCCGACTACTGGTCAGTTGGATAGCCTTTTCACAATCTGGGACTGCTGGCTCCTAACCACTTGCCTGCCTGCCAGCCTGATCATCCCCTAACCACTCCCCTGCCAGCCTGATCAATGCCTAACTGTGCCACTGCTGGCCCAGTTGCCCCCAGCTACCCTCCCCTGCTGGCCTGATCACCCCCAACTGCTCTTCCCTACTGTCCTGGTTGCCCCTAATTGCCCTCCCCTGCAGATCCACTCACCCTTGCCAGCCTGGTTGCCCCCATCTGCCCTCCCTGTCAGCCTGGTCACCCCTAACTGCTCTCCCCTGCCAGCCTGGTCCCCCACAACTGCTCTCCCCTGCCAGCCATCTTGTGGTGGCCTTCTTTAACCACATGGGGGTGGCCATCTTGTGCAAGGGCATGAGGGTCAATTTGCTCTTTAATTTATAGGATATGGAATCTTTTCAAAAAGAGAAATAGAAAGATTTGCCTTTTACACATAATTCAAGTAATATACTAAGAAATAAAACATAAACATTGTTGGATGGCTACTGGTTAGAAAGAATGTAATGCAATAGAAGTACACTGTCTTCAGAATGCAGTTGTTTAAGGATCTCATAATTAAAATAATTTCAGTTTGTTAACAGCTGGTCAATCTTCTGTTATTCTGAAAGAGACCTCACTGTGGGCACAGATATATCTCAGAGTTCATTTAAATGGCCCTCATCTTCAACTAAAATGGTCTAATTGTTTATGTTAAGAGACTCTGACACTTAAAAATAATCTTTAATATTATTTTTTACAATTTTTTTCTTCATTCATTAAGGTATTACATATGTGTCCTTATTCCCCCATTCCCCCTTTCCCCCTCACCTTTCAATGTTATTTTTTAAAAGTTTATTTTTTAAATTGATCCAAATTATAAACTGGATATAATTTACTAGTTCATACATTAATGTTTAGAATGAAACCTGGCACATAAGATTTAATCATTAAATATATACTGAAAGAATTATTGAAAATTACCTACATCTTTGAGTTTTAAAGGTTTATTAAAATGGCTTAAAGTTTAATATTTTCATTCAGATACTTGAGCCAACTCTCAATGCCATTCTCATGAAAGGAAACAGTGGCTTAGATAATTAATTAGTATTCATATGTTTATCCTAGTTTGTGACTACTCACTCTTTCTTGTTTTGTTTTGTTAATCCTCACCTGAGGATATTTTTCCATTGATTTTTAGAGAGAGTGGAAGAGAGGGCGAGAGTTAGAGAGAGAGAAACATCAGTGTGAGGAAAACACATATATTGGTTGCCTCTTGTGTCCTGATTAGTTGCCTCCTGTGTCCCAACTAGGGTCAGGGATTGAGCCTGCAACCGAGGTATGTGCCCCTTGACCAGAATTGAACGTGGGACCCTTCAGTCCACTGAACCAAATCAGCAAGGATGCTACTCACTCTTTTCATGATAGGGGAGAATGGTAGAATTTAAGAAAATGCAGTTAACCTAGAACTTACTAAAAAAGGAGATGATTAGTCTTCCAACTTTTGGAGAAAATATAGTCACCCACCTACACTTATAATACCATCCTCAATTGTGACTTGATCAGATTCAGAAGTTGATAAGTAATAAGAAAATCAGATGCATCCCTACAGATTGCCTGTTTTCAGTATTCCGTCTACCACATTTTGTTGCCTTCTTTGGGAGGTTGGCCCAGAGAAATGTATTTTTCTCCCTTTGAAGGAGCAATCAGAGCTAAATTTTTAGAAGGGGGTCTGCTGACAGGCATTATTAGAGTGCTCTGTGCTAAAAAAAAAAATATATATATATATATATATATATATATATATACACACACACACACACACACACACACACACACACACATACACATATCTATATATCTATATATATCTATTTGCTGTGCTGTTTATTGGTCTGCTTTTATGGCCAATCACCTTGTTTGTACCCCAGGTTTGTTCTTTTCATCCCCGGCCTTTTGGCCCCTTACTGTTTAACTTTTACCTTATTTGTTGAATCCTTCATTTTGACTTTTCATTCTTTGTATTCTGTTGTCTTGAAAGAACCAATGTAATATTTACTAATATCAGATAGCTGTGCGTGTCTGGCCTCAGCAGTTACCTCAGTGGAAAGGTGTGATCCATGCTCAGCCTCAGAACCTGAGCGCCCTTTGTGTAAATACCATTCATCTTAACTTTTCTTGGTCAAAAAAAGAGGCTTACAATTTGCCTTGAAGAAATTGGGGCGTGCTAATAGCAAGGCATTTAGGTTGGGTTTGGGGGTGGTATGTATACTTGTTTGCTTGCAGAAGTCGTTGAACAGTGTATCAAATATAAATCTTACAGAATTTTATTCTGTGCTGACATTACCTATCAGCTATACTGCTGTGTTTCAGTTTATCTAGGAGCTTATTTTCTGCCATATTAAACATTTTTATGTGGTGATTGCCTCATAGATGGCTTCCTTTATCATTTTGGCTTACAAGCAGAGATTTAAGAGAATACACAGAACCTAAAAGCTTTTGCAATAGCATGGAAATGCAATTAATGGTTCAAGTGCCCAGGTAAAATCTAAATGGATTGGGCTTATGTTTACCTTTATTTTTCTTGCCTGCTCTGAAGGCTGCTGTTTGAGAGGTTAGAAATCTAGACACTGTCCCCTGTGTTTCTGTGTGAGAGCAGGAGAAAATCTTTGTCAGACTGCATAGCTTGTCTTTGTGTCCTGTTGGAACAAATAATAGGACACCTTGAAAGGAATTGGACTTTCTGGTGTAAAATGTAATAGATAATCCTAAACAAATCTGTCTATCTGATTGTATATATAGTATGTTTTTAATTCCTATGTACTTGGATATTTATGGACATTATTGTTTGATTCTCACAAGAACCCCTGTAGGCAGGTATTCTTCTCATTTTATAGACTAAAGTAATGCTGAGAGACCTTGTCTAAGATATTACTTGGTAGAAGGTGTATTCAGTTCCAGGCCTTCCTCCCTAGGTCAGTGCTCTGTGTATACTCCGTGGATGCCCCGTGTGTGTTGCTTTCTTGTCAGTCTTCTGTAGTTATTGAGTTGCCTTTGGCCTGGGAGAGATACAAGAAACTTAGAAACAAAGTCCCGAGAAAAAGATTTATAGGCCTTTGGGTCTTAGAGGTTAGGATAAAAGTGGGTTTCATTTGAGCTCTATTGTCATTGGAGGCAGATTTGAATCTTGTGTTTAATTCTCTTTTTTTCTCCTCAGATACTAATGGGGAAAACATTGCAGAGTCTCTGGTTGCAGAGGGCTTGGCCACCCGGAGAGAAGGCATGAGAGCTAATAAGTAAGTCTTCATCACTCTCTGACCCTCTGACTTCCTTCTACTCCACTGGGAGAGCTGGGGTTGCTCAAGGGAGGTTGGGTTGTCAACTTTACCTTGGCTTTGCTGCTTTTTCATTGCTCTCCTCTGACATTAACTGGGTAACCTCTGGTGCTGTTTGGCTTTTAGAACATTCCTGCCCAGGTGTGGATTATTCTGAGCCAATAGGTCATTCACCATTTGATGTATGTAACTCTTAAAAAGCAGGCATACCAGGCAGCTTTAGTCTTCATATCATAAGACTCAATAGGCTATATCTTAAAGTATAGATCAGGGATGGGGAACATTTTTTCTGCCAAGAGCCATTTGGATATTTATAACATCATTTGAGGGCCATACAAAATTATCAACTTAAAAATGAACCTGCTTTGGTCATTTAATTAACTCACCCTTACTGCTTGGTAGGACCAAATCAAATGATTTTGAAGGCTGGGTGTCCCCACCCCTGTCATAGATATTCAGCTCTTGAGTATCTATCCATCCATCTCAAAAGATTCATTGAGTACTTACTATGTGCCAGGTTGTGTTCTAGACACTGAGAAGAGCAAACATACTTAGCTTCTGCTAACATTTTAATGGGGAGACAAGAAACAAATAAACAAATAGATATCATGTGCAAAGAATAAGTGCAATGAAAAATAAAGTGGAGAGAATAAATACCAAGTAGAATTCAAAGCAAAATCTGTTTAGAATTTAAACTAAGGGCTCAATTTTTTTTATTTTGTTTTAAAGTAAGGGAAATGTTAACTCTCTCCAAAGCCTTTGAAGTCTGTTTTGGTCTATGGATCTGTAGATACTTAATTAGTAGTAGGTAAAAATGGATTTGTTTAGCTAAAAGCATTGTGAACTTATTAGAAATGAGTGTCATATACAGAGGCTGTATAGTATGTGTCATGTTGTCCTTCACCAGTGTTGGCACTCAGTAGGATAAGTTGCACCTGACTTTAATTAACACTTTAGTCTCTGAAAAGTGATAAGCTACATCAGTAATTTTTAGGCTAAAGGTGGTGTTTGAATCATTAAGTCCTTGCTGTATTATATGACTGTTGTCACTGTAGAATGACTTTGGATAAATGTTAAATGGACTGTGCTAATAATGGGAATGAGCAAAGGCAAAAATGCACTTTTTGCATTCTTCCCGTCATCTTAGTCTTGGGGTCCAGTCATTCACCATAAACTTCTGTGATCCTTTTTGACTTCATAGAATCATTTGCTGGGAATTCGTTGAATTAGAACACTTGTCTTAGGTGGTGTTTTTGGAAGCATGCTGAAGTTGTATCTTAAGGACAATTGCTGGCATGATTTTACAACATCCTCACCTCTGCCATAGATATTCAGTTTCAGTTTCAGAATATTTATCCTTCCATCTCAAAAGATTTTAGGAATTCAATTTGCAACCAGAATGAATAATTTTTAAAAAACTCATAGTAGGATTGTAGGATCTCAACAAATAAATCTCCACTGGTATACCAATCGTTTTTTTCTTCAAAGTTGTCTTTTTATATATATACTAGAGGCCCAGTGCACAAAATTTGTGCACGGTGGGAGGTGGGTGGGGGGTGGAGGGTGACCCTCAGCCCAGCCTGGATCCTTTCCAATGTGGGACCCCTCAAGGGAAGTCTGCCTGCCCATTTAGGCCCGATCCCAGTGAGATCAGGCCTAAATGGGCAGTTGGACATTCCTCTCACAACCCAGGACTGCTAGCTCCCAACTGCTTGTCTGCCTGCCTTCCTGATTGCCCTTAACTGCTTCTGCCTGCCAGCCTGATCACCCTCTAACCACTCCCCTGCCAGCCTGATTGATGCCTAACTGCTCCCCTGCCAGCCTGTTTGCCCCTAACTGCCTTCCCCTGTGGGCCTGGTCACCTCTAACTGCCCTTTCCTGCAGGCCTGGTCTCCCCCAACTACCCATTCCTGCAGGTCCAGTCACTCCCAACTTCCCTCCTCTACCAGCCTGTTTATCCCTAACTGCAGACTTTATTGCCCCCAGCTGTGCTCCCGTGCAGGCCTGGTCCTTCCCAACTGCCCTCCCATACTGGCCTGATCGCCCACAACTGCCCTCCCTTGCAGGCCTGGTCCCTCCTAACTGCCCTCCCCTGCTAGCCATCTTATGGTAGCCATCTTGTGTCCACATAGGGGCAGAATCTTTGATCACATGGGGGCAATCATCTTGTGTGTTGGAGTGATGGTCAATCTGCATATTACTCTTTTATTAGATAGGCTAGAGGCCTGGTGCATGGGTGGGGTCCCCTGAAGGGTGTCCCGGATCAGGGTGGATGTTCCCTTGGGGTGTGGAGTGGCCTGGGCGAGGGGCCTGTGGTGGTTTGCAGGCCGGCCAAGTCCCCTGACGACCCAAGCGGAGGCCCTGGTATCTGGGATTTATTTATCTTCTACAATTGAAACTTTGTAGCCTGGAGCAGAGCCAAGCCTTCTGCTCACTCCTTTTCTGTTGGGATTTATTTATCTTCTAAAATTGAAACTTTGTAGCCTTAAGCAGAGGCCAAGGCAGGCCAGGGCTGCAGAAGCTTGGCTTCCTCCATCACCAGGGGAAACCCTAACCTCCTCCTCTCTCCAGCTCTGTTGCTGCTGCCATTTTTGTTGGGATTTATTTATCTTCTATAATTGAAACTTTGTTGCCTTGAGTGGTGTGTGGAAAGCTTAGCTTCCTTCATCACTGGGGAAACCCAAGCCTACTTCCTGCTCGCTACGTGGTCCTAGTCATCTTGGTGAGGTTGCTTTGCATACTCACTCCTGATTGGCTGGTGGGCGTGGCTTATGGGGCGTGGCTTTTGGATATAATGGAGTGATAGTTAATTTGCAATTACTCTTTTATTGGATAGGATTTATTGATTTCAGAGAGGAAGGGAGAGAGAGGGAAACATCAATGATGAGAGGGAATCATTGATCGGCTGCTTCCTGCCTGCCTGCCCCACACTGCTGAGCGTGTGCCCTAACCAGAAATTGAACTGTGACCACCTGGTTCATAGATTGGTGCTCAACCACGGAGTTATGCCTGCTGGGCTCCTTAAAGTTGTCTTGACTTAAAACCTTCTTTTCTTGTTTTTAAGGCTTGATTGTGTCTCTTAAGCTACATTTTTTTAAATTAAATCTTTATTATTCAGATTATTACATTTGTTTTTCTTTTTTCCCCTCCATAGCACCCCCCCACCCAGCTCCCACCCTTCCCTCCCTCCCGTTGACCTCATCCATAGGTGTATGATTTTTGTCCAGTCTCTCCCTGTACACCCCTTCCCCCCTGAGAATTATCAGTCACGGGTGGGTCTGGAGCAGCAAGTCCTCCGCGGGCTCCGCCGTGAGTGACTCTTCAGTCCGCAGGCCGATGCTCTACCCACTGAGCACACCTCCTCCTGCTGCCACAGCGGCAGCACACACACGTAGGGGAGGGCGGGAGGCCGCGGGGGGCCGCGGGGTAGCAGGGGTTAAGGGAACCAGCACCGGCGCTCGCTCCTGCAGGTCCGGCTCGGCCCGAGCCGTACCGGAAGCCCTGAGGGCAGGTGCCCTGGCGGCTCTAGAGCTGAGGACGCACCGCTCAGCCTCAGCCTCAGTGCGAGGGTCTCAGCGCCTCACGCTCAGCACGAGGATCTTAGCGCCTCAGCCTCAGCACGAGGGTCTCAGCCTCAGCCTCAGCACGAGGGTCTCAGCGCCTCAGCCTCAGCCTCAGCACGAGGGTCTCAGCCTCAACACGAGGGTCTCAGCGCCTAAGCCTCAGCCTCAGCCTCGGCACGAGGGTCCCAGCCTCAGCCCCAGCCTCAGCACGAGGGTCCCAG
>JAAGEH010000307.1:57831546-57894695 GCA_011751065.1 Lasiurus cinereus | reverse complement strand
GTGGTTCTGGATGATGTCCGTTCTGTCTTTTAGTTGTAGTTTTGAAATTGTTGTGCGAGGCAGCAGTGTAGGTGTTTACCTATGCCGCCATCTTGGATTCTCCAAGCTACATTTTTTTTTTAACTGAATTCTATATGTGATTTTGGTTCCCTGAGGATATGATTATCTTTTTAGGTGGGATTAGAAAGGTAGTTAAGACTTCCTGTTTAAATCAGGGGTCCCTCCTTAGATATTCTTACTGATCGAGGTGGGAGATTGCATTTATGCCTGCAGTCACTGATGGACCTAGGCATCCAGACTGTGGAAAGGCCATGCAGGTTACTTGTTTTGCTCACATGTGTGTGAGAGAAGAGCAGAACCATTTCTGATTTTGTTTATCTGCTGACTTTCTGGCTGCTCTTGTATATAGTGTGGTTTCCTGCCTGATGAAGGAGAAGTCTTTCATTTTCAAACTGCTGTTGCTTAGCTGACCTTAGTGAATTATATAAGTAGTTTTGGGGTAACATTATCTGCAATAACAGTATTTGCTTTGCATTCTCTAGCCCTGTTCTGTGGGTAACAGGGAGTAAGGGTGGTTTTTAGTCACTTTCTCTGCACTGTGTCCTGCTGGGCTCTGCCTGGATTTCAGTTCCCAAATCTGGAAAGTTAAATGAAGCTGTACCCCCTGGAGCAGCTTCCCTCTGAGCCACCAACTTGTTCTCTTGTAATCACTGATGGTGGCAGTGCTGAGATATGTATTCTTTGGATCTTCTCATTAAATGCTTTTACGTTTGAATCTATTGTTGGAACAAATCTTTAATCTTGAAGTTACACTCATGGTGTTTTTCTGTTTATAGGCTTGGGTCTGAAGCTATTGATCTGAAATCAATGCTTTGGTCTCTTCAAAGGAGACACATTTCTGTGGTGAGCTCACTAACCATCCATGTTTATTTTTCATGTCCCAGTCCTGAGCAGAACCGGCTTTCGGAGTATGAGGAACAAGCAAAGGCAGCTAAGAAAGGGATGTGGAGTGATGGGAATGGTTCACATACTATCCGGGACCTCAAGTATACCATTGAGAACCCAAGGCACTTTGTGGACTCACACCACCAGAAGCCTGTTAATGGTGAGGTTGGCGGGCAAAGACAGATGTGACTTGGGGGTGATTTCTTTCTATTTGCTCTCAAGCTTCTTGAGATTTATAAAGCCTTTTTTGCTTATTTACTATCTACGGGGACTTGTTAAGGGTAAAATAACACAGTGGTATTTTGGAAGAAAACTTGTTCCAGTTCACATGGGTCACATCAGACATACTTTGCAGAGGTTTATCTTTGCTGGTATAGGGTGGCAAATTGCTGGTATTTTTGCACTTTGGGGATCTTCCTGTTTTCTAAAAGATGGCTACTTACATCTTTGTAACTGTCCTTATTTTTATTTTTATTTTTTATTTTTTAAACAAATATTTTTTTTTAAATATATTTTTTTACAGAGAGGAAGGGAGAGGGATAGAAAGTCAGAAACATCGATGAGAGAGAGACATCGATCAGCTGCCTCCCGCACGCCCCCTACTGGAGTTGTGCCCGCAAGCAAGGTACATGCCCCCGACCGGAATCGAACCTGGGACCTTTCAGTCCACAGGCCGACTCTCTATCCACTGAGCCAAACCAGTCTCGGCTGTAACTGTCTTTAGATGTATAAAGAAGTGTATATTCTTTATACATCTAAACACACACACACACACACACACACACACACACACACACACACAGTATAGTTCTGGCCCTACTTTGAGACCTTGTTAACACTGACTTAGTAAAATTATTGCCAATCCTGAATTGTTGTTAATTATTTTTTAGTGGGCATGTCCTACTAAGATGAGCAACTTACCTTACTGATAACAAAGCTTAGGTATGAGTCATGAGGTCCCATATGGTTCAGAAGACATGGACGGCACTATTGATCTGTGTTCCCCAGGAATAGTTATGGAGGAGTCTGTTGTGTGAATACTCTGCCAGCGCTTCATTATTTTTCAGAGGGAGGCTTTCCAGAGGGTGTTGGGGAGAGGAACTGTGTTCAATGCAGTTCGATTTGGCATTGTTTATCCCTGGCGTGAGTTTTGCTAATGACTTAAGCTATTTATTTTATCATGTAGCTATCATCGAACACGTGCGAGACGGCAGTGTGGTCAGGGCCCTGCTTCTCCCAGATTACTACCTGGTTACCGTCATGCTGTCAGGGATCAAGGTCAGACCACTGGACAACGGGGTGGGTTTAGGGTTTGTTGAAGTGTTCAGTCATGGGTAGATTTTTCTACTTATGGGCTTTGGGTCTGTTGTTTCTTCCTAGTACGGGCCATTAGCATTGGCTAGAGTACTTTAAACTTTGCAGTGGGACAATTCTAATTAGATCAAATAATATTTTTTAAACTTTTAAGAACTTAGGGTCTGTTTGGAGTAGGCTGTGCAGGGAGATGGTAAAAACCCAGCAGTGGAGGATGGGAGGCTCTAAAGTTTTCTGAGTTTGGCTTATCTTAATGTGAAATACACATTTTGATTGAAAAAAAAAATGCCAAGGCTTTAATGCCAGGCATTAATGAGTTTTTTCTTGGAAAAGGGGTCATTTCCAGCTGTAATTGAAATTATTTTCCCCGTGATAACATGAGTTTTATTTGGCTTGCCATGAAGTCTGAGATGATGCTATTTCCAGTTACTTTTCACCAGTATGTTTTGAAAAGTGTTGGAAGACCTGCCCTGAGACTTTCCCCAGTGTAGCCTTGTTGGACAGTGCTTTTTGGATGGCTCAGTGTGGCGTGTGTTGAGCACTCAGGTTTAGGCTACGTTACTCACTCACCTTACTTTTGCTGTAGTGCCCAACTTTTCGACGGGAAGCAGATGGCAGTGAAACACCAGAGCCTTTTGCTGCAGAAGCCAAATTTTTCACCGAGTCTCGACTGCTTCAGAGAGATGTTCAGATCATTCTGGAGAGCTGCCATAACCAGAATGTTCTGGGTACCATCCTTCATCCAGTGAGTGTGCCATGCCAGCTGGACTGTATGGGTTTGTTGCATCTACTGGTTTTTGCAGCATTTGCAAGTGAGATGTCAAATTTGACAGATCTGTGCAACTTTTCACTTTTAGGAAATTAATCTCAAATGTGACTGAATTTATAAGGGGAAGAGGAACAATGATATCACTTATTTTTCTAAGTCTGGTCATAGAAGTTGTGCACAGGGAAGGTGGGAGATTGCCACGTCTATTAGAAGTGGCACTGAAACTTGAACAATAGATTTGGCGAGTTTGCATGTTGGTCTAGAAGTTACTTATTTGGAGTATTGGTAGAACTATGACGAGGAAATCTTTTAATGGAAAAATTATGTTGTATGTGCGAGGCCTTATCCAGTTTTTCTCTAACTCGGCTATTGAGCAGGAAATAGACTTTATATGTTCTGACTATTGGTGCATTGTACCTTATTGTATATTTTGATAGGTTATTCTTGGACAGAAAATGACCTTTTTTTTTTTTTTTTTAAATATATTTTATTGATTTTTTACAGAGAGGAAGGGAGAGGGATAGAAGGTTAGAAACATCGGTGAGAGAGACATCGATCAGCTGCGTCCTGCACGCCCCCTACTAGGGATGTGCCCGAAACCAAGGTACATGCCCCTGACCGGAATCGAACCCGGGACCTTTCAGTCCGCAGGCCGACGCTCTATCCACTGAGCCAAACCGGTTTTGGCGTGACCTTGTTTTTTAACACCCAAGTTTGAGTGGATTTTCATTATTATAATCTATATCCAATACAGAGTAAACTGTTACTTATAATTCAGTTAGAGAATTCTTCTTTCATAGCAGTTGTGAGGGCTGGGAGGCTTGCTTTGAAATATGCCAAGGTCATGTCTGTTTCTTCTAGAGTGCTAGCTGTCTGCCGATGTCCTACCAGATGGCTCTGTGTCATAGCAGAATGTGAGCTGTAATTCACATTGGGCAAAATGTAGCTTAAGTTATTCCCTTAGTCAGCTGGTTCTTCAGCTTTGCCCTTATGAAAAGGGGAGTAAGTGCTGATTTTAGCGAAGGAAATAATAAAGTGTAATCTCTACTAAAGATTAACATCCTCTTCTGCCCACAAGAAGAGCTATTGAAATGTCAGTTCTATTCAATGTCACTAACATTTATCCGATTCCTATTAAGTGAGAGTTACTATGCTGGTGTTGTGAGGATATGAAGCCAAGTTTGTGGAGAGGAGTCACAAGATAGCTTAGGGCTGGTTTCTTTCTTTCTTTCTTTCTTTTTTTTTTTTTTTTTGGGGGGGGGGGGGGGGGGCTAGTTTCTTAATGAGGAAACTAGCTCTAGGGTTTTATTTTTGGTATTGTTATTTAAACGAACTGCAGATTAGATATGACTATGTTAATTGTGTCAGAGGACTAGAGAAATTATTCACTTGCCATCAAATTTAATCTTTGCCTGCTTTCTCATGTGCCTTGTTTTTCAGAATGGCAACATCACAGAGCTCCTCCTGAAGGAAGGTTTTGCACGCTGTGTGGATTGGTCAATTGCAGTGTACACTAGAGGTGCAGAAAAGCTAAGGGCAGCTGAGAGGTAAGGTCTATCAGGGAAACCCTCCAGCAAGGATCTTGTTAAGGATCTTTGGGGAAAGTAATCTAGTGTTCTCTCACTTAGCTACACCAGTGTCCATTTTATTTCAGTAAAGGATTAGGGAAATTACACTATTGCCAGATGTTGGGCATCATTTAATACCAGTGATCTTGATCTCCAGTATCTAGAAGGGTTCAGCAATCTGGAGAACGGGCTATGCATAGATTATATAAGAGTCCAGAGACAATAATTCATAATTTTGAAAGGCATATTGGGGACAGGGGAAGGAAAGGGCAGAGGAGGTTGGCTGAAGAAATCAAGTTTTCCTTGTCTCAGGACCCCTTGCTTTTTATTAGCACAATTTGTCCTAAGGCAAGGTGGAGATACACACTTCAAAGGGTAGGGTTTCCATACAGAAGCATTGTCAGACTGAGGAATTGCCTTCAGCTGTTCAGGTGTTTGGCCAACAGGAGGCAATAATGTGTCGATTAAGATGCCCTGAGCCATCTGGCAGCAAACAATCAATTTAATGCATCCTTTTTATGTTTGGGGAAATGCCTTTAGCCATACCCAACAGGTGACAACATATGTGACTCAGCCCTTGTTGAGTCCCCAAGTTCCATCAACTTTTTGATGAAACTCTTGCAATTATAACATGATGGAACTGGCTTCCAGCCTTACACCAGAGGCTAGGATCTCATAGAGGACTTTTAAGTCTCTAGGTTCAGTGGAATTCAGTACTATATAGTAAGACTATATATTTTTACCCAAGACATTATTCTTCACCTGATGGGCTTTTTTAATGTTTTCAGGTCACTTTTTTTCTTTTACAAGCCTCCAATTCAGGGTTTTAGGTATTTGGGATGGAATAAACTTGAAGTTCATTTGAGGGCAATGAAATTGCTTACCAGCTATTCCCAAACAGGCTGTGATGGAAAGACTGAGCCTATAAGCCTAACACAGGACCATTCAGTGCTGTTGTGAGGCCTAGTGTTGTCCTAATTTATTTAGAACTTTTAATGCAACTATGAAGTGCTGTTGTCATGTTTTTGGCTAGATGCAGATGAAAAAATAACTTATTTCGGAAAAAAAGAATAGTGGATTGGGGGTGTAGCTCATTCACTTAGTGGAGTAGATGGAAGGAAATGAAGCAGGTAGCAAGAGTAGATGAATAGAGATGATGGTCTGGGATACATTTAGCAAAGACTACTGACCACTGATGACCATGTTCTACTCTCCAGGCTCGTGTGGCTCATTTCACAATTATAAAATAATACTGGACTTGATAACTTCACATTTTTGCCTTTGAGGCACACAGCTAAGAGATGTGCAAAAACAAGAATTGAATGCCTATAATTTCCTTCCCTTCTCTTAGGTCTTCTACATCCTTCTACACCTGTAAGCAGGAATACTTGCGACCTTTTATAAAAATAGATTTTAATCTGGGGCATTTGATATGGTATGTCTGACAAAAGTAGGTTAAGAAAAGCATAACTATTATATACAAGTTGAATTAATCTTTAATGTTACACAATTACATTCAATTCAAACATGCAATACTTTTTATCAAGTACAGCATTCCAAATATTTCTGATTAATCTGTAATGCTCATTTTGTTTTTGGTACAGAAAATCCTGTCAGTCTGTTATTCTAAATTATTATTTTGCTTGATAATTGTTATTGCATTCTTTAACTTTCTACCTCTCTCTTAAGAAAGTGAGTATGATGATAGTAGTATCTACATGTTTTATAACATCTTCAGGAGATTTTATAGATTATTCAGAGAATGCTTATCTTTATAAAAGAGATATAGATCAAGGAACAAAAATCATATTTTGATGACATGATGTCTTGCCTGCATCCTGTATTTGACTTGGTTGTGTGGTTGGTAAATCTCTATCAAAGTACTTCATGTATTTTAAAACTACTACAATGTGGCTTTGTCTTTTTCTCATTTTAGCGTTTCTTTAAAAACAGTTGCAAAACTGTTTTTGAAATATAGTTCCTTTTTCTGCACATGTGAAACAGCTGCTCATTGATTTTTTTAAAGCTTTGCACATACTCCATTTACCTTTCTCAGTCTGACTCAAAGAATATCTACTTTAGTATTTGAAAATATTTCTGCCAACATGACTTTTTTACTTTTTTTGTTGTTATTCCTCACCCGGGGATAATTTTAGAGGGAAGAATGGAGGGGGAGAGAAAGAGAGAGAGAATGGGAGAAACATTGATGTGAGAGAGACACATTGATTGGTTGCCTCCCTAATGTGTCCCAACCTGGGCTGGGGATTGAACTTGCAACCCATGTATGTGCCCTTGATTGGGAATTGAACCTGTGACCTTTCAGTTTGTGGGCCAGCGTTTAATCACTGAGCCCATAGGCCAGAGTGATTTTTTTTTTTTAAGTTTTTGTTAGTGAACTTCTATTGTAGTTTTGTCCATTTTTCCTATTTTTATATGCACTACAGTGACAATTTTGTTCTTGTTTTCCATGTAAGATTTGGGTAGCTGATAAAGTTTTCATAATTCAAATGTAAATTGAGCAGGCCTATTTATTTAAAAAATATAAGGTGGGGCAAAAGTAGGTTTACAGTTGTGAGTACATGAAACATAGTTTATTCTTATATTATTTATTATTGTATTTTCCATATGAACAACTGTGAGCCTACTTTTGCCCTACCCTGTATATTTGTTTAATATATGTATTCTTCCCATTTGAAAGAACATTTGCTGTTTGTTATTCCAATGCCCTAACATATAGTAATCACTGAGGAGATCCTGGATAAGCCCAAGAGCTAATTTTCCTGGTAGACTTGAATTGTCCATTTTCAAAAAATTGCATATTTAGAGCCAATATACCATTGATGAGTTTATGGTTTATATATGCATCTTGGATGGTTGCTTATATAGTTTTTCTTGTGGCTGATGTCACACTTTAATCTAATTTGACTGATTGCCTTTCTCCTTGGTGCTTTCTTGGTGGTAGGATCATGTACTCTTTGCTTCCATGGCAATGGTGGATTCTCTTTGCTGACCTAATCTGTCTGAATGATTTGCATCCTTGCTTTTTGTCAGATTTGCTAAGGAACGCAGGCTGCGAATATGGAGAGACTATGTGGCTCCCACTGCTAACTTGGACCAAAAGGACAAGCAGTTTGTTGCCAAGGTGAGTCATTCTCAGCATCTTGAGATGCATAATGATTGTTGTTAAGGCTATTGATAATACAGAAATTTGAACAATCAATCAAAAGCTGAAGCATTCTTATTTCAGGGCAAGCCAGTGGTGTGTAGAGGTGTATGCATGATTGCACATATGTATTTATTGTAGGGGACTTATGCACCATAAGACCTTTAAAATTTGTTTTTGTAAAATTGCGTCATTTCATTAGAAGTTCATATGTTAAAGTTGTGGACATTACCATTTTGAAATATCACTTATATTTTAGGGGTTCTTTTTGTCTGCTTAGAAAATGGCATTCTCTTAGATTTTTCTATGCCCAAATGTACATGGCCTCAAGTTTCTCTTTTGTTTTAGAACTCTCATGGTTTTCGATTTTTTTTCTAATGTGATGGTTTTTTTTTTTCGAGAGCTCTCCACTGCTGTGTCCTGGAATGGATTTCTTTGAAGGAAACTAGAACTACTAAATAGATTATTTGGTTCCATTGGTGGTGCTGTAAAAGTGTTTTTTCTTGCCCTGGCTGGTGTGTCTCAGTGGTTAGAGTGTTGGCCTGTGCACCAAAGGATTGAAAGTTCGATTGCCCGTCAAATACCTGGGTTGCTGGTTAGATCCTCAGCCTCAGTTGGGTGCATTTGGGAGGCAGCCAGTTGATGTCGCCTTCCCTCCCTTCTCTCCCTTCTTCTCTGCCTGTCTCCCTTCCTCCCTCTCTCCTTCCCTCTAAAAATCATAAAGTGTTTTTCTTAGTTACAGGCTTTGGTATCTTGGGAGGGAGGGTGGGCAGACCTGTTCTCACTTTCCTCAAGTGCTGTAATGTTTTCCAACCTATTTTTACTTTTGGCAGGAAATGCTGGGCACTTTGTCTTTATGGACTAAAAGTGGTTAAATATTTATATATATCCTCTAACTGAGAGGTAGGTGGCTGTCCCAAATATCGCCGAACAGTTTAATATTGAAAGCCACTAGGTGGCACTGTCAGCCTGAAAAATCCTGGAACGATTTATCTTAGAATAGTTAAATTTTAACAAAGTCTCTGAGGAATTGGCTCAATTCCTTCACTTTCTTTTTTATGATGCTCACAGGAATAGGTCACAGAGCGCTCAAGTGATCCCTTTCCGTTTTCTAGTATATGGTTTCCAAGCAGTAGTCAAGTTAACCATAACTACACCTTTTAGTGGACATCAGTGGGAGTAATTCCTGGTTGGTTACTCCCTATGGGTTTTCCCATTCTGACACAGACTAGGAAGGATCTTGGCTTTCTTGCTATGTGAGGGCTGTGCTGGCTTGGAAACCTAGACATAGGTGGCTGCTCCATTTAATTGGAACTTACTTGGTTATGCTTATGTTTCCTATAATCTCTTCTATTTGAAGACTGTAGCTACACAATGAAAGGATGTTCATTCACTGAACAAGGGAGGCAGGCATTCTACTTTTACCATCCTAACTTTGAGGCCTTGTGATATTAGTAATGCAGATGAAATTCCCAATTACCATGTACTGTCCCTACCAACCCCCTTCTCAGTTGTAGAGAAACCTAGAAGATTTTGAGGTTTTGGGCCTTTGATAGTTGGGGAACTAAGATATTGCTGAAGAAATTCAAAATATTAGGTGACTGAGTCAGTAATTTTGTATTTATCTTACACCTGACTTTATTGGTAACTAGAAAAGGGACAGTTGGCTTTAGAAACATTTCGTTCATTTCAAAATCCAAGATCTCAGGATCCATTTTGTGTTTTTGGTCTTTTCTGTTTAGTTTTAAAACATGGTGAGGCTTTTTTCATTACAATCAAAGTTTTTTTCATTACAGTGCCAGGATACAGGAGATTGCTTCTAATAACTATTTAATTGAGGGTTATGATGAATAATCATTTTCCTGGAATATCTTACATTTATGTCATATGGGTAGAGAATACAGAGAAAAATGTGTTTAGGTAGTTAAATGGTTTTAAAATTGTTTTTTAAAAATTTTCAGCATTATTTGTCTTTTTAAAACAAGGAAAAAAAAAAGCATAAAAAAGACAGAAAGAGCCAAAACCGGTTTGGCTCAGTGGATAGAGCGTCAGCCTGTGGACTGAAAGGTCCCAGCTTCAATTCCGGTCAGGAGCACGTACCTTGGTTGCTGGAGGCAGCTGATCGACGTTTCTCTCTCATCGATGTTTCTAACTCTCTAACTCTCTCCCTTCTTCTCTGTAAAAAATCAATAAAATATATTATAAAAAAAAAAAAAGACGGAAAGACATTTATACTTGAAGAAACTACTATGACAAAGTTGACTGTCTACCACAGGGGTTGGCAAACTATGGCCCATGGGTAGAGTTTGTCCCACCACTTGTTTTTGTATGGTCTGCAAGCTAAGAATGGATTTTACATAAAAAAAAAATGATTTGTAGCACATGAATGTTAGATGCAATAAAAATTCGGGTCATGAATAAATTGGAATGTAGCCACATCTGTCTGTTTACATGCTGTCTGTAGCTGTTTTCGTGAGTGGCAGAGGTGATCAGTTGTGAAACCGTATGGCTTGCAAAGCAGAAAATATTTGATTTCTGACCCTTTACAGAAAAGTTTGTTGACCCTTCATCTATACTTGACCTACTCATAGTGCCTTGATATTAGGAACTTAAGCCAGAATGTAAATCAAGGCATTGATTGCTTCTTTTCATCAAGAAAAGCTTGCTACAGAAAAAATGTCAGCAGTGTTCTCAGTGATGTAGTTAATTTATGTTCTAGTACAAGTTCCTTATATCATTGCAGACTGGTAGCTACTTTTGAGTAGTACTGATCTGTAATCTTTGGTATGTAATTTTTATATTTTTAAGCTTTTATTTTAATAAGACTTTAAAGAACTGGCTTATTAAGAAATGAACTTTTCAATTTTTCTCTCCCTTGAGGCAGCCATTTTAACTTGGCAATCCCTACCTCTGAATAGAATCTTTATATTGCTCTTTTTTACTTTTTCAGTGTTAGATATATCTTCTTTTCTTCACACCATGAAAGATGAGGATTTAGTTTTTTTATTCCTGCACACATATTCATGTGGGTTTGCCTGTAGTTTTAATTAATCCTCCCATTAGGACTTTATCATAATTCTGGTTCAAATAATATTCAAAGTTTGGTGGGGAAATCTTAATCACTACTGAGCCATATAGCATATTATGACTACTTTTCATTTCCTGCACTATTTTTTGTTTTACCTAGAGTTAATAATTTAAAAATGTACCTATAGTTTGTATATACAGATTATTTTAACCCTCAAGAGTCTACTTGTCTAAACCTTCTCTGAAGGCATTGATTTAGTCTGTTAATTTTATCTTTTCAACAGTACTTTCCAGGAGCCTTGTGACTTGTACCAATCTGGACTATTTCTTTTTCTCTGATACAGAACTGTCATAATTGGATTTCTTCACCATTATCCTGGAATGTGGTTTCTGTTGTGTGTGTGTATGTGTGTGTGTGTTTTGCCTTATTACCTGGATTTGAAACTATGTTTTGCTGAATTCCATGGCTTATGCTTCCTTTTATTTTAATTTTAATCCTCACCCAAAAATATGTTTACTTGTTTTATTGATTTTAAAGAAAGAAGTGGGGGGAGGGGAGGGAGAAAAGAGAGATAGAGAAAAAGAGGGGAAGAGAGAGAGAGAGAGAGACATCGATGTGAGAGAGAAACATGGAACAGTTGCCTCCTATACGTACCTTGACTAGGGATTGAACCCACAACCTAGGTATGTGTCCTGGTCAGGAATTGAACCTGCAACCTTTTGATGTATGGAACAACCCTCTAACCAACGGAACCACTTGGCCAGGCACTGTGGCTTCTTTTTTACCATTTAATACTTTATTTTGTTGGCACAGATTCTCTATCTTCTTGGTAAAAAAGTGCTTGATAGATAAATATTTTATAACATTTCATGTCTTTTATAATTACAACTTGATAGTTCATCTGGGCATAGAATTTTGTTAGAAGTTATTTTCCTTTGGAATTATGATGACATTGCTTCACTGTTATTTAGCTATTAGAGAATTTTTGTTTTCTTGTTTTTTAGAGGCTTAAAAATCATTCTGATTTCTTGTCTTTGTATGATCTTAGCAAATCCTTTTTTTCTTTGAAATTTTAGTGATGTATTTTATTTATGTGTGAACAGAGTTTATTTTTTTGTTCTCTGAATGTTTTTTCTTATTACTATTTTAAAAACAACATCTACTTGTTTCAGAAATGAATATCATATTAGCTTTCTGAGAAAATTATTACAATCTTTTGAGAAATTTCTTCTTGCATAGTGTATGTTCTCCAAGTTGTTTATTTTGGTCCCTTATTTTTCCATATTAAAGGCTTTCTTTCCTTTTTTTTTAGAGGCTTTCTTAAATAAGAGGATTTCTCTTATTTAATAATGAGGTATTGAACACTGGGTCCGAAGCAGTGGACTTATGTATCGGTGTATATCTTGAAATCCAGGTGCTTCTCCCCTCCCACCCCACTCCCCAATATGCTTTTATTGATTTCAGGGAGAGGAAGGGAAAGGGGGAGAGAGAGAGAAACATTGATGAGAGAGAAACATTAATTGGCTGCCTGCTGCACACTTGCTACTTGGGATTAAGCTGACAACCCGGGCATGTGTCTTGACTGAGAATCGAACCTGTGTTCTCTAAGTGCATGGGATAATGCTTAACCAACTGAGCCACACTGGCCAGGCCCAGCTGCTTCTTAAATAAGCTTTAAACCAGTGGTTCTCAACCTTTCTAATGTCTCGACCCTTTAATACAATTCCTCATGTTGTAGTGACCCCCAACCATAAAATTATTGTCGTTGCTACTTCATAACTGTAATTTTGCTACTGTTAATGAATCGTAATGCAAATACAGTGGTACCTCGAGATACGAGTGCCCTAACATATGAGATTTTTGAGATATGATTTTTGCTTTGAAATACGAGCAACATTTGAGATAGGAGTCATTGCGCGGATCGGCCGGCTGCACACGACCCACCAGTTTACTGCGACTCAAGCGTCTCATAGTTTTCCACGACTCAAGGTTACGGAACGAATTAAACTCGTATCTCCAGGTACCACTGTATCTGTGTTTTCCAATGGTCTTAGGCTCTACAGCAATGGTTCTCAACTGTGGGTCATGATCCACAGGTTGAGAACTGCTAGCAGGGTTGCTTAAGACTATCAGAAAACAGATATTTACATTACGATTCATAATGGTAGCAAAATTACAGTTATGAAGTAGAAATGACAATAATTTTATGGTTGGGGGTCACCACAACCTGCGGAACTGTATTAAAGGGTTGAGGCATTAGAAAGGTTGAGAACCACTGCTTTAAATCAATCCTAGTCTTGATGATTGGGGGAAATCTGAAATATAAATCAGATTGCTATTGTGTTTGTCACCACTATTTCTATCCATACATCTGCATTCCATCTTCCAGAGTTTTGTTGCTATATTCTTTTCTTCCATTAATTTTTGTCCTTTTAAACTATGACAATAAAATACAATAAAACTTCTTTCTTTCTTTATTTTTTTAAGAGGTATTTAAGGAAGGAACCAAAGTAAATATTTGAGCTTGCTTCAGTTTGTAATTCTCTGTTCCATTGTGAGGCCGTATAATAAATTTATTTAACCAGTCTCCGGTAGGTTGATATTTATATAGTTTATCATTTTCCCATTATTTAGAAAATGGAATAAATCTCTGTAAAAGACAGTCATTTCCTTAGGAATATTTTAGAGTATATTTGCCAAATGGCTCTTTAGAAATGTTAACAAGTGTATACCCGCCTCTGTATGATCATTTCCTAATATGTTGTAGAACAGAGGTTGAACAACTTTTTAAAGCGTCATATAATAAATATTTTAGGTGTTAATGAGTCATATAGTCTTTGTTGTAGCTACTCAATGCTGCCACCATAGCAAGAAAACAACTGTAAACATGTTATATGTGAATGATTGTGCGTGGCTGCATTCTAGTAAAACTTTATTTATAAACAGTAGGCAGTGGGCTGGATGGCCCTTGGACCATAATTTGCCAATCCCTGTTATAGAACATGGGATAGCAACAGTAAATGTAAAAGGAAAAAAATGATCTGCATTTCTTTTCATAACCTAGAGCCCAACTGCAGTTTTGTAATCATTTTACCTGATTTAAAATGTCTATTAAAGCCAAGAAAACCTAAAAAAGGCCTGCGATTCCAGTCTGACAGTCCTACTACTTTTTGCTTTGAGGTGACTTGAAAAGCCTGAACAATTAGAGGTTCTCTCTTTAGCAGTCACCTTAATCTCCTAGGAATTAATTGCTTAGAGAACAGAAAATGTCCTGAAAAGCCCAAGAAAGGTGACCTTTGAACTCATTAATTGAATGCCTTTGGGACACTGTAGGTGATTTCTGGAACTGATGCAACACTGTAGGTCAGATTGTTGACCAAGAGTCTCACTCCTGAGGAATTTGAAACTCAACTAAGTATTCTCTTGATATGTGTGGCCTACTGAAAGACTGGTTTCCATTCTCTACTCAAGCAGCTTCCCTTTTTAAGGAAGGAAATGTAAGGGAAGGGCTCTCCTTGTCTCTCCAGGTTAGCAGAGAAGCATGTTCACTTCACAGTGATTAGCTGAGCCTGCTTGAGACTTTTGTGCCTGTCGTGGCTTGCCAATTTCCTGCCTGCCTTCCCTGTGGCGTTTTAGCTGATCTGTGCTGTTTGTGGCCATATGGTCCCCTGAGCACGTGGCTTGGTTTCCCTGTCCCTTCTGCTGTATGCTTAGGCCTTGCAGATTTCACAGACCTCAATAACACACGGGGGGAGGGGGGAGGGGCAGTGGTGGCAGCACGTCCTCAGGAGGTGAGTCTTCTCACTCCCCTGTTTGGTGAAGGGCCTCTAGCTTGGTTCTCTGTACCAATTGATTACTTAAAAATACAGAGCCCTGGAAGCGGTACTTTGAGGGCAGTGGTTTCTGCTTTTAAGGAGCTTTCCCTTTGGGGCTCTGACTGGGAGATTGCCCTAAGTAATAAACTCTGTGGTATTGGTGGCCATGTCCCATTTTGGAGGTGAAGTTATAAGCTATCCCTGGAAGCGGTGGATTCTAGTACTTACTTGTTTTGGTCCTGATTATTTTTTGCTGCGTGTCCAGTCAGAGCTTTGAAAGGAATTCATTATTATGTCTCTCTAAGATGGTTCTTAAGCAAGGATACTTGTTAATATTTTTGGCATTATCTAGACTTTTCCATTATATTCCCATTTTGGTAATATGGAGAGAACAAGAAAATACTAGCTACTTCCTTGACTTTTTTGTCATAGAGCTTTTCGATGAAGTTCTGTTGATGATCTGGTTGGGAAGATAATCTCTGTTATGCCAAAAGAGATCAAGACTTGGTTTATACCACGAAAGCAAAATGAAAAGCAGCTTTCAGATGAGATTTGTTCTTATTGTCAAACTGCAGAATAACTATTAACCGTGAAGTTAGAATCAATGCTAAAATGATGATGCTAAGTAATATACTTGAGTATTTTAGTAATGTGAGTGTGTCTTCTTAAAAAAAAAAAAGACTTGGTTTATAACTTAAGTTAGCAAACTGCCGATAAGAAAAGAAAATGGTTGAATTAGAAAAGATTTGTGAAAAAAATATTTATCTGGCTTTTTAATTTGGGATTTTATTTTTTTGGAATAATTTTAGATATACAGAAAAAAATGGGCAGATAGTACACAGGGTTCTGCATTACCCTAACCCCCCCGCCCCCCACAAATTCCCCCTACTATTATCTGACATGAGAATGGCACATCAATTTTAAGTGGTATACCAATATTAATGTTATTTTCAACTGAAGTCCATGCCTGAGTCAGATTTCCTTAGATTTTCTCTAATGTCTGTTTTGTTTTCAAGCATCTCATCCAGGATAGCACACTGAATTTAGTTGTCGTGTTTCATCAGGCTCTCCTTGGGCATGGCAGTTTCTCAGACTTTCTTTGCATTTGATGACCTTGGTAGTGAGGAGTCCTGGTCGGGTGTTCTGTAGGATGCCCTTCTGTGGGAATTTGTCTGATGTCTGGTTTCCTTTGAAGTACTTGTTATAGTGTCCAGTCTGTTTAATCATGTTTAGGTGCCTAGAGGTATTTGCATCAGGAAATTGTGTGCTTAGTATTTATTTTGTCAAGGACACAGGGTAGCACAGCTGTACTTTTCTGGCAAATGGAGAAGGGACTATGTAGGACTCCAGGCCATTGCTATAATAGTTGTGGGGTATTCCTTATTTCACTCATGTTTGGTATTGCTTCAGTAGCATTTATAGGATAAGCTTTGGGGAGAATAGACATAGCATACATGCCTTGGGACCAGCAGATGCAGCTGGATGTCATGATTTCAGAGAGTAGAAAGGTATTCCCTGCTGGTGCCTATAGAAAGCCCTTTTTGGGCTGCTGGTCCTTTTATTCCTATCTGGTACTGATAATTTAGTTATCTTTCGGAATACCAGTGGTTGTGTCTGGGGAGTTATTCTGAGTGTGTCTGTAGCTCAGGAGGCTATTGTAGGCTCTTTTTGTTCATTTTATGTGCACTGCAGGGTTTTAAGAAGTTGAACAGCTCTTCACCACCCAGTGATCACTGTGGATTGGCTTTGCAGATGGGAGTGTGGCAGGAGGCCAGAGATGGGAATGGATGTGCCTTCCTTGCCCCTGACAGCACTCTGCACTTCTCTTGACTTGTGGCAGTCCTTAGCCTACAGTCATCATTATTAAACCACTCCTTTTTCCATTTATGACTGGGCTTCAGGAAATGGTGGGGGATTCAGATTTAGGGCATGTGTTTTTAGTGACTTTTTCAGTGTAGATTTCTGCTCCTGTGCCTTAGGTTATCTCCTAGAGTGTGTGGTATGGTGGTGGGTGTGTGGGTAGACTAAGTAGGAATCTGTAACTTGTGGAGAAAGTGAGGGATGTGGGCATATTTAGAATTATCCTGATGAAAAGTACATAAGAAACCTTACTGTTATAAATATGCCCTGTCACGGTGCTGATGTTCAGGCTTTGGGTAGAAAGCCACTCTGCATTTACCCATTGCACAGCATGTGACCAGAGCCACTCTTTTATTGCCTGTTCCATGCCTCAGCTCTGGAGCTGCTTGTTCTCTGAACACTAATGACACCATTTACAGAGGAATAATAAGTCATAAATCCCCCTTAAATACACACACATGGACACACACATGCACTCCCCATTCACCCCTTCACCAGAAAGCCAAACCTCATTTAGCTGGCAGCGTCAGAGTGTGCAGGTCTTGAAGAGGAGGTTTCTAATCAGGGAGATGCTGAGCAGAGACTGTGTGCTGCTGAGGCCGGAAATTTACAGCTTCAGGAATTCATTCGCTGCTGCTGCTGCTGCTGCTAACGCAATACAGGGGATGACGAGCACCAGTAACTTGTCATAGGGGCAGGCTTAGATCTTCACATTCTATAATTGGGGTGAAGATGTGAACACTGTGATACTTTCCCTGGTTTTATTCCACTCTGAGCATGACTGGAGAGTGGAGAATGTCTAGATATTTCTCATGTCTTAATTATAGGAATTTCTCAATGTTTTTGGCAATTGACAATTCAATGAGTTAGTTTTGGTGTGAGAGGAAATGTGTAGCTCTGTTCATCATTGAGATTTAGGAAGTTGAGATGCCTAATAATTACTCTATTATTCTTTAGGCAATGGCTCTGTACTTTTGAGGGAGGAGCAGTATTGATTTGCTTTACTTAGCTATTTTGCTATTTTGCTTGGCATGGCATTGTGAAACTTTTTCTCTTTGGTTTGAAGGTGGAATCAGAGTGGCATGTACCTGGATACCTAACCCATGGAAAGTTCTGACAACCGTATTATAATTTGTTTCCTTTCACCCAAATGTGGTATTTTAAAGAATAGAGAAATCATCTTTTATTCTTTTGGTCAGTTCTCCAAACTACTGGTGGTATCTTTACAGAATGATGGGTATTAATATCTAGATGGTAGTGGGAACAGGTCTTTGAGGCCTGTCAGTTATAGCATGGTTTTTCCAACCTTGCTGCCTCATGATGGCTGATATTAGATCTGCGCTCTTTTTTCTTTAAGATGCACTCTTTCTCATTTAGTTACTGACTCTGTATTTTTAGTTATGTCTTATGGACTATTTTTAAGTTTTCATGGACATGTTTTTGTGATTGGGCTCTTTTGTGATAAGGGGCTCTTTGATTTGGAGGGTCCTATGCCCTTTGGTGCCACCCATATCTAGGTAATCAACCCTGGCCTTGACTTGGTCCTGGTGTGACCAAAGACCATTGCTTTGGGTACCCTTGGACCTCACCGAGTTTTTCTGACCAGGTGAATTTTAGGTTCTGGCTGTTTGGTTTTGATTGGTTAGCCTTTGTGATAACCAGATCTGTCATAAAGGCTATAGCAGCATGGCTGTGGTTATTTGAGACTGGCTTTTTTCTGTTTTCAGGGTTGCAAGTTAATCTTATGTATAAGGGGAGGAGGAGGAAGGGATTCAAATATATGGTAACAGACTTTTGGGTGTTGAGCACACATTGAATACATACAGATGTTGTATTATAATGTACATTTGAAATTTATGTAATGTTATTAGCCATTGTTGCTCAATAAATATAATTTTACAAATATATAATTTCCCACTCCCACCCCTTTCCTGCCCAATCTATTTAGGTGTTTAGACTTTCATTACTTTTCCAGTCAATGATCTAGTTCCTGTACATGGTTTCTATTACCTATGGCCGTAAAACCACGGATGTCTCCATCCAGCAGCCCTACTCAATTTTCCATGGATTTACAGCTCATTTCCAACTGTCATCTTTTTTTCATTCATTCTGTTTGATGGCACTTTCCTCCTGCCGTTCCTCTTATATATAATTTCTTGCTTGTTTTGTTTTTTGCTCTTTCTTCAGGTTGTCCTTAAGTCAATCTTTTTGGTGTGTATGTGGCTGGTTCTTTGGCAAAAGGTAGAAGACAGCCATTTTGGAAGAACCTGCCAGTAAATGGGTGTATTTGTTTTCAAAGAACTGACTGGTTAACAAGGGCTCTTTTATTCATAGCAAAGGATAGTCTAGACCTTTTTGTTTCAGTTGGGAAAGTTCTATCCTCAAAATACAGTGGCAGCTGACCCTGTAGTTAGTTCCACTATTGGTAAGATCCTGATGAGACCCGGCTGAAGCCTAGAAGAAGTGGTTTTGATTCTGCAGATGAGGTGGATGGTGACCTGTTTTGTAATCAGTAGCTACCTTTTAGCAAAGTGTTGTTTGCAAAAAAGGAAGAAACAGCCCTGTAACAACAGGCTCTGAGTATAATTGGGTGAATTACAGACTGCTGGCTGAATTGTGGGTTTTACTTGAAACCTAGCCTGATTTCAGTGGAATTTTATTCTGTGCACATTAGTAGGGTATCCTGATAATCTCCACAGAGGAGTGTTTGTACTATTGCCCTTCAAATAGTTATCCTTGTAAATTATCTCAGACTGGAAGTTAATCATTTTCAGCTGAGTGGGGTCCAGTGGCACTGATTTGGGGTTCTAAAACCAAGATGCCATTAGTAGTGCTCTGAAAAAGTGGCTTTTAGAGTAGCTAAAGTAATGTCTTAGCAATTTAATGTTTCTCCCTGTGAGATTAACAGCTTTTCCACGCTGAGATGTCAGTTCTTTTTGCCCTTGACTTGTTTTTTGTTTTTCTGCTCTCTGGGCATCCTTCTTTGCTTCTTTCTCATCTAGTGCAGGTACCTTCTTCTAATCCAGCTCTTGCCTCTTTTTCTAGATTCACTTTGAGATAAAGGGATTGATTTTAGTTTAGATCCTGTTTCGTGGAAAATCTTCAGTAACATGTAGAGACTGGATTTCCAGTTCGTAAGCTTTGTAGTTAACCACATGTCTTGGTCAGGGAAAAGATAAAGAAGATTGACTATCTTTGTGAATGCTATAGACACTGCTCTTGGAGAAATCATAATTAGGTCTTTGGGGCCTGGCAGTTGTAGCATAGTTTTTCCAACCTTGCTGCCTCATGATGGCTGATATTAGATCTGCCTTAATGACTATTGATCTCACTTTTCTCCCTGTGACTGGTGAAAGCCTTGTTCCGTAGCATGTGTGCTATGATTGGGCCATTGAAGCAGGGTTAAGCATTTTGCCTTCATGCCCACAGGTGATGCAGGTGCTAAATGCTGATGCCATTGTTGTGAAGCTGAACTCCGGTGACTACAAGACCATCCACTTGTCCAGCATCCGACCACCGAGGCTGGAGGGGGAGAACATACAGGTAAGAATAGGGAAGCAGTGTAGCTCCTCTTCAAAAACCAAACAGAAGAAGCTGGGGCATTAGTTAAATGTGATACATATTTCTGAGAATTTCAGAGACTAAGTACTTCAAATCTTCAATGTATTTTATAATATTTGAAGCCTAGCTGTTTTTGGGAAGACCTCATTTGTCCTGATTCATACTCACTGCTCTACTTTATTATGGATGGACACTGCTGACATTCTTCCCTCCGGGGCTTGAGAGGACTTACAGTTGGGATATAGGTGTGTTTTATTAGCGAGATCTTGTTTCTCTGAGAATAAGGAGAGGATAAGGTTTGCATTTGACATGTGTTGATAGTAAGTCCCATTTCTGCTGATTAGATAGGCTCATTGGTTTTTGCACTAGGAAGAAATGAATCTATATATATTCTCTAGGGCAGCGGTTCTCAACCTATGGGTCGCGACCTATTTTCTGATGGTCTTAGGCTCTACAGCAGTGACCCACAGGTTGAGAACTGCTAGCAGGGTCACCTAAGACCACCGGAAAACACAGATATTTACATTATGATTCACCACAACATGAACTGTATTAAATGGTCGCGGCATTAGAAAGGTTGAGAACCACTGCTGTAGGGTCATCTCATTTTTTGCAAGTGGTAACTATAAGTATTAGTTACACTGTTTTGTGTTATTTGTTGGATCTTTTGGCAACATAGATGCTTGCCTAACTAGTGTGGGTGATTTTGAGAAATTATGCTTAGGATAAAAACTTTAAGAATTGGTAGTCTTCAGACAGTTTTGTTTTAAATTTTGAGGCCATTTTCTTTCCATCATTAGTGTTATGAGAGGTGGGAATAGGGATTGAGGTTGATTTTTTTTTCCCTCCCTGCCTATGTGTTGTTGTTACAGATACCTTTACAACTCCTATTTTTGCCCTTTAATAACTAAAGTGTACAACTGTGTTGACTGGTCACAGAACTGGGTTCTCAGTGAAAGCCAGTGACACAGGCAAGTGTCTGGACATATTTTTTTTCTTTTTGGACAGTTTTCATAAATAAAACAGTGTGGCTGAAATTGTGCTCTCTACTTTTAAAATTTACTTTGTAGTTCTAAGGTTGTAAAATTTGCTTTTTTGTTGTTTTTCAGGTCCACATGATTTGGTACACTTACAAGTTGAAATTCATGCCTTGTTTTCATTTGCATGAGTGTTTACAGACAGCCCATAAGAGTAAAATAAAAATATCATGATTGTCTTTTGAATCAGATTATGCATAAGAAACACATACAGGATGGGTTCTTTGAATCTCTGACCAATCAGTTCATTCTCTTCCGTTTTCCCCTATGGAAGAGGCAATTTAATGCAGCAAACAGTATTGTGGTAACGTTGAGAATTTAAATGCATGAAAGCCTAAAAATGCCAAAATAAGTTTCTCTCAGTAACTGTAGCTCTGCTTCATTGCACTGAGTAAATATCTCCAATTTGATCAGTATTGGGAGTAGTCCACAATTCTGCATCTGTGCCATGCAGTTGGAATTAAGGTTCCCACAGCAACCACAACTTTGAAATTCTTAAACGTTAATTTTTGTGCCTGCATCATCAGCCAAATGCATTATGTTAATGTAGGCTATGTAGCTGAATTTTAAGCAGCTTTTAGGGGGGGGTAGGAGTGTTATAGCTTAGGTAGGATAACAGCAGGTTTTCTGGAGTAAGAACTGAACTATTACTGAGGGTTTTAGTTTTTCCAGGATCCTTTTGAACTCTTCAGGGTATAATTGGATAGATTTCCCATAGCCTCAATGGACAAGGGGAAGTTGTTGTAATATATGTACTAGTTTAGGCCTTAGAATTCCTTGTTTTTTACCCCAATATAGGTTCTCTTCTCTCTCTCTCCTTTATTTTAACTCCTGAGAATCTTAATCCATTTTCAGAAAGTTCTAAGTAAGGCTTAGCTCTAAGAGTATACAACATACGGCTTTTGATTGACATGAAGAAGGATTTCCCTTCTTGGCTCATTAAATTCCTTTAGAGGATTTTAGTGAGAGGTCACAAAGAAATAAGTTAATGTAATGCATCTTGAGCACAGTGGTGGAGGGTGCTGTGAAGAACTCAGTGTGGATGCTAGGGAAGTCTTCTCAGGAGCAGCTAGTGTATACCTAAGTGTTCATGGAAGAAGAGAAATCAGCAGATAGGAGAAAGGGCACTCTAGACCAACACTGTCCAATACCTATATACTGTAAGCTACAAATGCTAGCTGTATTTGTTAAGTTGTCTGATAGATATATGAAAAATTAATTTTAATGCAATTTTATTTAATATAGCCAAAACATTTTAACGTTTAATGAATATAAAAAATAATGTGATATTTTACTTAATTTTTAAGTCTTTTTAAAAATATATACTAGGTATATATATTTTAATTGACTTCAGAGAGGAAGGGAGAAAGAGAGAGAGAGAGAGAGAGAGAGAGAGAGAGAGAGAGAAACATCAATGATGGGAGAGAATCATTGATTGGCTGCCTCCTGCACACCCCTACTAGGGGGGATGAAGCTTGCAACCTGGGCATGTTCTCTTGGCTGGAATCGAACCTGGGACCCTTTAGTTCACAAGCCATTGCTCTCTCCGCTAAGCCAAACCGGCTAGGGCTACTAAGTCTTTTAAATCTTATATATATTTTACACTTGGAACACATCTCAATTTGTTTTAGTATATTTCTAGGGCTCAAAGCTATATGTGGTTTGTGGCTATGGTAATGGACAGCACGAGTTTAGAAATTGAAATGAGTGGGTTCATCATCATTAGTAAATATTTACTGGGTCCCACTTTGCATCGGATATTATTCAGGGACTGCAGCCAGGGGGGTAAACCAAACCCTCGTAGAACATTAAAATCTAGTCAGGGAAGAGCACAAGTAATTTTGCTTAGTTATGGAACAAAAGCTTAGAATTTATGAGAATGCGGAATATGAGAGGGCTTCTTTAAGGAAGAGTTTTTTGGAGTTAGCTAAGTAAAAAGCAGGGAGAAGACAATTTCTCACTGATCAGAATTGGGTAAGATTGGGAATAGAGAATGGATGGTTATTGCAAATGGCTCATGAGTGGTATGATTCAAAATATAGGCAGGGCCAGATTGCTTGCCCTGTGAACATCTCGGGATACCCATGAAGAAAGAGAGACTATGGGCATATGATGAATTCTAAACAATTTAGTATGACTGGAATAGAGAGGATAGTTAATGCTAGTGAGTAGAGAAGTGGGCTTGGGAGTTAAGCAGGGTCAGTGGTAAGCATGTGTGCCACACTTTTGGATTTTGTTTTGAAGAATTTTAAACTGGAATTTAGATTTGAGTACTTCTGTGTTGGCGGCTTGAATTTACAAAATATGAGAGTAATTTGCATTTAGTACAAGAATCATATTAGATGAAAACTGATCTGCAACAAGGAGTTGTAATGTTGCTTTTGGTAAGCCTCTTGTGACCAAGGTCCTGTGGGTGAATGGTATGATAATTGAGAATTTGTGGGTGTAGCTCAACCAGTCTCTTTTTATACTGGAGGATTTAGTGTTGCCTTTCTACTTAAAGAATTTCACAGAATTCATAATGGGTGGAAGATTCTGCTCTGTGCTTTTCTTGGAGTTAACATAGATTTATAATATTCCTGTAGGAGTAAAAAATCAGCTGGAGATCCCAGTGAGGTTATAATTATGTCTGTAATGACAAGGCAAGCAGGCATCCAACTCCTTGGGGTCTTTGGTTTCTAGTATTCTTTACTGTGTACCAACTGTTATACAAGGGGAGACTAGTTGAGTACTCAAGATGTAGATATTGGGGCCAGAACTCTGTAAGGCCAAATGACACCTTTGTAGCAAGTAAGAGAAGGTTATTCCTTTCTCCAGGCAGCCTCATGTCAGTGCACATGGTTTGACAAAGAAGGGAGGCTAAATTTCAGCTCCCATTTGGCCTGTCCCCTTGGCCAGGTGCCCTTGAAAAAGGCACAAAGTGCCCAAGAATATGTGGTTATCCTAGTTAGAACAAGACCAGTAGACTCTTCAATGAAAGTATTGAGGGTCTAGGAATTGGGGGTGGTCTTGTAGTGGCAGAAACAGTGCTTGAGGATTATTTGGAGACTATGGATGGACCGTGGAGGGTGTTGAATAAAACACTCAGGAGAGTACCTTCCATCTAATTTTTGGACACTTTCTGGAGGCCACTGGCTTTAAAATGGAGAAAAAGATACCCCGACAGCTTATGGTATTGGGGCTTCTGAGCAGAGTGGGAGAAGGTGCAAATTAAGGATCTGGAGGGGTCGGTAAGGAGGGCAAGTTTAGCTTCCTCAAGGGCAGGCAGAGGGTGGGCAGTGACTCCCTTCCAGCTCCCAGATGATGATCAAATGGGGCTTGCCCTTCAAGTAAGGAAGGAGAGATTTCTTTGAATGTTTATCTTCCCCAAACCCTAAAGCCTCTAATAACATGTTATCAACTAATATAGATTTACCAAGACATCTATATATTGTGGGAATAGTAAGGCAAATTAGATTTTCCTTTTTTTTTTTTTTTTTGTATAGAGACTAGTTCATTTCTCTTGAATTATACATGGAGGCAAGAAGGTTTTGCCCTAGGCTAACTGTATATACTACTACTTCCCTCTTTTGGTTACTTTCTAATTGCAGCCAGAGGAAGGGCTCTGGACAAAACATCATGATCAAAGGAACTGTTTTCACTCTAGGCAATTGCTTTCCAATAGTACCCTGTATTTCATTATTTAGATTTTGGTTAGAATCTGATTTGTTGCTTCAAAGTATGACAGGAGTTAAAAGCAAGAGTGTATAATGGTTTCCCAGAAAGAGTACAATAAGATGGCTGCTGTTACCGCTTCTGTTTCTGTGGCACAGTGCTTTTGGAGTATTCATTGTGAATCCAGAGTTGATTTTTTAGAGATGTTAACTCCTTCAGGCTGAGAGCCATTTTGGATGCTGATGTGGTGTTTCTGCGGTACCTTCTACGTCCGCGGGGGATTGGTTCTAGGGCCCACTATAGATACCAAAGTCTGTAGATGCTAAAGTACCTTATATAAAATGGTGTAGTGTTTGCATATAACCCAAGCACATCTTCCCATTTACTTGAAATTATTTCTAGAGTATTTATAATAACTAATACAATATAAACACTCTTGTTGCATTATTTAGAGCAGTGGTTCTCAACCTTTCTAATGCCGTGACCCTTTAATACAGTTCCTCATGTTGTGGTGACCCCCAACCATAAAATTATTTTTGTTGCTACTTCATAACTGTAATTTTGCAACTGTTATGAATTGTATCTGTGTTTTCCAATGGTCTTAGGCGACCCAAGGGGTCGCGACCCACAGGTTGAGAACCGCTGATTTAGAGACTAATGGCAAGAACAAAAGTCTATACATGCTCAATACAAATGTAAACATTGTAGGCCTGATTACATTGTACACATCAGCAAAAACATAACATTTTTCTTTTCCCAAATCTTTTTAAAAATATATATTTTATTGATTTTTTTACAGAGAGGAAGGGAGAGAGATAGAGAGCTAGAAACATCAATGAGAGAGAAACATCGATCAGCTACCTCCTGCACACCTCCTACTGTGGATGTGCCCGAAACCAAGGTACATGCTCTTGACCGGAATCTAACCTGGGACCCTTCAGTCTGCAGGCCGATGCTCTATCCACTGAGCCAAACCTGTTAGGGCTTCCCAAATATTTTTGATTCGTGGTTGATTGAACCCACAGGATGTTGAACTTACTGTTATAGAGGGCAGACTGTATAGTTAATTTTATCCAGTTTGCTACAAAGAAACAAGTGCTAAGTCTTGGAGAAAGGTTCAGGATTTCTGAGTTACTGCCTTAAAGGAGATAACACATTGTGTAGTCTTAGGACTTCCTAGAGAGCAAGTGGCTTTGATGTGAAACTGGAAAACCTAGTGCTCTATTGCCCAGGGCTGCTGTGAGCTCTGTGTTATACTTGCAGTGTTAATGACAATGGAAATACATACTCTTGGCATCCGATCAAGGCTGACTTACTCCTCCATGAAGTCCGCTTATGCAGTGTTGTTATAGTATACCAGGATATAGGAGCTGAAATTTACCTTGAAAACAGGCACATCATATACTCAACCCCCAGGTGTTAAGTGTACAAAGAGTGCTTTCAGTATCAGGTTTTCCCCCTCAACCTCCTTTCCTTAGCTCCTCCCCCCCCCCTCTCTCTCACACACACACACACACACACACACACGCCTACCTACACCCCTACCTCTACCCGAACCCCTATTCCTACCAGCACCCCAACCTGGACCTCTGATAAGTATGGAAAGGTGGAGCCTCTCATCTAGCCCCATGCTTTCACCTTGTATTCATTTTCATCACTCTTTCAGTCTCTTCCCTGTGAACTTATTTACCACATAAATGTTCTTTCACAACAGAGTCTTTAAATATTCAGACCTGGGTCAGTTTTATTAAAACTGCAGTCTGCCTAATCTCCCAATGCCCTTGCTGCCTTTAGATGGAGAAGCTGTTCCCACGCCTCACCCCACTGGGTCTTCTAGGTAGGCAGTTGATGGTAGATAGAGCTGCAGGTAGGCATATTATGAGTGATGCCCTGGGATTCCCAAGGGCTTTTTGTCAGAAGCAGAGCAGTTTCAGGTGTTAATAACTCCATTCGTTGCACAGGGCCCCAGGGTCCTTTGCCATTTAGACACGATTAAAAGCGGTTCTCATCCTATTCCCTCCAGTTTAGATTTCTGAAAGCAAGATGACTGGTCCCTCTGGACCCTAAAGCAAATGATGCTGCCACTTAGATGCATACCAACAGAAAACTGTGGGGCTGTGGTTCCTAAGTGAAGCAGGCAAACCAATAAGCCCACTGACTGTGATCTCCCACTTGTGACGGAGCATAAGGCAAATAGTGAATTAGAGAGGGACTCCAGCTTGGCATTAAGGACCTTGGAGAGAAGCAAAAGCTCTTTGAAATGGATATAGCATTTCACCGGTTTCCAATGGGGAGATTTGGGGACTGCAGCAGTGTGATCAAAAGACAGACGGAGAATATGCCAGAGCGCTTGTAGAGGCATTCTATACACTTCAGATTTGTTTGATCTGGGCATTTCTGAGAAGAACATTTGAAACTGTCTTTGTTAGAGGACTGAAAAAAATTATAACAGGACTGTGGGATGGGTTTTACCTCATCTTTTTAAGATTTCAGGATGTAATTATTATATATATATATCCTACCATTTGTAAAAAGATTTATATGTAAGTACAACCTGTTTTTCGGCTGGAGAGGTGACTGGGGGCAGGCCTGAATCAAGGTGGAGTTAAAGACTTGGCATTTGGGTAGATTACAGAATTCCTAAAATGTACATTCCATTGATCTTAATAGTGAATTATGACCTGGAAAATACAGTAAGAATCTATCCTATTTCCCTTTGATTTGCTTTCTTCTCCCTATTACAACTTATGTTTTTTTATATTTCCTTTAGTTAATACATTCCTTTTCTCATCATCTTGCCTGTTCCCTCTAAGTAATTTTTGTGGATTTTAGCATCTTCTAGTGGTTCTAGGGCATTAATCTTTCCCTGAACCATGTACATTTATCTCTTACAATCTATCTCTTTTTCTCTCTCTTCTCTCTTCATTTAATCATTGCCTTTACTCATTTCTCTATTTTCAATTTATCTAAAACTTTCTGCTCCTGGTGTGTTCATATTTCTTGCCTCTTTTCAAAACTGTGAGCCACAGTAATTCTCTGTTGTTTCTTACGTTCACAGTAGCATCATATTTACTGTCCTGTGACCATTTAACATAGTTCTGTGCTTGGGTAACCCTTTTTCTTTCACTGGTTCTTGAAGGTGCCCTTTGCACCAAGATTTCCATGCACACAGTGCTTCCCACCTCCTTATCAGCCTGTACTACTGATTAATGTCGGGGCCTACTTTCCACTGTAAAGCCCAAACTACTCGTAGGGCTAGAATGGCATGGTTTTCTCAGCTTCATATCCTTTCTTTTTCAGAATCTTGCAGAGTGCTATAAACACAGCAAGCATTTAATGTTTAAATCTAAATATCTGCTGAGGCTCAAGATGTAATCTATATATTGCTTTTGAGTGGCATTTTACTATCCCTCAATCTGTTGCTAATCTCCTTGACTGCTTCTGATAGATAGCAATTCCAACTTCAGCCAGTGTGTCAACTTCCACCCCCATTTTCCTATTTCCTAATTGGATTACTTGTTCTGATGGTCAGGTCACAGATGGCTTAGTTTTTCTATAGACACTTTGTTTCCCCACTCCTAGTTTGTCTGGTTGCTGCCATTGGGTTTCCTCCTAACAGTATTCCATTAGCATAGTGCAGAGTGGGTTCAGTCTACCAGAGGGGTTAATGTCAGGGTTTTAAGTGCTTTTGCAGATGGGTTCCTTTTCAACACCTCTACTCTTACTCAGGCTTTCCCAAATATTCTTCTTTCAAGAGCAGTTTAGGTGTCTTGATTTATTGATGTTTTAGGTGCATGTTTTCCCTGAGGGTCATATATTTTTTACTGTTGTCGACCTTGTTGGTTGTCAGATTATTTCTTTGCTTGGAACTAATTTTAAAATCAATTATAATGCTTTCCCTTCACCTTTCTCTCTTTATTTGAGGTACTGATTGCAGAGCTAAATACACTGTTTAGATAAATTACCCTTTTTTTTCATATTACTTATATTCAAAGCAAGTTTAATGTGGTCCTCCAGTGCCTTGCACTTCTGCAGGCCTTGCTATAGGTTTTGATTCTTGGTTGGCTATACACTGGGAAAATTTTGTTCATTTCAAAATCCAGACATTTAAGTTCCTCATATCTCATAGCACTATGGATCTGGGGAATTATTTTTTTAGTAAGGTGTTTATAATTTTAGAAACTAACCCTCTAATCTTGCCGAGTGTGTGTGTATTGTGGTCACAGGTAAACTTTAGACTGGATAATAGATTATGGATGCTGCAGTATCAGTTCATGTCACTGTTTTGGAAAAACTTTTCAGAACTGAGACTAGAAGGGAAACTGAAGGACACAGATGCTTGCTTTTTCCTCCTAGCAAATGACTGGTCTGTTGCATAGGCATATTTTTGTTACCACTTCATTTCAGCACTCCTTTGAAAATCTGTGGCCAGTTTATGGGTTGTTTGCATTAATCTCACCATCTACTATGCTGTCAGTCTGTTTTTGGCTGTAAATCCTTTTGCCTGATTCAGGGTTGTGTTTGTTGGTGGCCACCTAGGCATGTTACTGTTTCCCAGGAGGATCTCCTTTATTTAGCTCTGAAGGCCTTTGTATTCCAGACATTTTTATCTCTCTTCGAGAAACCAGTTGTAGACTCCTTCATCCTTGTTTCACCGTATTTAGCCCTTCTTGAGGCTATGCAGAAGCATCTGCACCTTTTTTCAGACAATGATCCCAGAATTTGGGTGCTTCTCTGTCCTGCCGATTCTGGATAAAACATATAATGGGTGCCTGTAGTTTCTATTTCTCCCTTAAAATGCCTCCTTCTGTTCCCTACTCCGTTTGATTTTCTGGGTCAACTAGATTTCTCATTTCTTCATATCTGTTGCCAGGTCACTGCCCAGCACATAATTGATACTCACGTGTTCATAGTACAATGTCTCATTCCATGCTCATTAGTGGGCTTTACTCATTGTTCATCATTTGGGGAGGGTTAGGCAGAGTACACTGGCACTTGACTTTCTGAGTCTACCCCTCTGCCTCTTCCAGGACAGTTTTCCTTATTACTAGGGAAGCTGGAAGGAAGGTTGTGCTCTTCTTTTTGGTAAGGCGGTGTGGAATGAGGAAGAAGCCACGTTCTGATTCATATGCAGCTGCCTTTACCCAGCTGGAGGGGCTTGTTTTAGAAGCTATAGGTGGTTCTCTGCCAATGCAAAAGCTGTAGGTGGATCTATGCCGAGAGGCTGCCATATGTTGGGTGCCCAGGGTGCCCTTTCCAGCCTGCCTGCTCCCTCAGCCCTGGCTTTAGGCTGGTCCCTGTGGGAGGGGGCGCAGCCTGTACTGTTCACCCTATTCCTACCAAACCCTGTTTCCTCTTTACCTCTCAGTGCAGCTGTTGTGAGTGAGCGCATTATGTTTTGCAGAGCGAGTTGGCAGACAGCTCCATTTGTTGATTTTGGTCATTGGGGCGGCCAGGATCATTAGGCCAGTGTGTGCTTTAAGAGAGGAGAGATGTGACATCACTCAAAGCAGGCTTATTTTATTTATTTCTTCTAAGGGGAAAGAAGTTATTCCAGCCCTTCGCTGTCCTTTCAGTCTGCATTAAACGAACAGCTCAGCATTTTCCTCAGGAAAATGTCCAGGTTCCGCCCTGCGATTTGAACCAGGCTCTGTATCATCTTCACAGGTTTTTTGGTGGCCCCACCTCCTCGCTTTTAAAGCTTCCCTCACCCCCTCCCAATCCTCTTCTCTCAGAGGAGTGAATGATTCTTTCAGTCTAGACATTCCTGTTTGCATAACAAGTTATAGTTATTCTGGAGATGTTTGGGCACAGTAATATCAGGACAATGTACGCTTTTCAACTGAAAAGCCATTAAACTGCTTCAGTTTGTAACAGCATTTGGGCCAGTTGCTATTATTATATATCCATAAAGTAGAGAGAATAGTCATTGTAAAGATACATCTTCATCCTGAAAGATACAGATTAGTTCCAGGGTACCTGAGGTAGTTGATGGAACCTGACAAACTGAAAATCCAGTGTTATAAAATCCTATACCTTTCGTCTCTCACCATCACCACCCAGCAAGAAATGAATTCCAAGGGCAGAAGCTGTGAGTGTTTAATGTCTTTGTCTTGTCTGTCTTGTCTATAATCAAATGTGCTCAAGTGAGAACATGCTCTCTCCTTGCTCTTGTGCCACTCCAGAGCTGGCAGCTTTGGACACTTGTCACCTGACTCTGTTCTATTCCCCCAAGCTCATTATCTTCCCCACCTCAGGGTTCTCAGAAGTTTTAATACAAGTTGGTGCCTGTTTGGTTTGCTTTTATGTTTTGACTTGAGAATATTTCTGGAAGTATCCGAGTGGAAAGAGTATAGATTTCTGCTCTGCTCCCGTGACTGGAGTTTTTGTTTGGGTTTCTTTCAGTTACTCTCCCACACCCACTGCGGTGGTTCTTGAAATGATGAGGTCACTCCTGCCCACACAATTTGGTCATTCCCTTACTTGTTACTGCAGGCCTTGCAATAGAACTTGTGGCTGTCCCGTATGTCCCCTTCATCTTGAGTGTTGCTCTTAAATTTTCTGTGCTGTGTGTTAGGTGCTATATGAGTGCACAAATAAAATGTTTAGCATTGTTGAAGTTTACTGTTGCCTTTTAGCTGTCTTGCTTTGGGTTCAGCCAGAAGGCGTGGCATCATTTGATCTGAATTCACTACTTATAACCTTGTCAACAACCAAACTTGATTATTCTAGTTTTCTTGGATATACACATTTAAACTGCTTTTTAAATGCAATTTCATGTTCTAGAAAACTACGTTTGTACAATTTAAGCCTGGTCAGTATCCTTCTACTCCCAGAATTCTCATAAATTGATATTTTAATTGGTCAAATCTCTAAATCTATAGCTGATTTGAAGAGGGCATATCTCTGATTCCAGTAGAGTCTTTGTCTTTAATCAGGTGCTGGAGCCTGTGCAGTGTGCTTGTGGGGGTTGAGGGCAGGATTTCCTCCTTCTGCCTTGTTTGTGTTAAATAAAAACTTATTCATGACACTTGTTAAAGTAGAATAAGGTAGACTTGATTTAGAACCATTATAATAGGTGTAGGGACCACTGCAACGCTTTATTTATTTTTTATTTTTTTATTTTTATTTTTTGGCGGGGGGAAGAGAGATTGGATTCAACTCCAAATACAATGAAGAAAAAGTGGGAATTTATAATCAAGGAGTAAGGTGGGATTAGAGATGGTAGAAGGTGAGGAACCAGTAAGATGTCAAGGATGATGAGAAACTGAAGGTAGGGGATTCTGACTAAACTGACTTAGCAGGATTCTTGCTCAACTGGTTAATGCAGGGATAAAGTTGGTACCCAAAAGGCAGGACCTAGTTAAAAAGAGAGTTCAGAGGAACCTGAGTTGAGCAGAGAATCTTTGTCATTTGTGATTTTAAACATGGTGTTTATAATTAGTTGTAGAAGGTTTCCACACTCCATTTTTTTAGAGGCTGTAAGATTCACTTCTGTGGTGCCCGTGGGACAGTTGCAGTTTCAAGATACCTTTCCCAGTTTCTTTGTTGTTCCCTCTTTCATTACCATCTTTTTTCCCCCTCTCTTGTCCCCCTTCCTATTATGGTCCTCATTATTACTGTCTTTGGTGGTGGTCAGGCTGAATAAGAGGATGTGAACAGTAAGAAGATAGGCATATTTTCCTTTTTTTCCCTTTACCTTAAGTCCACATTGACTCTATGTCTTCTCTGCCCAATTGAAGCCCCCTACCATGATTAATTCAGGGTTGTAAAGCCCCGAGCATAGCAGGACACTTGAGGACATAATATCAAAGGAAGCAATTTTTGACTTTGCCATCCTCATCCTTGTATATCTGATAGCACCATGGTGACACTGAAGTGATAGAGTTCAGAAGCTTAGGAGCAGGTACCCTTTGGTATTTCTTTCTTTAAAAAAAAAAATATATATTGTTTAGTTTATTACAGATGTTCCTCTTTTTTCCTCCCATAGCTCCCCTCCATCTGATTCCCCATCCCCCACCCCATGTACTTAACCACCACCCCTACTATTCTCATACATAGGTGTAAGATTTTTGTCTAATCTCTTCCTGCACCCCTCATACCCCCTTACCCCCCAAAATTGTCAGTCCATTCCTTTTCTATGCCCCTGATTCTATTATATTCACCAGTTTATTCTGTTCATTAGATTTTTTTATTCACTTGATTTTTAGATTCACTTGTTGGTAAGTATGTATTTGTTATCACTTTGTTGTTCATAATTTTTATCTTTATCTTTTTCTTCTTCCTCTTCTTAAAGAATACACTTCAGCATTTATATAATCCAGGTTTGCTGGTGTTAAACTCCTTAGCTTTTTCTTGTCTGTGAAGCCCTTTATCTGACCTTCAATTCTGAATGATAGCTTTGCTGGGTAGAGCACTCTTGGTTATAGGTTTTTGCTATTCATCACTTTGAATATTTTCTGCCACTCCCTTCTGGCCTCCATAGTTCCTTTTGAGAAATCAGCTGATAGTCGTATATCTATAACTAACTGTTTTTGCTGCTTTCAAGATTCTCTCTTTGTCTTTTGCCCTTGGCATTTTAATTATGATGTGTCTTGGTGTGGTCCTCTTTGGATTCCTTTTGTTTGGGGTTTTCTGTGCTTCCTGGACTTGTAAGTCCATTTCTTTCATCAGGTGGGGGAAGTTTTCTGTCATTATTTCTTCAAATAGGTTTTCAGTATCTTGCGCTCTCTCTTCTTCTGGCACCCCCATAATTCTGATGTTGGTATGCTTGAAGTTGTCCCAGAGGCTCCTTACACTATCTTCACATTTTTGGACTCTTTTTTCTGATTGGGTGTTTTTTGCTGCCTCATATTTCAGATCTTTGGTTTGATTCTTGGGATCCTCTAGTCTGCTCTTGGATTTCTGTATATTATTCTTTATTTCAGACAGTGCATGCTTAATTTCTGACTAGTCCTTTTCCATTTTTTTGGCATTCTCATTAAGATCCTTGAAGGTCTCACTAAGTTCCTTGGCTGTTTGTTGAAGATTCTTGAGTAATCTTATAAATATAGTTTTGAACTCTATGTCCGGTAGTTTGCTTTCCTCCATTTCTTCCATTCGTGACATGTTTCTTTGTCTTTGCATTTTGGCTGCTTTCCTGTGTTGATGGAGTGGCTTTGTGTGCTAGTTGTCCTTTAGGCCCAGTACTCTGCCTCCCCAATCACCTGAGGGGGACACTCTTGGTACACCCCTTTGTGGTCTGGGTACACAGTCTTGTTGTAGTTAAGCCTTGATTGCTATTGGTACACTGGGAGGAATTGACCTCCAGGCCAATTGACTGTGAGGATTAGCTGTGTCTATAATGCAAGAACTGCTGTGCTGGAGACACCCCCATGGGGCAGGACTTGCTTCAGTGGGGCTTTGGTGCTCACTGAGTCTGCCTCTTTTGTGTATCACTTATGTATGTGAGGAGTTGAAATCTGGTGTTGTCTCACACTGACCTCTATGTACACTGGTTCCTGGATCTCCAAGAAGGTGCAAGTTAGTTAGTGTCTGAGGTCATCCAGCAGGGGCTGCAGATTTCTCCTCTTTGCTTGGAGTTTGGAAGTTTTGGAGGTGTCTGACCCAGTTGCAATTTGTTAGGTTAAACTGCTAGAGGGCAGGCCATTCATATGCAAAAGCCTCTGCACACAGTTGGGTGGGTTTGTAAATTGGGAGGGGCAGGGTCTCAGGGAATCACTAGGGTGTGTCAAACAGGGATGGCTGCCAGTCAGCCCCCTCTGCATCTCCGTGTTTCTGTGTTCTGTTCCATGTCCTGTGTCCCACGCCCCAGTGCAGTAAACAATGATTCCTGTGCACACCTCTGCGAGAATGCTACCCTCTCTTTCCGACCCGATGGCTGACAGTTCAGATCCTGTATGAGTCTGGATCCCCAGAATCTGGCTGGAAACTGGAGTTCAGAGAGTCGGGAACTTGTAACTCTCTCCCAATTGAAAAAAAACCAGCGCATGCCAGCCTGATTTCTGCGTGTCTCCGAACCTCTCCCTTTCTGAGCCTTTCACATACTATCAGATCTCAATGCACTTTTTTTCTTTCCTTCTAGTTGTAGAACTTCCACTCTGCCAGCTTTTCTGTGGTTCTGAGGGATTGTCATTTTGTCTTTTAATTGTAGTTTTGGTGTGGTTGTGAGAGGCAGCACGTATAGGTGTATACCTTATGCCACCATCTTGGTTCTTTTCCTTTGGTATTTCTGAAAGCTATTTGACTTTGGTACATCTTCCTTCTATCTCTGTCTACTTTTCTGCCAGGAAAATTCTGTTCATACGTACAATTCTATAGTTTTCTCTGATGGGAAGTTCTGCAAGGACTGTTTGATTCACTGCCAATACGGCTGTCAACATTATCACTTCTCATTTGCTACAAATGAGCTCCAGCCTTCTGGTTTGCACAGGATTGCTCTGAGGGCAAAGATCAAGTGGATTTCTGTTGATGCCATATCTTTTGAGTGAACAGTATATATTTAGGGGTTTGCCCTTCTCTTCATGGTTTCTCTAATTCCCTCTAAGCCCAGTCTCAGATATAAAGGTATATGCCCTGTTGGCTCTCACCATGAAAACCAGGTGAGAGTTTTTCCCCTAGAAAAGAAGCCAGGTCAGGTTTTTTAACAGTGCAATTTAAAAGTTACTTGCGATAGAATCTCTGGTTAGAGCCTGGACTGTTCATTTTTCACAATTTCAAGGTGACTCTTTTGCACTGCAGCTTGAGAACCACTTTTCTAGAATTTTGCTTCTAGCAATGGAGAAGTGGGGTTGTGCTCAGGCTGATGGTTCATGATTTTGGTCTTTGACAACACCACTTTATTTTTATTATAAGTATATTTTTATTGATTATAGAGAGGAAAGGAAAAGGACAGAGAGATAGAAACATCAATGATGAAAGAGAATCCCAGGCATGTGCCCTGACCGGGATCGAACCATGACCTCCTGATTCACAGGTGGACGTTCAACCACTGAGCCCTGCTGGCCAGGTACCACTTTTCTTTCTTAAGCCAGACTTAGACACAGGAATATCTCTGCTGTTTCCTGTATGAGCTTTTTAACTTCCCCCAGCTCTTTGAACCAACTGCTAATCAGAGATATTCCTTTTTAGCTTAGAACATCTCCCCAGGATATCAGTAAAAGGAGTAAGGAGAGGACATTTATCTGCTTTAGAGAACAGGGTCTCTAAGGGAACAGTGGAATTTGGGGTGGGGTGTTTATAACATACTATTTATGTTTAGTTTAGTTTAGGTGGGGCCTGAGAACAGTTTCAGAGTGAATTTCACTTCATAATAAAAAGTGAAAAGGTTTATGAAGTAGTGCCTTATTAGATCTAGGTTCACACCTCATGTGCCATTATATTAACTGAACTTGGTAAGGGAGAGAAAAGAGTGCAGGATAAAGAATCTGCTTGCCTTCAGCTTGTGCAAGCAGCCTCGAATGGTTGGAAAAAAATATAGGAGCTTATGGCATATACAGGCGCCAGGAGCCCGGTCACAGTTCAGGATACAGCACAGCAAAAATGCTAAAATGACTTCTGAGTTGTGGCAGGGCCACAAAAGAACATTGTGTAGGTTTAATGTTGGGTGACAGCTCTGTATAAAGACTGATGATGAGGAAAGTTTGCCCATTTTTAAGGCCTTATAGAAGGTCTCCTCAGCTGAACTACTTTTTAGGGCTCAACTCTGAGCTTAAATTTATAGGCTGGTTAACTGATTTATGCAAATACACTCACAAAGATGGGATCTAAAAGTCCGTTTGTGGATTTATTATTAATCTTATGAGGTGAGTCCAGCTGCCAAACAGAACACAAGAAAGAGGAAGAAGTTGGTGTATTATTTACAGATTCGTAGTAAAGGAGGTTGCTGGATACTGAGGGAGGAGGCTTCCTGGCCATGGATGCCTGTGTGGCTCAGAATGTGAGGTACTGGACATGTGCTCTCTCCACTCCCTTCCCTGTTAGATAGATGACGAAATGGAGGCATGGGAAGATTGGGTAACTTGCTCAGGGCTTCTTTTCTGCTAAATGGAGGAACCTGGGTCAAAACTAATATTGTTTTACTTGTCTCTAAATGTGCCACATGGACTGTCATCTGAGCTGAGCAGGCTGTTAACTGTTCTCCTTACACATAGTTGGGTGGACTTCTTCAAGCTCCTGTTTTTCAGAATTTCTGCCATCTACCAGAAGCTGCAGCTGGTAGATACACAGCTATCTTTTTTCAGTGGACTTTTGCAAATTAAAATATTTCCTTTGGCCATTTTGGAGGCACCATCTATAATAATAAAAATGTAATATGCTAATTAGACTGGACAGCTGAACGACCTTCTAGACGTCATTCCAGAGAAGCTGCTGTAGTAGGAAGCTGAGGCAGAGACAGTTAGGGGCAACAGGCAGGCAGGCAGAGTGGTTAGGGGCAAGGCAATCAAGCAGACAGGCGAGCAGTTAGGGGTGATCAGGTGGCATGTAGAGTGGTTAGGGGTGATCAGGCAGGTGAGCAGTTAAGAGCCAGTGGTCCCATATTGCAAGAGGGATGTCCGACTGCCGGTTTAGCCCCCCCCCACACACAATTTTGTGCACCAGGCCTCTAGAAATTTATATTAAGAGGATTTTAATTTAAGTTTTTAATGGTGGCTTAACATCAGAAAAGTAGGTGAACTGTTTAGCATGATAGTCTTGTCTCCTGTATCAAGTTTTCCTGCCAATAGAATAGTCAGGCCAGTTCTTTGAATATACAGTAGTCTCTCTCTCCACTTACTTTTAAATTTTTATTTAAGTATAGCTAATATACATTATTATATTTAGGTTCAGATATATGAAATTCTCTATTTTTAATAAAGAGTCTCAATACTAGTCATATTTGCACAGTCTCTAAGTTCTGTGAGCATCTGTTTTGAGGCACTTCATTATCACTTTAATTTTCATTAATTATTTTCATACATTGACCCCATTAGGTATATGTCTTAGACTTATGGTTTCATCTTCACATACATTCTCTACCCTAGACACCTTTATCTTATAATTAATGAAACACTCATTTTATAAATTTTGGAAAATTTAAAGAAAAGAGGCAACGTCACCACTGCTAATATCACATGGCTTCACCTGCCTCTCTGTGTTCATGTTTTATAACTGAGCATTGCCCTTGGTTTTTAAATAATTTTATAGAATATAATATTTAAGAGTTGTACAGTTATTAAGAATATAGATATACCATAATTTATTTAATAAGTTTCTAGTGAGTTTTGTATATATAAATTATTTCCAATTTTTATTATTAGACCTTCATTTTCAAAAGAAAATTAGCTTTGAAGTAGAAAGTATGAAAAGCTCCATTCAGAACTGAGATAGCTCTTGGGCAGTGCTGGAGTACAGTGCAAGAAGTTCTTACTACAGATCCATGTTCCCCGAGGGGCTGATATTTAGACCCGTTGGCAGTAATCTCTGTAATCACCTAATTCTTTATCTATTTGTGTTATTTAGAAGCAGGCTGTGATCCAGGCCCTTTGTGTTTTGTTGCCAGGATGGCTCCTTCCCCTCAGCAGCTGAACTTGCTGCTTCTGAAATAAAGGGCAGGATAGTTGATAAATCTTCTCCCTCCCGAGGACCACTGCTCTTTTCTGTTGCTCTGACTGGGACATGGTAAGACACTTTAATGGGACCACAAAGGCTCTGGTGGCAGCCTTGTGAGTGCAGCCTGCAGTATTTATTTGTTTCATCCCATGTGTTGCTCTGTCAGTGACTTCCACAGTGTCATGCACTTGTATTGGCACAATTACATTGCATCTTATTGTGATAAACACAATTCCTCCAAGTTCATATATATATAAAGCGGTTATATTTACTTAAAGTACAATAGCATTGGTGACCAATAGATGTTAGAATCACTGTTGTTAATTTGAAGGAATATACTATGTCCCCATCTTGAGGAGTTGGCAAGAAATGTGATCAATGCAAGTTCTCTACAGCTGTCTGTCCCTCTGTATGTTATCCGAGCACTGGCAACATAGTCTTGATTGATCTCAAGAAGTGGTGTGGTATTTAAGGGAGTTAAGACAGTCAGCCTCTCAAATACACATTCAAGCAAAAGGCAGCTAGCTATTGACAAATTTGGGTACAGTGCACTCTCTTCATGTTGAACTGTTGTATGCTATACTGGTTAAAAACTCTGGTACGTTGTCTTGGAAGCATAGAGCATATTATTATATATCAACCCAGAAGTTACTGCAACTTTCTGTGGATAACATCTGCATGGTACAATTAGAAGACATTCACAGATCTTCAAAATTGTTCACATGGACAGTTTTGCATTCTTCATGTGTCTTTTCTCTAAGGGTCAATACTTAATATTGGCAGTCTCATCCTCCTCCACCCCTTCTCCCTTCCCCCCTGGAGTGGCAGGCTCATTGCCTACTCCCAATGCATTTTCTCAGCCGCTGACAGTTCAGCTCTGGTCACACTGAATTCTGTTTCTTTAAGGTTCAGCTGCTTATCTGGGAGAATTCTATCAGCCAGAGGTGAGAGGGTCCCAAATAGATCTATTTACTTTTTTTTTTTTCCCTATCCATCCTTCAAAGATGATCATCTCTTCAGATAATCATGGTCCAGGGAACCCAGGAGAGAGACCAGGGGACAATGAGGGATATGAGCTGAGTCACCAGTCTCTACTTGTCTGTAGGAGGTGACCTGTATGACTCCAGAGGTAGTTTTACACGCGCCCCCCCCCCCCCCCTTTCCTGTTGCCTTTTGGTAAATGTCCTTCCTGTTCCTATCGACTGCCTCTGGAAGGACACTTCCAGGGTTAGTTGTGTCTGATGCACAGGAAATGTAAGTGGAGATACTTTAATTTGTGTACAGGTGTGTAGCTTGGAGTGACATTGGCTCCCTCTCGTTTGATTCTGATGAAACCTAGAGTGGTAGGTTTGTGCTGAAATGATCCTGAAATTTGGAAGCTCTGGAAGAATGGGTTCAAGGATGGTGATCATTCTGTGATATGGTATTATTTGTATGGGACTTTCCCTGTGGTTCTGAAGAAATTAGTATATTGGCAACTTAAAAAATAATTTTAGCTCATAGATTCCCTGCCACACTTGAGTAACTTTTGGAAAGTGTAATATTTTACTTAAATTCAATTAAAAGGTAGGCACTCTTTCTATATTCCTTTTACTATCATTTAACTGATTAACAAAATATTTATGTGAATCCAGAAGGCTGATTTATTTGTTTTATTGTCTTTTTTAATAACTTGCTTCTCACTAGTGCTGGGTATTCAGGCCCAGACACTATGATGATTTCTTCAGTATAATCATCTGTCCTCCCTTGGCCTGCATCCTCAAGGGACTGCTTTGCGGCTTCCTGGCTTTAATGAAGCCTCTAGCTGTCCTTCCCTCTGGGTGGGTGGTAATAAATCCACTTAAAATGCCCCCAACAAGAGACAGTATAACTCAGTTTAGGACCTGTAGCAGATTAGTAGGCAGGACTGAGAATTCTGACCCTGGGACATGTTCCAAGAACAACCCTGGAAGAGATATAGAAGTGAAAATGCCACATGGACTGGACCTCTTGATCTGGGAGCCTTTCTTGGCCTAGATCTGAGGGTTTCAGCCATAGTTAATTTGCTGGCCAAAGTGATCCAGAAATTTTTAAGCACCTGCCTGGGAGTTAGGCAATTGCTAATGAGAATGGTGTCTGGGATGTTGTCTGGAAATAGGTAACAGGTCTTGGGGTCCCTGTCCTAAAATCACACAGTGAGAAAAGATTGGTTAGAGGATAGCCACTGAGTAGGGAGACACACTTTACACAATGCACATGCCCCCAGTCCCTTCTTATTTGCTAGCATAAAACACATATAGAGCTGGCAGATCCCTCCTTAGTTAGTGTGCTCAGATAATTTTCCATATATTCTCGTTGCCTGCAAGCACAGATCTTGGGTGTTTTTAAGGTTCAGGGCAAAAGAGGTTATATCTTTACTACTTTAAGAGTAACTGGCTGCATTTGTAATGGATAATGCCTGTGTGTGTGTGTGTGTGTGTGTGTGTGTGTGTTTTGGGAGTATCTTTTATTCATCAAGCACCTTTGAATGTAAAAGCCTAACAAAAAAAGAAAGGAGTTGGGTATTTTTCAAACATTTATTTTTTATGTGCTGATTTGGAACCATGGAATGAAAAAGCACACACAACTTGGAACATAGTAAAAGATTAATGAGAAACAAAGTCATGAACTCATCAGTGCCTCAATTCCACTAAATTACAGCCCCTGAAGAGTCACAGTAACTCATCTGTGTGTCACAGAATAGCACCAATTATTGTTTGCTTCGGGTCTGACTGTGTAGCAACATGAACAATCAGCAGAACAATGCGGAGTGAAAATGTTAGGTGTTGATGCTTTTATGCAGAGGGGTCTCAACCTGAAACACCTAGGGATCTCTTAAAAAAATTCTGTGTGCCCCAGGTCTACTGAATCAGAATTTGTAAGTGTGGGTCCCACAAAGCTTTCCCTTTTTTCCTTCCTTCTCTAAAAGCTCCTCAGATGCTTCTAAGTGAAACTAGGGTTGAGAATCACATGGGTGGCTATGGTAGAAGTGTAGATCTGGTGGGATTGAATCTGGATAGGGTCTTATGATTAAAAGTAATGGTGTCTAATCCAAATAAAATATTGTAGATGTAAATTTTGGTAAGCTTGCTTTAAGAATTGTTTGAAGTAATCATGTTCTTTTACACTTTGGGGGAATTTCAGTTATTTTATAATAAGGATGTCATAGCCACTCATTTCTTAAATGAGTGTAAATATTGCCCCTCTGAAACAGTTTTTTCTTCCAAGGCATTATTACATTTTTTGTCGCTTCTAGAGGTGGTAGTGGGGAGATAAAATCATTATCATAGTAGGAATATAATAAGGAATATATATTTGGTCTTCATCCCTGTTTCTGGCACAGAGCTCCTAAATCCTAAAACCCTTGGACTTTCCTACTTGATGAAGGGACAAAATTGTCTTTTATTATGTTAAGGAGGCCACTTTTAGAAAGCACCTGAGATTGGGGCTGTTTGCCAGGAGAACCAAACTGGTGATTTGAGGATTGGCAATTTGGGGGTTAGGGAGAGGGGAAAAAGGACAGGAGGTTGATCCAATCACCAGTGACCAATGTTTCAATCAATCAGGCCTATGTAATGAAGCCTCCATAAAAACCCAAAGGTCTGGGTTTGGAGGCATTCTGGGTTGGTGAATAGGTGGTGTTTGGGGTAGAATGATACACTTGGAGAGGGCATGGAAGCCCTTTCCTCTTATCCTGCCCTAGGTATCTCTCCCATCTGTCTGTCCCTGTGTTATATCCTTTTATAATAAACTAGAGGCCTGGTGCACAAAATTTGTGCATGGGAGGGGGGTTTTCCCCTCAGCTCGGTCTGCACCCTCTCAAATCCGGGACCCCTTGGAGGATGTCCAACTGCCGGTTTAGGCCCAATCATCCCTCTCACAATCCGGGACCACTGACTCCTAACCACTCACCTGCCTGCCTGCCTGATTGCCCCTAACTACCCTTCCCTACTGGCATGGTTGCCCCTAACCGCCTCTGCCTTGGCCCCTGCCACACAGGAGACAGCCTGGGCTTTCTATTGGCATTTGAATGGAGTGGGCAGTCTTGGATGAACTGTGATATCTGAAGCTTTTTCCAGGGAGTGTCAGAATTGACTTAAATTGTAGGACATCCAGCTGATGTTGGAGAATTTTGTAGTGGTGTGTGGATACTTCCTTGTCGTCACTTTAGAATTGGTGTTAAAGTAATTAATAAATTAATAGTAATAGTATCTGAGTTTTCTATCGTATGATTTGGGCAAGTGGTTGCTTTAAAAAAGCTGTAATGTGGCCTGCTTTGTGAAGCTTATGTGGAGAAACTTTCAGTGTCTCTTAGGAATGCCTGTAATCTATACCGATACTTAGGTGAGTGTTTCATCCCAGACTTGTCCTCTATGTAGTTAACTTTTTCAAGAATAAAAATTAACAGGACTTTTAAATATTGAGTGACATTTTATTTTTTTGCTTCCTCTTTTACTAGATGGCTTCTTGAAATGCCCTTTTCCTTTTGTCCTTTACCTATTTTTTTGTTTGCTTGTTCTTTGTTTTTAACACTGTTCAATGTTAGAGCATTACCTTAAAAACAAACAAAATAAAATCAGTGGCCTGGTCTCAGCCATGATAATTACTCAACATCTGGGGCAGTGGAGCTCAGGCAGTGTTGTACCACAGGTGATTCTAATTCTCAGACAGGATTGTAAACCACTGTGTTCAAGTATTACTTGGTGGGTTGCTTCTTGACCATCCCCTAGTCTCTGTTCCTCACTCTTTCTAACAGTGCCTTCAACTGAGTATCTGCTATGGCCCTTGAGAGAGTGAGACCTAATTGTTTTTCTTCTGTAGGTGACTTTAAAAGGTCCTCTTGGTAGAGTGGAACAGAGAAGGTCCTCCACTTTTGAACTTTGCTTTCACTATAATACTGTGCTTATTTAGCGTTCTTTTGATCTCAGATCTTTTTAATAGTCTACACAGTGTTTCACTAGAGTCAGGTAAGGGATTCCTTATTGCTGAATCGAATGTCCTGACACTGCTAGGCCCTGCTGTCTTGTTCCCAACTTGCCTCTTACACCTATGATGTTGAACAGTTCCCGGATTGCCTTTCTGGGTAAACTGAGCAGTAAGATTCACCACCTGGCTTTTCTTTATCTGGAGCATAAGTCTTGTAAAGACTTCAGAAGGATATTCTTTCTAGTCTTTGGTGCAGAAATCTACTTGATGGGCTGGCTAGCCTTTGAAGCAGGATTAGTGTGTGAACTGGACTGATCCAAGGCAGACCAATGAGACCAGAGGACAACATGAACAACTAAGATGTGTCTTAGCTGATGTTTAAATTGCATAAAATTAAAGGGTATTTTCCTTTCTCTATTGTGGTGTCACCACAGGGTGGAATTAGTGTCATTTTCTGTAGATTTGAGCTTCTAGAAGTGTCATACTTCCAAGGGTCACTAGGGGTAATAACTCAGCATTTTATAATCTGAAGAGGCAAGAAACTTCTCTGGAAGATTTCTTAGGAAAATTATTATTGCAGGCCCAATGAACTCTATTCCTACTCATCTTCTTTGTTTTTCCTGCCTTTTTTTTTTTAACTAGAGGCCAGGTGCATGGAATTCGTGCACAGGAGTTGTGTGTCCCTCAGCCCAGCCTGCACCCTCTCCAATCTGGGACCCCTTGAGAGTTATTCGACTGCCCCCCATCCCTCTCACAATCCAGGATGCTGACTCGCATCCCTCTCACAATCCAGGACTGCTGGCTCTGAACAGCTTGCTTGCCTGCCTGCCTGCCCGCCTGATTGCCCCTATCCGCTTCTTCCTGCCACCCTGATCACCCCCTAACCACTCCCCTGCTAGCCTGATAGATGCTTAACTGCTCCCCTGCTGGCCCAATTGCCCCTAACTATCCTCCCCTGTCAGCTTGGTTGCCCCCAACTGCCCTCCCCTGCAGGCATAGTTGCTCCTAACTGTCCTCCCCTGCAGGCCTGTTTCCCCCCTCCCCCAAAGGCCCTCCCCTGCAAGCCTGGTCACTCCCAACTGCCCTCCCCTGCATCCCTGGTTGCCCCTAATTGCCCTCCCCTGCCAGCCCAGTCACCTGTAACTATCCTCCCCTGCAGGCCTGGTTGCCCCCAGCTGACCTCTCCTGCAGGCCTGGTCCTCCCCCATCTGCCCTCCCCTGCAGGCCTGGTCTCCCCCAACTTCCCTCCTCTGCTGGCCTGGTCACCCCTAACTGTCCTCCCATGCAGGCCTGGTCCCTCCCAACAGCCCTCCCCTACTGACCATCTGTGTTGGCCATTTTGTGTCCACGTGGGGCCGGCCATCTTGTGTGTTGGAGTGATGATCAATTTGCATATCATCACTTCATTATATAGGATAATAACAACAACAAACAAACCAGTAAAGATAAGTTCATGCTAACTTCTTCCTGTTTGTCATACTTAAAAGAGTAGAAGGCATTGGGGATGGTTGGGAGGGGGTGGCAAGCATCATGTATTTTTTTCTTGTATGAAAGTGGGTCATAGGAATGTTTTCTGTGTCAAGTCATTTTCTGGCAATATAGTTAGTTCTTCAGGCAGCTACTTAGCTTTTACTTGAATGTTGTATTGTGTTGGGAGTGAGGAGGGCCGGGCTACAAAGATGTGAAAGATGAAGCCCCCACCATCAGAAATTCAGTCTGGTAGTGTGAATAACTCAAGCACATGTTAAACAAGGCAGCATATGCTATATGCCTGGAGGGATACAACCCGATGCTGTGGGGATTTAAAGGAAAGAGAAATCAATTTGATTTGTGTTTTACTGATTGGATTCTGGCAATCTTCTTGTTTGTATCCCTTGTGAAGTAGAAACCCAGACAGATACAGGCCATTCAGAGACAGTCACTGGGCAGGATTGTGGAAGAAATGCATGTGTAATCCTCCATCCCCGAAATGTATTCTTTCTCCAGGGATTTGTCTCTTTTTCTTGTTTAAATCCCTTCAGTCAAATCCAATGTTGCATTAGCCAACCTCATATCGATATAACAGTTTCACTTTTCTCTTTGGGAAAAGAGAAAGGAAGAAGATAGACCTGAAAGAATGATAAATAGTCAGCTTGATTCTAGGGGTGGAGCTGAATTATAAGTTTGTCTAGAGCAGTAGTTCTCAACTTTTCTAATGCCACGATTCTTTAATACAGTTCCTCATGTTGTGGTGACCCCCAACCATAAAATTATTTTTGTTGCTACTTCATAACTGTAATTTTTCTATTGTTATGAATCATAATGTAAATATCTGTGTTTTTCTATGCTCTTAAACATGACCCTGCTAGCAGTTCTCAACCTGTGGATCGCGACCCACAGGTTAAGAACCGCTGCTGGAGAGCCTAAGACCATCGGAAAACACAGATATTTGCATTACGATTCATTAACAGTAGCAAAATTACAGTTATGAAGTAACAATGACAATAATTTTATGGCTGGGGGCACCACAACATGAGAAGCTGTATTAAAGGGTTGCGGCATTAGAAAGGTTGAGAACCACTGGTCTAGAGCCTCATGAATCTGCAAGATGTTACTTGTTAGTTATATGGGTTCAGTTTGGAGAGCTGCCTTTGCACTGTGTAAGGACCTGGAAGGTGTTTTTCCTTGAAGCTCTGCTGTTTACCTAGTTATTTTGTGAAGGCCACTCTCAGGCAGTCCTGGACGTTTTGCTGAATGTCAGCAAGCATTTATTGTCACTACTCTGATGCCAGGGAAGAAGGTGATGTTTTTACTTTCTAGCAAAATACTGTAGTGCCTGGCCTTTTGGTGGCTCTATATTTAAAGGTCAGCACCCTCTCTTTTCTTCTCTTGTCTCTTCTGTCCTCACGGTCATCTTTTTAACCTGTTCCTTCTGAAAGCTGTGTGTGTGTGTGTGTTTGTGTGTATGTAGAAAACATTAGAGCCATATTTTAAAGAGAATGGTTTGAGTTAAGTTTAAAGGTTCCAGTGTTGATGTGAGCTGGAGATGGCCACTTTATTCCTCAGGAGAGAGTTTCATGATTTATGGTTTCTGGCTCTTGGAAGAAATTAATATTGACTTTTTTTTTTAAAGCTTAAACCATGTCTTCTTATTCTTGGATTTTCAAAGCTTGAACATATTATACTTTTGAGTAGTTTTCTTATTGAAATTGACCAAGACAGTTATGGTGGTTTTAGTGGTAGAATTCTACCCTGTTATTAGGTTCTTTTTCATTTCCTAGGCCTTGCACCTGTCTTTTATCAACAGGCATGTAAATTGCACGTACACACAAATATTTTTCAAATGTATAATGATACTGATTCTAATGAAGAACCTAAGGTTTGCCATAAAAACCCATAAGTTTGTATATGTTGACTTTTAATGATAGTAGATTATGGCATATCTTTCATGATGATGATTAGTTATAAGTTTAGTCAAACATCTGTTTATTTAGCAAAGTGATCATGAATATTCCCTTTGCAATTAACACTGATTTGGGGATAATCTATATAATTAGTAGATATTAAAGGTGTGCTAAATATACTTAGGATCCTGTTCTTTCATATTTCTTGCTGAGACTGACCAGCAGATCCTGAGCCATTGATGAATAGAATACTCTTGACACATGTTTCTGTGAAAGAGAGACTTAAGGGGCTGGTTGGTAGGAGGCACCAAAATAGCCCTGTTCACCTGCCTCCTTAGGCTTTTTATTGTAATAACAGCTTGAACTAAAATTAACCTCTAGATACAATCAGCAGGTAAGTATCCTTGAGAAAGCACATGCTTCTACAAGGGTTGGGTTTGAAGACTAAACATAGAGATTCCAATAAAATACCCAAGGCCTCAGACATGTTTGGAAAAATCAAGGCAGGGGTTGCAGCCTTAGGTGAGGTCCCTCCTAAAGGCCCCCAACCTTTTGGAGAATCCTCCTTACAGACTTTTCAACCAAGTCTCATACTTCCCCACAATTTCTTTCATGTTTTTATTCATTTTGTTCTTTTTGGTGGCATTCTCTACATATGTTTGCTTCCTCTTGTGTATTGAAATTATGATATTTTTAAAAAGCAGTATGCTTTTATGATAAAACATTCATTTGATGATTAAGTTAATTTTTGTTCCATGTACAGGGAGCATGAAGTAAGTATTATTACCTGGTAGGATACTTTTCTCTATGTTTCTCCCCCTGCACAAGAAACATTTGGAACTGGACCATTTAGGTTTCCATGTGAGTATGTAAATGATGTGCTAATTTCTCCTTAGCTATTTTATGTTTTCTCTCAGAGGAATCATCTGTGATTATCTCTTCCCATTCTTGTGTCCAAGACTGTATTTGATAAAGTCCTTTGTCAGATGATGGATTAATTTTGGTCCCATTCCTATAAATTCAGAAATATAGGTATAGAAAGAAAAATGGTTTCTTATGAATGCAAAATACATAGTGGAAAGAAAGAATTTGGAGAGGTAATAAATACTCCTATTTATAATAATATATCTATAACTTCCCTGACTTCTTAAATGGCCGCTTGGAGTAAATTTTAAGATTCACCTGATTTGTCTCTAAGTGTTGTCTCATTTATATCTTGCAAATTATGTAATGCTAAGCAGCATTTCTTTTGTTAAACTATTAAATTCATAAACTGATATTTAGGAAGATCAATTCCAAGTGCCTTAAAGTAATTAAAAAATAGTACAATTAAATTTTTAAACGTACTTGATAAGTAAAAAGACACTCATCTTTTATAGGTAAAAATTCCTCACTCAACTGTGAAGATTTGGGGAAAAGATGGAATAAAGGACTTAATATTCCCTGAAGGGACTTAGGGTTGGGTTTTTTCGGGTGGGAGGGGGACAGCCTTAAAGATGTTGCTATGTCTTATTTTCAGAATTTTGCTACTTTGGTTGCCAGAATCATTTCTGAGTAATATACCTATTGCAGTGTGCTCAGGGAGACCTTAGCACAGGGTCAAGTAAGTTCAGATTGGGTATCTTTGACTACCTGTAAAGTTATGATTGATGCAAACTTCCTCCTCCATGGCCTACCAGTAATTTACCTAAAAGTGATTTATCTTTTGCTCACTATGTGGCTCCCTCCTAGACATAGTTAAGTCTGTCATAACCTTTCTAACTCAATGAAACCTTTTATAATCTGATAGACTGCTATCAATGATAGGCCTAGATGGCCTGAGCCATTTAAGGATCTGAATGTTTGAGGGCTGTATCAAGGCCAAGGGGCCTCCAGCAGAGCCCATAACTTTAGCTCCTGTCTTTCTGGTCTCTGTGTACAGAGTTCCTGAGAAGGTTTTGAGGCCATTTTGGAGTACCCACTCTTATCTGCTGAGGAGGCTGTGATTGTGTGCACCCCTTTGTGTATAGGTGTTATACCCACCAATGGGGAAACACTAGGGAGTACCCGAAGGGAATGGTCTTAGTAGAGAATCATGCATCTTTAGAAATACCTTTTTCTTTGCTTCATTCATAGCCATTGCAATGCATTGTAATTTTAGAATTTTCTAACACATTTTATTCAGCTCTTTCTTGTCTTCTAAACTAGCTTTTGAGCCTTAGCCCTCATACCTTACATTCATTTTCATAACAAAGGGTTCTTGTGTCTCAAACGCTAGGGATTTGATTTGAGGTTGGAAAGAATAGCAGGAACCAATGAATACCTAAAGGAGAAATCTGTTTGTAATGTCATAGACTCATCAGATGAAGGCAGGAGAGATGGAAATGAAACATAGACATCTTGCTGGGAGAGTGAAAGTCTCTCTCCTTCCCAGTTTTCTGTACCCTTTTTCATAGGGAGATGGTTCAGATTGCTTTATGTGGCTGACCTTTCCATGCTATTCCTTTCATGTGTGAACATTGTCTTTTGAGTTTGGTGGTGTTTCAGATTAGACAATTTATGTGGCTTCGTTGATGTCTGGTGTATCTTTACCTTCAGTCCATGGCAATGACTGGCCACTTTGAGCCTATCAATGTCAGTGAGTTGCAGAAATGGCTAATAAATGCTGCTAATATTCCATCTTAGGAGCTGAGTTAGTCAGCTTGTGCTAGTAGGAATGTTTGACTATAGACAGTCCATATGACCTTGTCAGTACATTTTGTTCTATATTTTCTTTAGTATTAAAGTAACTTTTAAAAAATTTAATTGGAATAATTAAATAAATACTTAAATGACTGCCTTAGGTACACATAAGGTATTTTTTGATTGTGTATGTGGAGGATATAGCTTGAGTGGGAGAGTTAGATTTTAAATATAGAAATAAAGGGAAAAAGTGATTTGCAAGGCAGCTTTGCAGATTGGCCATGTTTTTCAAAGTGACAAACATCTTTGTTCCTTTGAAAATTACAGATATGCTGGTATGCCTTATGAAATGAACTGGCAAAAGCCCTGTATCCTATGCTTTGAATATAAATAGCACATGTGGCTGTAGATAGGACTCTGTTCAATGTAGGATTGCCGGTGGCAGTTCCTGCCCTTGTCTCTCAGATCACTCATGGACTTGATATAATTGTTGGTTTTATTTTTCACTCATGTAGATCACCAACACTTGAACTAACATGGCCAGTTACCATCATTCATTGTTGCTGTTCCAGGCTCCTAGGGTGTTCCAAGAAATTGGCTTTGGAGGTCTAGGGACAGTTCTGGAAGAGTTCATTCTCCTGATACAAATGGTTTCTCTCATTACTGTCTTGGCAATTGGAGTCAGATAATCCAAAAACTTCAGTGTTCAGCCTGGAAAATCCTTAGAAAAAAATTTGCCCCCAACTGACAGCAGTTATCAGAGCCTGGTTGACTTATTTGACAATAGTCAATGAGCATCAGTGATTTGAGAAAATGACTTGCTTATATAGGCCCACAGCATGGTGTTTTCTTACAAGGACTAATATTTTAGGACATGCCACTGTAGTAATTTTTAGCAGTGCTTTAGCTAAAGGCGACTGGTGCCTTTCCATTATCAATGTCACCGTGTTGTTTTTGTCACTTACTTGTGTTTTCTCTCCTTTCTTTGCCTTTTATTTGATTAATATGGGAAGAACTGTATGTTATAAGACAGCAGGGATAAACAGTGCTTCTTGGTAATTATAGAATTAATATATTTTTGTATGATGGCCCCAATGTAATTTTTGTCCCCCCCTTCATACTCCTTTCTCTCTATGGTTTTATTGTGTTTATTTATCTCGCTTTTTTGTCTTGATTGCCTATATGTCCATGTTGGTATCTTGTCCTGCCTTCTAAATCCATGCCAACAGACCATAATATTCTGACTTGTCTTGTACCTTTTCTTGGAATGTTCCCTGTGAACAAATCAGGTGTGCATGACACCATACTAGTACTTCCAGAGCACTGCCACCCCCTTTGGGTACTGAGCCATAACCACACCAGCCAGATGTGTGCTGGCAATTATTTGTTTGAAGTAGTAGCCACGAAATTTGTTAAGTCTCTGATATATAGCAGAAGTAATTTAAAATCAATTTACAAGTTTTTAAAATATCCCCTAATAGTATGTGTGAGAATTAAGCAAAGTACTCAATGAGAATAGAAAACAGTTTAAATGTCTTCTTCCCCTAAATTATCTAATTGAGCAACAATCTTAAACACACAAAAAAATTTAAAAAGAAGTGTCTTATAAAACATTCCTACTTCAGTAGAATATAATTTAATAAGACTGTGTGAGCTGATTGTTAGAAATCACTATAGTTAGTAAGAGGCAGGAGAAAGTGTTTCAAGATGGGGTAGAACAGGTTGGTTTAGAAGAAGAGATGGCATTTTAGCAAGACTGAAGGGTGGAGAGTAAAAGGTACACTGCACACATGGGAAGTATGTAGAGTCTGAATTCAGGTAGTGGACATGGAAAAGGAAAGGATGCAGGAATGTTCATGCCAAGAAGAGTGAGCAAAGTTTCTAGATCAATGAAATTTGGGAGGGGATGGATATATATATTTGTCAATAGAAATTTAAGATTTTGACCCAGCGAATAAGAATTTAGTTAATAAAAATAGATAAGTAGAAGAGGAGCTGGCTTTGGGAGACTGGGTTACCACAGAAGTTCAGTTTCAGACAAGTTGGCACAACCTACAGGTGGGCATTAGAACTAGCTGTAACAACAAAAAAGGTTTATTCATTAGCATAGAGGTTTATTGTTAATCCAGTAAAGAATTCAACATGCTGCAGATGTCAAATATTAAGTTTTGAAACCTTGAGAGTCCATTTGGAGGATTTGTAAGCATTCCACATGCTGGTTCCCATGAGTGGAAAGCTTTAGAGCTGACCACTAATGGGAGTGATGAGGAAGTTTAGGAAATACAGGTCCATTCTCCCTTGACAGAAATCCTTAAAGTCATGCTTTGCTGAACTCAGAAGTTCTAGGGTTTTAGGTAAGAATAATTACATACCATCCTTAGCGGTTTTGTGGCTGGCAAACCCATAATTAAACACATTAATGTATTTGCAGTAAAATAATGAATATTCACACTAAATGGGATAAAAACTTTAACCTCATGCTAGTGCCTATCTGTTCATGTGAGTTTTGCAGAAAATAGGTTTGTTAGGTTAAATTTTATTATCCAGTGTGTTATGAAAACAATCTTTCGGTTTTTAGAGCTTTCTGGAGCTCACAATTGTAGATAAAGGATTTTAGACATGTAGTTTGAGGCTACTTTGCTTGAGAATTTGACAAAGAAAGGACACCACCACCACCACCACCACCACCACCACCACCACCTACCTATTTCCTTACTCCACAAACTGGAGACAGGCAGAAAGTCACAATGATAATGTCAGAAATTTCTTTAAAAAGATGGATTTGTACTACTGTCTCTGACTCCACACTTTTCTTCCCTTCCATTTAAATTAGCCTGCATTCTGGGTTGTTGGTAATGATATACACTTTATCTCTGTTGGCTGAATTTTCCTGGCTTACCAATGGCTCTGATGGGGTAGACCATTCTGGGTGCTTTGTTGATGCTACTGAGGCCAATTTTATTGACAGTATAAACAAACAAATGTATTTTAAGTGGTATTGGCATTTCATTTCTGTGGCAGCATTTTTTGTTCAGGCCTAATCAGTCTCCCCTCTCTTTTGAAAGGAGCAAAAGCCGACCTAGACTTCAGGTTATGAGTATTCAGGCTTGGTTCAAAAGAAGCATGAAGCATTCTTAGCTTCTCTAGGTGGCTGCACAGGGTCTGGCTTGGCTCTAGGTACATGAGACATTGGTGTCTAATAGCTCTTAAGCTAGCACAGTAAAGTGTTATGCATTGTTCAGAGTATCAGATGAGGAGTGTAAGTGTGTCTTGCTGCTTGGGCACTGCTCATAACAATCTCTGTGTACCAAACACAGTATTTTACTTAATTTTCTATATATGATTTGCGGGGTGGATTAGTATGGGGAAGATTTCCAAGGCAGACTAATTTACTGTTTTTTTGTTTGTTTGTTTGTTTGTTTGTTTTAACAAAGGAACTTGACAGAGGGAATCTTAGGCTATAGACTTTATTTGGCCTAGGGACATTCTTTGTAGAGAGACTGGCCTCAGTGTCTTCATTTGTTTGAGAAAGATTATCATGTGTGGTTCTGTGTGACTCAACAGCAATATCCCTGCTCTGGCAAACCTTTGGCTAGGGCAGAATTTCAAAAACAAGGAATGGCCTTTCAGTTTTCCAGGAATGTTATGAACAAATAACTCTGTTGCATTCCCTGGTTCCTCAGCACCTCTGGACACTGGCCTGGTCATGGGCAATTGGCTGTCCAAATAGCGTGTGTGAGTTTGCAGCTGGAGCTCTTGTGAGGACGAGGCCCAGCGCTTCCCCAGCTGACTGCTCGCAGAGCATTACTCAGTGTGCAGCTGTTGCCTGAATCACAAGTAGCATCTGAGTGTAAAGCTGGTGCTTTCCCTGCTCCCCTTCCTTTCTACTTGCTGCTCTGAATGTCGGATTGATGTGGCTGGGTGTTGGCTGGGATCCAGCTAAGCCAGCCATGTTATTAGGTGTCCTTTTCGTCCACATCCTAGGATAGATGTACTGGTCATGCTGGTCTCCATATAGGTTGAAAGAGTGGCTTTCACTCTGCTTATACTTGTGATTTCCAAATCTGGTGGCAAGAGAGATTTGGCTGGTGGGCAGAAGTTTACTGTCCCCTGGTATAAAGTGTTGGGCATTGCCTCTATCTGACTTGTCCTCCGTTTCTTCTGTTGCCACTTGAGGAATGTCTCTTCAAAGGCAGCGAACTTAGCATTGATCAGGTGCTGTGGTTTTTGGATTTTTTCTGAACTCTTGTAAGTGTGGTTTGGCAGCTTGGAGACATACATGGTATTGACCTAGTGATGTTAACTCATTCCCAGCTTTTTAAAGGACAAATAGCATTCCCCTTTAGGGCTGTAGAGAGCCAAAGGTTCAGAGCCTGCTCCTGGAAAAAGAATTCCTGTCAAGTGTCTTAACTCTAGAGTTTGGTGTAGGAGAGACTGGGTTTAGAACGGCACGTTTTAAATTTTTCCTGGAGTACTTTGTGCTTTTGGGAAGGTAATCTGTGTGGATATTTTTACTAACAGCTATGATGATACTAGAAAATAATGAACTTGACTCTCTTGAAGAGCAGAGGTGTAGTGTACAACAGGCTTGTTGGAGTCTTGGGAGCTAGATCTTTGTAGACCCATTAGGCATAAAAACTGAGATGCTGATTTTTCTTAAACTTTTTTAAAAAAATAGTTTCATTGATTTCAGAGGGAGAGGGAGAGAGAGAGAAACATCAATGATGAGAGAGAATCATTGATTGGTTGCCTCCTGCATGCCCCCTACTGGGGACTGAGCCAAAACCTGGGCATGTGCACTGACTGGAAATCAAACCATGATCTCCTGGTTCATAGGTTGATGCTCAACCACTGAACCATGCCTGCGGGCTAAACTTATTTTATTTTTAGTTGAAAAAATTCCTTCTCCCTGCCCCTTGACTGAGCCAGGGGTAGGACAAGAAAGACTCCTAGGGTGCCTAGATGCACCTCATTTCTAAAAATAGTGCACCTCATTTCTGAAAATCTTCTGATTATTTGGCAGAAAATTCATGAAGAATAAACAAAATTAGTTAACAGGCCGGTCTGTGTAGTTTCCTTTTCCCATTATGTTCATTAAGTAACTATTTGTTGTGTCCTGCCTTCTTAGGACTCTGAAGAATATTTTTTGACACTGAAATGTGCTTCAGCTCTTATTATGTCTTATGTCTTGAATCCTGCACAGCCAATATAATTTTGTAACAACTGATTCCTGCTAAAATGGTTACTTCCCTTTGTCATACCTCACCTATCTAGATCACAGTGAGAAAGTAATATTTTGATCCTGAAGAGCCAAAAACATCTTCCTAAAAATTAGCTTTCAGTAGAACTCCCTTGAACAGTTAGAGTCCATTTATTCATATTTTACTCATGTCAGGCCAAAGTAGATTATCAACTAGAAGTGAAATTGCTTCTAATGGCAAGATAGAAAGCAGAGAAAGGTGAAACAGATACTAGCCACTACACATAGTATTTTCTTTTAAAAAAATAAATCTTTATTGTTCAGTTTATTATAGATGTTCCTCTTTTTCCCCCCCATAGCTCCCCTCCACCTGATTCCCCCCACTCCATGCCCCCCGCCACTCTCCTCATTCATACGTGTAAGATTTATGTCTAATCTCTTCCCACAACCTTCACACCCCCTTACCCCCAAGAATTGTCAGTCCATTCCTTTTCTATGCCCCTGATTCTATTATATTCACCAGTTTATTCTATTCATCAGATTTTTTATTCACTTGATTTTTAGATTCACTTGTTGATAGGTATGTATTTGTTATCACTTTGTTATTCATAATTTTTTATCTTTTCCCTTTTCTTCTTCTTCCTCTTCTTAAAGAATACCCTTCAGCATTTATATAATCCTGTTTGTTGGTATTGAACTCCTTAGCTTTTTTTTTGTCTGTGAAGCCCTTTATCTGACCTTCAATTCTGAATGATAGTTTTGCTGGGTAGAGCACTCTTGGTTGTAGGTTCTTGCTATTCATCACTTTGAATATTTTCTGCCACTCATTTCTGGCCTCCATAGTTTCTTTTGAGAAATCAGCTGACAGTCGTATGTACATAACTAACTGTTTTTGCTGCTTTCAAGATTCTCTCTTTGTCTTTTGCCCTTGGCATTTTAATTATGATGTGTCTTGGTGTGGTCCTCTTTGGATTCCTTTTGTTTGGGGTTCTCTGTGCTTCCTGGACTTGTAAGTACATTTCTTTCATCAAGTGGGGGAAGTTTTCTGTCATTATTTCTTCAAATAGGTTTTCAGTATCTTGCGCTCTCTCTTCTTCTGGTACCCCCATAATTCTGATGTTGGTATGCTTGAAGTTGTCCCAGAGGCTCCTTACACTATCTTCACATTTTTGGACTCTTTTTTCTGATTGGGTGTTTTTTGCTGCCTCATATTTCAGATCTTTGGTTTGATTCTTGGGATCCTCTAGTCTGCTCTTGGATTTCTGTATATTATTCTTTATTTCAGACAGTGCATGCTTAATTTCTGACTAGTCCTTTTCCATTTTTTTGGCATTCTCATTAAGATCCTTGAAGGTCTCACTAAGTTTCTCGGCGGTTTGTAGAAGATTCTTGAATAACCTTATAAATGTGGTTTTGAACTCTATGTCCGGTAGTTTGCTTTCCTCCATTTCTTCCATTTGTGACATGTTTCTTTGTCTTTGCATTTTGGCTGCTTCCCTGTGTTGATTGAGTGGCTTTGTATGCTAGTTGTTCTTTAGGGCCCAGTAGCTCTGCCTCCCCAATCACCTGAGGTGGACACTCTTGGTGCACCCTTTTGTGGGCTGGGTACACAGTCTTGTTGTAGTTAAGCCTTGATTGCTATTGGCACATTGGGAGGAATTGACCTCCAGGTCAATTGACTGTGAGGATTAGCTGTGTTAATAATGGAAGAACTGCTGTGCTGGAGACACCCCCATAGGGCATTAGTTGCTTCAGTGGGGCTTTGGTGCTCTCAGAGTCTGCCTCTTTTGTGTGTCACTTATGTATGTGAGGAGTTGAAATCTGGTGTTGTCTCACACTGACCTCTATGTACACTGGTTCCTGGATTTCCAATAAGGTGCAAGTTAGCTAGTGTCTGAGGTCACCCAGCAGGAGCTTCAGGGAGATCTGCAGATTTCTCCTCTTTGCTTGGAGTTTGGAAATTTTGGAGTTGTTTGACCCAGATGCAATTTGTTAGGTTAAGCTGCTAGAGGGCAGGCCATTCATATGCAAAAGCTTCTGCACACAACTGGGTGGGTTTGTAAACTGGGCAGGGCGGCGTCTCAGGGAATCATTAGTGCATGGCAAATAAGGATGGCTACCAGTCAGCCCCTTCTGCGTCTTTGTGTTTCCGAGTTCTGTTCCATGTCTCATGTCCCACGTCCCGCGCCCCAGCGCAGTAAACAATGATTCTTGTGCATACCTCTGCGAGAAGGCCACCCTCTTTTTCCCACCCAATGGCTGACAGTCTAATTTATTCCTGTATGAGCCTGGGTCCCCAGAATCTGGCTGGAAACTGGAGTTCAGAGAGTCGGGAACTTATAACTCCCATCCAATTGAAACAAACAGTGTACGCTAGACTGATTTACACCTTTCTGAGCTTCTGCTCATACTACCAGGTCTCAATGCACTTTTTTCTTTCCTTATAGTTGTAGAACTTCCACTCTGCCAGCTTCCCGTGGTTCTGGGGGTTAGTCGTTTTGACTTTTAGTTGTAGTTTTGGTGTGGTTGTGAGAGGCAGCAGGTACAGGTATATACCTTATGCCACCATCTTGGTTCTCCCCCATAGTATTTTCTGTATTGAGAATAGAAAATGATTTTACTCATGTCATTTTATAGATTATGTTCTTGTGTGAAAATGGGTCTCAGGTTGAGGAGATCAGGTAGAAGAAAAGAATTTTGCTTTCTTAAAGTGAGCCATCATTCTTTGGAAGATCCTATTCTGCCTCTCTTATTGGATGTTTTGTTGCTTTTCACTGAAATGTCAGTATCCTTGCTGGAACCGGACTTCCTATTGCCTTTATTTAACTATTTGTATGCCATAAGTGTCTATAGACACAAGTGGTGGACCTTTTTAAATCAAATTCAAAATATCGTGGCAGTTAACTTGTTAATCCACTTAAACAAAAGCTCAGTGGCTTCTAACCATAGTAGATTATTTCTCTCTCTTGTATCCATCATAAGTAGGCTATGACTCTGCCTCAGCTTGTCTGTTTTCTCTTTGGGATTCTGGCTGATGGATCATTCATTATCTGGCATCTTACCAATATCATAGTGAAGGAAACAGAGACATGGCACCAAGAGCTGACTGATTCAGTCTTATTTCACTGGCCTCTCCCAAACTCACCAGGGCAGGGATATATAATTCTTTCTCAGGGAGGGGCTCTAATCTTACAGTGAGGTGGAGATTACTATGCTCTTGCAGAGAGAGACAGACAGTATTTTGTAACAATATCACAGATGTGATGCATGGCCAGATTTATCCAGACCCAAATTGGAAACCGTATTCATTTATTTTGGGGAGACAAGTTGAAAACTACTTTTGTCCTGTAAAAATGTCATAGGTCTGTTGGATCAATGCCATGTGTTAAAACCCAAGACAATATATAAGTTGTAGATCTCATTTTCATGAATATTTTCATTTTTTCCAAAAGCTTAATTTCTTTTCAACCTGAATAAATCTCCTTGGTCCATGGACTTGTTCTGATTTCCATAGCTGTACTTAGTTCTGGGGCTGTGTGGTAGGGGTGATCTCTGTAACCTACAAAACAACAACAACAACAAAAAAAAAACTACAATTGGAATATGGTCTTCTGTCTGCCATCAATTTATATTTTGGGTCAGTGATGCCAAGAAATATGTTTTGTAACTGACAACTACTTCCTATTACTTGAAATACCCGATTAGACTTATGCTAACATAATTTTGTGCAGTATTGCTTATATTAGGTAGCATGACCCAAGAGGAGTAACATCTCGCTTTTCTGCAGCCAGCGGAGTGACAACGAAATACCTACCTCTGTGTAGTTAGAGTGTGGAGGCATCTGATTGAAAGTGAACCAAAAGGAAGTTCTGCTGTTCAGGAAGGGTCCATTGGTCTTCCTCCCTTTTCTTATCCTTGCTGGAGAAGAGTACTATTGGGTGGTTTGATATGAGTCAGGTCCTGATGTTAAAATCCACTGACCACATTTTTTACTCCTACCAGCCAATCTGAGGACCATAAAAAAATGTTCAATCTCTTTTGTTTAAGAGACTTCTCAAAATATAGTCCTGCTGATGCCGGCAGCTATAGACACTTCGTATCAGGGGTGAAATATAACATCTCTCTTGCTGCCTTAACAGTAAGATGTATGCTGAGTTGCTGTGTTTGTGCCCTTCAGAGTGTGCGTCAAGCAGCTGCAAATGCTGCTGTCATTTGATGTGGTGGCTCTGTCAGAAAGCGGAAGCTGCTGGTTTAGACTGGCTCCCTGTAGGATAATGAATTGTTATGCCTTTGCTGTTTATCTAACAAGTTTGTACAACGTGTAACATAAGCTGACAAGACAAACAATTTTATTAATTTAAGCCTGCTGCTAATGGGATTGCAGTGTGGTATGAATGTAGGAATATTACACACAAATACAGGAGTATGCTACCCCACAAAGACTTGTATTCTGGGTTTGGCAATGAGAATAGATTATTTTTCAAGAAACAATGTTTGATATTTCCATTTGTCCTGTATTCATTTTGATTTGAATTGAAAAATACTTAGGAATGCTCCGGGATTTATAAAGCTCAAAAGAATCAAGCCGATGCATCAGCCTTTGAAGTGTTAGAGCTGATAAATGTCAGTGGGCAGTAGATAAAATTTTGGTTTTTACAAACAAGTTACAACTAACAGAACTTTTATCTTAAATCTCTCTAGTGTTCTGCCTTTGGTTGGGAGTGTGCTGGGGCCTATGAGGAAATGGATTATATTTTTCTGGCCTCTGATCAGTTTTATATTAATTTCAAAATTTCATGTCCTTATATATGAACTTAACAATTTGAGATAGTTGAATCTTGGTTAACTAACATTTATTAACTGTGTTTATTTGGAAGAATTCGTCACCCAAGAGAAACTAGGTTAATCCAGTTAGATAAGAAAGAGGTTTCCTATGAACTCTGTGTAATCTGATTCTGGGTTCTCAGAAAGGTGCTCCCAGCATGGAAAATGATTCAGCGTAAGAACCCTAGGGAATTTCAAAATCTGTAAGAGTACATAGATGTTGGGATAACCACTCAGTAAGAGTGGTTATATTTCAGAGCTTCAAAGACAGTAACAATGGGCTGTTTCTTTCAGGATATTGGGTAAGGACTGCAGAAGTGTAGTAGGTTCTTGTCACTCGTGTATCCACCAACATGCAGGCATTCAGAAAGCACAGGCTATAAACTGTGCCAAGTTAATGCAGCAAGCATTCAAGAATTTAGGGCAGTGGCATAAAAAATGTCACTGAAAAAATCTTAGTAAATCTAAAACAGCAAGTGATTGAGGCTTTTTTGCCTTAGTAGTGCTGACTTTATGTATCATGATTTGGGATCATTCACTGTTTGCACCCCAATAATTGTGATGTTGTTGCCTATTAGCTCTCCCGTCCTCTCTCTTTGGTGCCTCCTGCACATCTGCTTTAGTAGCAGCTTATACTTCAGACCTGTGTGTTATTTTAAAGCAGACTTGGGAGCACGGTGTGTTGTGCAGGTAAGTTCTGTAAGTGCATTTTGTATAGTTGAAAAAGAGTCATAAACTTGAGAATAGTTGTTGCTATGTTTTCCATTTTGTCTTCATTCTTCTTTTAAGTGGTAGAATTGCCAGCTGCTACCAGAAATAAGAATATCTTTACATAGCGGCACAAAATTTCAAGTACTTTCCAGATTATGCTCCCAACTAGAGGCCTGGTGCATGGATTTGTGCAGGGGGCTGGAGGAGGGAGAGCATTCCCTCAGCCTAGCCTGCACCCTCTCCCAATCCGGGACCCCTTGTGGGATGTCTGACTGCCAGTTTAGACCCAATCCCTGAGGCCAGAGCTTAAACCTGCATTTGGACATCCCCTGAGGGATGTAGCAGTGTGCCAAGCAGCAGGCGGCCAAGGAGGAGCCTAAGCCCAAACTGGGTGCAGTGCTGCTTATGCTCATCCCATTCTGCTATGCCTGACATGAACCTGGCTTCTGGCTGCATGGCACTCCCCTTTTGGGAGTGCCATTCCCCCTTTGGGAGTGCACTGACCACCAGGGGGCTGCTCCTTTGTTGAGCGCCTGCCCCTGGTGGTCAGTGCAAGTCATAGTGAGTGGTCGTTCCAGACATTCAGTCATAATAGTTGCTTAGGCTTTTATATATGTAGATACTAATAAAAGTTATTCTTCATTTAAATATAAATGCTATTACTCTGCTTTGTCACTTTATGAAAGCTTTTTTTAAAGAAACTTTTTTTTTATTGAGGTTAAACATCTAGTCATGCATAAGGTACAGCAATCTTAAGTATTCACCTTGATGAATTTTTAGGTATGTATATGCTCTTTATCTACCAATCAGATCAAAAGAATATTTCAACATCTCACAAGGTACACATTTCAGACTTGATGCCTGATGGTAGCCATTGTTCTGATATCTATCATTGTTGATTAGTTGTGCCTATTCTTGAGCCTCATTGAATGAAATACATTGGTTCCCTTTTGTATCTTTTTTTTTTTTTCATGCAATGTCATGTCTGTGAGATTTATCCTTGCTGTTCTGTGTATCAGTAGTGGTTCTTTTTTCCTGTGTATTACAGTTCCATTGTATGAAAAACAACTTTTTGTGTAGCCATTTTCTTATTAATAGACATTTAGGTTGTTACCAGCTTGAATCTATTATGATGATAATGCCTTTTGGTGGACATGTACTTTTTTTTGCCTGGGAGAAATAGCATGCCTAGGAATGGTGTTGGTTGGGTGGGTCATAAGGCAGATGAATGTGGATGGATTTTAACTTTACAGTTTTATTAATCTGTCCTACTTATGTATTACGTGAGACACCTGATAATGAATGAGAAAGGAATGAACTTTAAAGAATTTGGCTAGTTTGTGTCTGAAACCAGCCTACCACCAGCTTTGAGACACTAAGAGGAAAACTAAATTTAACTCCTGGTTTTAAATTTGTAAAATGGGCATTATGATTTTTCTTGGTTGTTTTATAGTAAATGAGGTTGAATAAAATAACACATAGGGTACATTTAACAAACAGTCCTATTTTTTTCTTTCTCTAGGTAAAGTATTAAATTGACTTCAACAATTCATTTTAAACTTTCCTAGCTTTGCCAAGGACAGTCAGCTATGTGTATACGTGACAATAAGAAAAATTAGTCTAGAGATTAATGTATACCTTTGTAAGAGCCTCAAAGGTACCTTTCTTCTATGATTTGTCATCCTATCTTCTCTTTGCCATTATTAAGGGACAAGTCTCTGCAAAAAACTCTTTTTACCTTATTATTTCTATATTCAATAGTTATTTGAAGTGCTAACTTTTTTGTTTTATGGCTTCCCCCTCCTTTAGTTGTTTCTTCATACCTTCAAGAATTGAGACCATTCTATGTGTCCAGGCATTTACTAATTACTGGTATTGTAACAATATGGACTTGAACTAGAAAATGCATTATTAATTGCAGACCATCATTGGAATTTCCTTTTATAGCACAATAATTTTTAGAGCACATTTAAAAGTACAAAAAGATTTCAAAAATAGATTTCAAGTGGTTTATTGCTATCCATATATACCTTAACTAGGACTTCAGGAAATCACTGTTTTCGTCATATCTCCGTATGGTTTTCTAGGCCACCTACCACTACTATTTTGGCCATCAAGTATAAGGTTAGCATGCTAAAGAATTGTTACTATTTTGCCTGAATCTAATTATAATTCATCTTCTTTTCCTTCTACTAATGTTTTAACTATCCCCAAACCCAAACATTTCTTTTTTTGTAAAAGTTGAAGGTTTAGGGGCAGTAATTTGTAAATTTCATTTAAAATATATTTTATTGATTTCAGAAAGGAAGGGAGGAGAGAAAATGATGAGAGAGAATTATCAATCTGCTGCTTCTATATTTATCTCTGCCCCCTGGCTGCGACCTCGACCGCCGCCCCCCCCACCCCCCCTTCCACACACACTGGGGATTGAGCCTGCAACTTGGGCATGTGCCCTTGGCCAGAATTGAACCCAGGACCCTTTAGTTCGCACACTGAGGCTCTATCCACAGAGCCAAACCGGCTAGGGCTGTAAATTTCTTTATTAAAGGAAATACCTAGACCTGAGGGCTTCAGAACTAGCACTATCCATGGTGATCCTTTGACCAGCTGTAATTTTGTGGATTATTTACTTATGAAAGAAAAGCAAAGTGGGACTTATTGAAGGTACACTCTAAGGGAGGAGCAGCTAGTTGACAGAGACAATGGCCCTGAGCTCCTGGGTTATATAGTTTAAACAAAAAAAAGATGTTGTGCTGAGGCTGGGGCTGAGGCTGGGACCCTCATGCTGAGGCTGAGGCTGAGACCCTCGTGCTGAGGCTGAGGCTGAGGCTCTTGTGCTGAGGCTGAGACCCTCGTGCTGAGGCTGAGACCCTCGTGCTGAGGCTGAGGCTGAGGCGCTGAGACCCTCGTGCCGAGGCTGAGGCTGGGACCCTCGTGCTGAGGCTGGGGCTGAGGCTGGGACCCTCGTGCTGAGGCTGAGGCTGAGGCTGGGACCCTCGTGCTGAGGCTGAGGCTGGGACCCTCGTGCTGAGGCTGAGGCTGAGATCCTCGTGCTGAGGCTGAGGCTGAGGCTGAGACCCTCGTGCTGAGGCTGAGGCTGAGATCCTCGTGCTGAGGCTGAG
>JAAGEH010000307.1:57820142-57831446 GCA_011751065.1 Lasiurus cinereus | reverse complement strand
AGCTGAGGCTGAGGCTGGGACCCTCGTGCTGAGGCTGAGGCTGGGACCCTCGCGCTGAGGCTGAGGCTGGGACCCTCGTGCTGAGGCTGAGGCGCTGAGACCCTCGTGCTTAGGCTGAGGCTGAGACCCTCGCGCTGAGGATGAGACCCTCATGTTGAGGCTGAGGCTGAGGCTGAGACCCTCGCGCTGAGGCTGAGGCTGGGACCCTTGTGCTGAGGCTGAGGCTGGGACCCTCGTGCTGAGGCTGAGGCTGAGACCCTCGTGCTGAGGCTGGGGCTGAGGCTGGGACCCTCGTGCTGAGGCTGAGGCTGAGGCTGGGACCCTCGCGCTGAGGCTGAGGCTGAGACCCTCGTGCTGAGGCTGAGGCGCTGAGACCCTCGTGCTGAGGCTGAGGCTGGGACCCTCGTGCTGAGGCTGGGCTGAGGCTGGGACCCTCGTGCTGAGGCTGAGGCTGAGACCCTCGTGCTGAGGCTGGGGCTGAGGATGGGACCCTTGTGCTGAGGCTGAGGCTGTGGCACTGAGACCCTCGTGCTGAGGCTGAGGCCCTGAGACCCTTGTGCTGAGGCTGAGACCCTCGTGTGAGGCTGAGGCTGGGACCCTCGTGCTGAGGCTGAGGTGCTGAGACCCTCGTGCTGAGGCTGAGGCTGAGCGGTGCGTCCTCGGCTCTAGAGCCGCCAGGGCACCTGCCCTGAGGGCTTCCGGTACGGCTCGGGCCGGGCTGGACCTGCAGGAGCGAGCGCCGGTGCAGGTTCCCTTAACCCCTGCGACCCCGCGGCCCCCGCCCCCCCCCACGTGTGTGTGCTGCCGCTGTGGCAGCAGGAGGAGGTGTGCTCAGTGGGTAGAGCATCGGCCTGCGGACTGAAGAGTCACTCACGGCGGAGCCCGCGGAGGACTTGCTGCTCCAGACCCACCCGTGACTGATAATTCTCAGGGGGGAAGGGGTGAGGGGTGTACAGGGAGAGACTGGACAAAAATCATACACCTATGGATGAGGTCAACGGGAGGGAAGGAAGGGTGGGAGCTGGGTGGAGGGGTGCTATGGAGGGGAAAAAAGAAAAACAATCTGAATAATAAAGATTTAATTAAAAAAAAAGATGTTACTGGAGAGACGAAGAGAGGAGGAGATGAAGAGACCTCGGTTCTTGTCTTCTCAAGGGAAAGATTAAAATCAAGAGACAAAGTGTAGCAACGCAAGCAAGAATTTATTGGCTGTAGCAAATAAATATTGGCAGGGAAACAAGGAAAGGCATAGAAGAGCAGAGCTGAGGCTGGGCTGCTTTTGCTCAGTGGATAGTCAGAGAAAAGGGGAAAAAGGAGCCTTGGAGATAGGTTCAGGGGTTAGCCTGGGATGATCTGCCACTGCCCATTCGTTCTCTGGTTGCAAGTCAAATGGAATTCCTTAGAGATTAGGAGATATGTGCCTTGAAGTTGGGGTGGGGAAGGGAATGGCATGGGCATGCTCCTTAGAGGGAGAAGGGCTTGTGAATTATTTTTTAATTTCAAGGTGGAAAAGCTGTGGCCACCATCTCATTCAGTATATTTTGAGATAATTGATCTAATTGATTAACTGAGAATGTTTCAACTAAAGTAAGGAAAGCTAAGCCAAAAAACACTTAACATGCCAAGATAGACTATTTACAGAGAAATAGACATTTAAAATAAACACATAGTCATATTTAAACTGTTCTATTAATATTCAACAATCTTATCCACCCTCTGTAAGTCTTCAGCTTTGATAACCTGAAAGTTCTAGTTTCTGATTAATTTTCTTTTATCCATAGTCAAAAGCTAGCATTTGTCTCATCTTTCTGGTCATTTGACCTCATTCTTAACAGTCATTTTTTTTCTTAAAAGCTGTTACATGTAATTTCCTCTTTCCTTTTATTCACAGCCCTTGTGTGTTTTTAGTTAATCCTCACCTGAGGATATTTTTTTTTCTATTGATTTTTTTAATGTTATATAGAGTTGAATGAAGGGAGGGAGAGAGAGAAAGAAACATTGATGTGAGAGAGCACATGGATAGGTTGCCTCCCCCAGGTGCCCAGATTGGGGCCGGTGTCAAGTCTGCAACCAAGGTATGTGTCCTTGATCAGAATTGAACCTGGGACCCTTCAGTCTGTAGGACTATGCTCTATCTACTAAACTAAATCTGGTAGGGCAGTCTTATGTCTTTTTAAATGATCCTGTTTCAGTTTTGTTTGTTTGTTTGCTTGAGGACACATTTCTTGTATAGCAGGTAAAATTGTTATAGTATTCTTCAAGGGTTTGTAACTCAGTACATTGTTGTTTAAAACTATTGCCTATTATTGAGCATCCATAAGAATTGTGTTCCAGAAATGAATTTTTTTAAAAATATATTTTATTGACTTCTTACAGAGAGGAAGAGAGAGGGATAGAGAGTTGGAAACATCGATGAGAGAGAGACATCGATCAGCCGCCTCCTGCACACCCCCTACTGGGGATGTGCCCGCAACCAGAATACATGCCCTTGACCGGAATCGAACCCGGGACCCTCCAGTCTGCAGGCCAATGCTCTATCCACTGAGCCAAACCGGTTTCAGCCAGAAATGAATTGTTTTAAGATTAAATTGTACGTCTTTGCTGCTGATGCTCAGAAATATCTGGGGTTCTCATTTATCATTATTCTTGTAATATGGTAGAAAGAGCTTTGGTGTGAGAGACCTAGATTCTTTCCTTTCATCTTCTAGTTATTTGTTTTTCAATTACAAGTGAAAACTTTAACCTCACAGAGCTTGATTTCATTATCTCTACATGGAAGGGTTTGGACTAGATTGGGAAGAGCATGAAAGTATCTTCAAGTGTCAGATTTGTAACTGTATTACATTATAATGATGCTAGCAAACTAGCACCAATTAGCACAGCACTAGCCTTCTGGAGGCTAGAAGTCCAAGATTAAGGTAGTATTGGGTTTGGTTTCTTCTGACACTTCTCCATGGCTGATTCTTCTTCATATGGTCATCCTTCTCTGTACATGTGTGACCATGGTGTCCTTCTAACCTCCTCTTATAAGGATGCCTTACCAATCGATGAGGGTCCACCCTACTATCCTCATTTTAACTTAATCACCTCTTAAAAGGTTTTATCTTCAAATATAATCAAATTCTGAGGTTCAACATGAATTTGGGGAAACACAATTGAATGCATAACAGTAATGCATCAAGCAGCTTGTATGTATCAAGCAGCTTAGTTTGGCAGAGAAGACTTTGCCCTAGGCTTTATGTCTACAGCTATGACCGATCCCCAAGCTAAGCTTGACACATAGCACTGACTCATCTGAAGAAGGATCAGCACTCTTAACTAACTTATAAGTTGAACTCATAATAGCTGTTTATGTTTGTAAATGTTTCTTCATTTTATTTTCAAAGAATAATTGTGAGAGAAATTAGATCTGTAATGGTATCATATTTTTTGCTGTTGGGTCCAAGCAGTCTTGGCTTCATAATTTGTGTATGATCTTTATCAGAGTATAGTAAACCCTTGATATTGGAGACCTGGATTTAATAGACAAAATTTCCAATCTGTATGTAAATTATGAACACTAATGCCCTGTTGATCAAGATTTACTTATAATTAAATTAACAGGTTTTTTTTTTTGTTAATTAATTGTTATTTTTAACAAATTGTAGTGAATAGGTCATATGTTGGGAAAAACACTAGAGCAATCTCACCAAAATAAGTAAATATTGCATATCTACATCTATAGTCCACATATTTAAATCCAAGAGTAACCATTTTTAAACAATGTTCGGCAAATGATTAGCACATGATCACACTGCATTGCATGAGATAATTGGTTCTTGTTGTTGCATGGCATGACTTTCCGCAGCAGTTTTACCACATGCAGGCTGATGTTCCAGACATGTGCACTTGGTTTTTCACAGTGACTGGTGAACACACACATTTACTAGACCTATCTCTGTATATAAAAGCCTAAGTGACTGTTATGACCAAACAACCAGAAAAATCAGAATGACCAGTCGCTATGATGCCTACTGACCACCAGGGAGCAAGGCGCTCAATGCAGGAGCTGCCCCATGGTGGTCAGTGTGCTCCCATAGGGGGAGCGCCGCTCACCCAGAAGCTGGGCTCATGGCTGGCTAGCACAGCTGCAGCAGCGGGAGCTTCTCCTGACTCTACGGCAGCACTACCGAGCAGTGGTGGCAGCAGGTGCAGAGAGCTGGAATGAGCACAAGCAGTATGGCGCCCAGCCCTGGCTTGGCGCCTGCCACTTGGTGTACTTCTACATCCCCGAGGGGCCCTGGATTGCGAGAGGGTTCAGGTCAGGCTGAGAGACCCTCTCTCTCTTTCTTTCTTTTTTTCTTTCTTTCTTTCTTAACATGGGTTATTGGATTTCCGTGTTTCTTTTCTTTTTTTAAATATTTCTATATTTTATTGATATTTTACAGAGAGGAAGGAAGAGGGATAGAGAGTTAGAAACATCGATGAGATAGAGAGAGACATCGATCAGCTGCCTCTGCACGCCCCCTACTGGGGATGTGCCCACAATCAAGGTACATGCCCCTGACCGGAATTGAACCTAGGACCTTTCAGACCACAGACCGACTCTCTATCCACTGAGCCAAACCAGTTTCGGCTGCATTTCTTTTTTACTGACAGTCCAGATTCCCTCCAAATGAGTCTGGGTCCTTGAGTCTCGCCTGGGACTGGAGTTTAGCGCACTCAGGAGTTTCCATCTCTCTCCCTTTTGAGAAAGCCAGCCTTGCACTCAGCCGCCAGTCCTCTCCGTGTACCTCCATACCTCAGTCTTTTGCAGCTCGTCTTAATCTCAATGTGCTTTTCTCTTTCCTTCTAGTTGTAAAATTTCTGCTTTATAGCCAGTTTTCCTATAGTTCTGGATGGTTTCTGTTTTGTCTTTTAGTTGTAGTTTTGAAATAGTTGTGCAGGGCAACAGTTTAGGTGTTTACTTATGCTGCCATCTTGGTTTCTCCCGACATACTTAATTTTAATTACACAAGTATGTCTATGCTAGTGGCTCATTGCATGAAATTTGTGCAAGAGGGGATGTCCCTCAGCCTTGCCTGCATCCTCTCCAATCTGGGACATCCTTCCCGCAATCCAGGACTGCTGCCTCCTAACTACTCACCTACCTGATTGCCCCTAACCACTCTGCCTGCCGGTCTGCTTGCTCCCAACTGCTACCCTGCCCCTACTGGGTCCCAACTCCCCTGCCAGCCTGATTACTCCTAACTGCTCCCCCTGCCAGTCAGCTCACCCTCAACTGCCCTCCCCACTGGCCTGCTTGCCTCCGCCTGTCTCCCTGTTGGCCTGCTCACCGCCAACTGCCTCCCCATCCCCCCGCCGGCCTGATTACCCACAATTGCCATCACATCCTGGCCTGCTCGCTCACAACTTCCCTCCCAACTTCCCTCCCCTCTTGGCCTCTAACTATCTCTACCTCAGCCCCGCCACTATGGGTTTGTCCAAAAGAATGTCCGGAAGGTCTCCTGGAAGGTCTCTCAGTTAATTAGCACATTACCCTTTTAGTAGTATAGATAGAGGCCTAGTGCATGGATGGGGGCCAGCTGGTTTGTCCTTAAAGGTGTCCTAGATCAGGGTGGGGGTTCCCTTAGAGGGTGGGGTAGCCTGGGTGAGGGGCCTGTTATGGTTTGCTGGCCGGACATGCCCCCATTGGGTTGGGGATCCCCACTGGGGACAGTGCTGTCCTGGACGAGGGGCTGAGGCATTTTACAGGCCAGCTCCTCCCATGGGGTTAGGGTCCCCACTTGGGGGTGTGGCTAGCCTGGGTGAAGGGCTGAGGGCTGTTTTCAGGCTGGCCACAACCTTTCATGGTGGGGGGTCCCTGCTGGGTTGCCTGGCCAGCCTGGGTAACCTGGCTGATGGATGTTTGCAGGCTGACCACACCCCTAGTGGGGATCCTTACCCCATGGGGGCATGGCCAGCTTAAGTAAGGGGCTGAGGGCCGTTTTCAGGCTGGCCACGCCCCCTAGCAGGACCCTCACCTGGATGGTGGTGTGAGCAGCTGAGGGCTGAGCGGCTGAGGGCCGTTTGCAGGCCCCTCCCTCGGTGGCCAGCCTGGGTGCTCAGGCTGACTCTGTGGCTTCTGCCCACTGGCCCCTCCTCAGTGGCCGGCCAGGGCAGGCGGGAAGCTTGGCTTCCTCCATCGCGGGGTGGAGGGCAGACAACCAGCAGTCCTGGCTGGCTCTGTGGCCGCTGCCATATTTGCATCTTCCCTCCTGACTGGCTGTAGGCATTGTGGAGTGACAATTATCACATTTCTCTCTTATTAGTATAGATAAGTAAAAACAGGTAAACTAGCTAACTTGTCCATTTTTTTAACTAGCACAATCTCAGAAAAAATAGAAACAGTCTAAATAGTTAGAAATTGGGACTAGGTTAAATAAATTTTGGAATATCTATAGTCTATTAAGATTTTTTAAAAATTGAATTTTTACTTTTAGAACAGTGTAGAAGTATTGAATATATAGTTTGAATTTTTAGTTATATATAACTATGCATTCCAATTTTCTATCTAACAAAATTAAAAAGATTGTATGTCTGCCGGGACACTTACTTTGATTACATTGTTAAAGTGAACAGAATGTCAAAGTTCATTCTATTTCTATTATAATTATACAAAAGCATGAGCATAGAGTAAAACCGAAGGGAAGTGTTTTTAGAGCAGGCTTAAACAATTGTGTTTGAATAAATATTAGAGTGAATTTTTAAATTTTAATTTCCTTTTTTAAAAAAAACCTGATTTGTTAATATTAATGACTCTCCTACTTAAAAAGATGATTTTTGATCAGGAATCTTCACATTAAGGCTCTCCTGCATTGGGCCTCCCTTATATTGTCAGAAACTATCTGTTGAGTTCCTCTAAAATAGTGGTTCTCAAACTTTTTGGTTGAGGATTCTTGCATATTACTAAAAATTGAGGACCCAAAGAGCTTTTGTTAATGTGGAATAATTATGTATTAGTATATATTCAATTAGGACTAAAACTGAGAATTACAAAGTATTTAATTTAAAAAATTATAAGACTGTTAATATGTTAATATAAATTAGATTTCATGAAAAACAACTATTTTCCAAAAAAAAAAAATGAGAATGACATTACTTTTGGGGGGCAAATCTGTTTGATATATGGCTTAGTAGAAGACAGGTGGAATCCTGTATCTGCTTTGCACTTTTTGTGTGTTTGTTTTATGTTACTTTGGTTGAAAAATTTGAAGAAATTTTTAGCTTAATACAAATACAGTAATTGGGAAGGAAGGAAAAGAGAGGAGCAGGGGTCTTTTGCCTATGTTTTGAGAACTGCTACTGAAAAACAACAATATTTCCTGTGTGACATTGTGAACCACATTGAATATACTAGTACTATTCAAACACTGTAGAAATCTTGACTTGCAGTATGCGTGGCTATAGATTGTGGGTGGTACTGTTGATAAAGTGAAGTCACAATCTATAAATCAATATCTTCTGACAGTCCACTTATTTTGTTCTCTTACATTGAGACTTAGATGAAAGTACTAGCTTGACAGACCACATATGCTTTCTTTATACATAGAAAGATAAAAAATCCCTGCAAATTTTAGGCTATACCTGTTGTCAGAGAGCAGAAATACTGCATCTAGAATTGTTTATCCTGTGAGCCCCTGGTTTAATATGTAATTCAAGTTGTTATCCTGAACATTTGGTACTCTGCCACCATTAAATTTGACAAATAATTGCATTGGCTCCCAAACATGTTGAGGTGGCAAAACTCCTAGAATCTACATGGTACATAAAAATAATTCTGTCATGTTAATTTGAGATAATTCTCCAGCTAGAAAATATATTATATGTAAGTTACATAAAATGAAATATATATGCGCACAAAAATATTCATTCTATTAATCCTATAAAATAAAAGTCTAATATGCTAAGTTCCTGACTGTTCATTTGACCAGTTGCTATGGCACAAACTAACCACGAGGAGGCAGATTAGCTTGCTGCTGGGGTCTGGCCCATTGGGACTGGGTGAGATGGGCCAGATACACCCTGGAGACCTCCCATGGTCCTTCCCTGGCCAGCCAACCTTCCATGGTCCCTCCCTGGTCAACCAGCCCAATCAGCTCCAATGGAGACTGGATGAGACAACCTCGGGGTACTGGGAGAAATGGGCTGGACATGCCCTAGAGCCCTCCTGCGGTTTCTCCCAGGCTCCAATTGTGCTGGTCTGTGCTCTCTCGAAATCCAGGAACCTCCAGGAGATGTCTGCAGGCCAAGGCACAGGGATTCCACTGGTGCACGAATCCTTGCACAAGGCCTCTAGTAGTAATATAAATAGTAAGTAAGATGAACTTGTTATTGGTTCATGGATTTATTGACATTTGACACTTGATAGTGAATACTCTCATTTATTAAAGAAAAACTTATGGACAAAATTCCTAAAGTGAGACTATTCAGTTTTCTAACTTAATTTTTGGTAACATTATTTTACATGATGTGGACACTTTTTTTCTAACTTTGTTCTTTGTAAGATTGCTGCAGTTTTTAGGGGTCTTTTGTAATTTCATATAAACTTTTGGATTATATTTATTCTAGTTCTGTGAAAAATGCCATTGGTATTTTGATACAAATTTTACTGAATCTATTGTATGTACATTTTCTGGTGTTAATTCTTCGTGTCCATGAGCACAGTCATTTATTTATATCTTCTTCAATTTCTTTCTTCAGTGTCATAACTTTCCAAATATGGATTTTTTACTTTCTTGGTTGGTTAAATTTATTTCTAGCTATTTTATTTTTGATGCACTTCTAAATGGGCTTGTTCACTTTCTTGGCTCTCATAGTTTGTCTTTCTTTTTTATTTTTTTAATTAAATCTTTATTATTCAGATTATTACATTTGTTTCTCTTTTTTTCCCCTCTATAGCTCCCCACCACCCAGCTCCCACCTCTCTCTCTACCCTTATCTCCCTCCTGTTGACCTCATCCATAGGTGTATGATTTTTGTCCAGTCTCTCCCTGCACACCCCTCACCCCTTTCCCCCTGAGAATTATCAGTTCACTATCTTTCTGTGCTCCCGATTCTATTATATTCACCAGTTTATTCTCTTCATCAGATTTTTAATTCACTTAATTTTTAGATTCACTTGTTGATAGATATGTATTTGTTCATAATTTTTTGTCTTTTACCTTTTCCTTATTCCTCTTCTAAAAGAGTACCTTTCAGCATTTCATATAATACTGGTTTGAAGTTGATAAACTCCTTTAGCTTTTTCTTTTCTGTGAAGCTCTTTATCTGCCCTTCAATTCTGAATGATAGCTTTGCTGGATAGAGTATTCTTGGTTGTAGGTTCTTGCTGTTCATCACATTGAATATTTCTTGCCACTCCCGTCTGGCCTGCATCATTTCTGTTGAGAAATCAGCTGACAGTCATATGGGTGCTCCCTTGTAGGTAATGAACTGTTTTTCTCTTGCTGCTTTTAATATTCTCTCTTTGTCTTTTGCTCTTGATATTTTAATGATGATGTGTCTTGGTGTAGTCCTCTTTGGATTCCTTTTATATGGGGTTCTGTGTGCTTCCTGGACTTGTAAGTCTATTTCTTTTACCATATGTGGGAAGTTTTCAGTCATTATTTCTTTAAATAGGTTTTCAATATCTTGCTCTCTCTCTTCTTCTGGCACCCCCACAATTCTAATGTTGGTATGCTTGAAACTGTCCCAGAGGCTCCTTACATTATCTTCACATTTTTGGATTCTTTTCTCTTCTTGCTTTACCAGTTGAGTGTTTTCTGATTCTTTATATTTCAAATTTTTGACTTGATTCTTGTCTTCCTCTAGTCTGCTGTTACGTCTCTGTATAATATTTTTTATTTCAGTCCGTGTATGTTTAATTTCTAGTTTGACCTTTTCCATCTATAGTTGGTTCTTTTTCATCTCCTCTTGGGTCTCGCTAACTTTATCCAACTTTTCTGGGATATTCTTGAAAAACCTTATAAACGTGGTTTCAAACTCTATATCCAGTCATTTGTTCTCTTCCATTTTGTTTGTGATCTCTTCCCTTGTCTTGGCATTTTCACTATGCCAGGAGAACTTCTGTGTTGGATTCAGCCTTATGATACCAGACTTGCAAAACTGCAAAAGCCTCTCTGCTGAGCTTGGGATGGGTGGAGTCTCAGGGCTTAAGGGACCACCTTGCCTTCCTATCGGCCCCGCCCTCCACGGCCCCCAACTCTCACGTGACTGGATAATCGCTGGAGTAGTCCCTGTGCATGTGCTCTCACAATGCCTCTAGACTGCTGCCCCTCCGGTTCCCCTGCGCTCTGGGACCATATGAATCTGGGTCCCCAGGGTTTCGCCCGAATCTGGAGTTTAGTGGAGTTAGAAGTGACACATTTGGGATGGTTTGTTTCCCGCCCTCTTGTGAAAGCCAGTGGCACAATCAGCAGTCCGTTTTCTGTGCACAGTGCTGCGCGTGCCGCCCAACTTCTGTCCTCCTGCGGACTCCCCCAAATTTCTGTGCACTTCTCCCTTTTTGTAGTCCAACTGCGCCCCCCACCCCATATAAGTTTCGGCTGGATCTGGGGTTTAGTTTCATAGGATAAGGGGTTCAGTGCCGTTGGGAATCTCCCGCCAGAGAAAACCAGCCGGGTACTCCAGCACCCGCTCTCTCCACATGCGTGTCTCCATACCTCAGCTTTTTGCAGCTCCTCTGGGTCTCCGTGAGCCCCTCTCTTTCCTTCTAGTTGTAGAATTTCCACTCAGCCAGCTTTCCTGTGGTTCTGGGTGATGTCTGTTCTGTCTTTTAGTTGTAGTTTTGAAATTGTTGTGCGACGCAGCAGTGTAGATGTTTACCTATGCTGCCATCTTGGTTCCTCTGTCTAGTTTGTCTTTCTGATAGTTCATTATGGTGTATAAAAATGTAACTGATTTTTTGAATATTTATTTTGTATCCTGTTACTTGACTGATCTGCTTACCAGTTTTGATAGTTTTTTGGAGGAATCTTTAGAGTTCTCTATATACAGTATTATTTTATCTGCAAATAATGAGTCTTACTTCTCTCTTTTCAATTTGAATGCCTTTTATTTCTTCTTGTCTGATTGCTGTGGCTAGAACTTCCATTACTAGGTTGAATAAGAGTGGTGAAAATGGACATCCTGTCTTGTTCCTGATCATAAGGGAAAAACACCTTTAGTTTTTCCTGGTTGAGGATATGTTAGGTGACACATTTTCGACATCCCATTTCAGAAGTACTGGTGTTCTAGAAAAGCAGCCGGAGACCCACTAAAACATATTGATAAGGTCTTATAAGT
>JAAGEH010000307.1:57786582-57820132 GCA_011751065.1 Lasiurus cinereus | reverse complement strand
AAAGCAGCCGGAGACCCACTAAAACATATTGATAAGGTCTTATAAGTCTAATAAGGTATAATTATTTATGGGATAGCAGTGAATTCCAATCTAAATATTAATGGCTTTCATAACAGTAATCTGAAGGTTATTAACTGAGTTTTTCCTATTGATATTATAAAAGTGTTTCATTTCTTTTGCTAACAGAGCTCTCTCCCACCTTTTTGCCCATTCCTACATAATATGTGCTTTCACATTTCGTTTGGTTCATTCCATTGAGGAGATGCAATGTGTGTGCATGAGTAAAGTACTTTAATAGTGCTATTTGCCTTTTCATGGTCCTTACCTCTGGAAGGAACTTCACATTTTCATTAGGTTTCTGATGTTGCTGTATTGCAGATGCTGTTGAAGGCTTTTTCTGCCCTGGGCCACTATCCTCAGTTTTCTTATAATAGAGATGAATAACAAAACAAAAGAAAACCAATCAGAACACATGCATGTATCAGGCTGTGATTTTTATCATAATATCCTTTAATGTTTGTATATTTGAGCAAAATTTTCAAAATGCTATCTATTTGGAATTTTCTTTCTGCATTTGTGTGTCAAAGTGAAAGATTTGGGATCAGAAAAAAAAATTGTAAGTTGGTACCAAATGATGTTTTCAGGACTGGTTTGTAGGATCAGATGTGCGTTTTTCAAATTGGAACCTTTTCTAATGGGCCCCTGGGAAATGTCTTAGCTAAATTGCAATAGAGACTGGTGAAGTTGATCGAGGTAAATTGCTCCCATTGCTGAGGGTTCGGTAACCAGACTGTCAAAGCTAAAATTCCTGGGGAACTCGGGTAGAACTATTGCAGATGGTTTCCCCTTTGAATAGAGAAAAGAAGGTTGGTGTCACTATTGATGAATGGGAGAAGATTAAAACCTGATTTTGCAGTGAATTGGTATCATGCTCTTTGGGAGACTAAAGAAAAACTTATGAAAAGCCCATTAGAATCAGTTAGGTGACTTTTTTCTATATTGGCTATAAATGATATCTACTAGGAATACATGGTGAAAACATTGGACTGTCTAGTAGTTTACATTATAGAAAAGTAGCACCAAAAAACTTTGTTGTGCCTACCCTTCGTTGTGCCTACCCAAGGGATTCCACAGGCAATTTCTAATTTCTACTTCATAGTCAACTCCGGAGCACTTTTGATTTGCATTTTGAAAAATAAACCTGACTGGTTTTGACTATTTATGGTATTACATTAAAATAGAGGTCATCAGTATAGTATTTGTGATGGGTATTCTGATTACCTGGTACATGTCTCTCCTAGACACCTACCTGTATTTGAGAAAATTCCCTTGATCTCTCTGCAAAATGGGCATAATGATACATTACAAAATTGTGTGACACATCATGACTTTTATAATCAATAAAATTCAATGTACAATGCTGACAGCACCTGCCTGTCCATTATGCTGAATCTCTGGTAAGTACAGAGAGCACTAAAATAAGGACCTAGCCTTAAACTTAATTCAAAGTTGAGGACTTTCTAAGGGATGGCTCATTGAGTTGGTGTGTGGTACACTAAATGTTTGGGAACAAACTTTTTATGTGTTCTCTCAATGGAGAGAATTTCTTGAGGTTTAGCTCTCTATCTGTTGGGAATTCTTGCATACCTTTTAGGAGCTCAAATCTTTTATTTATCAAAGAGAGAGGGGTAGGGAACCTTTATTTTTGTCAAGGGCCATTTGGATATTTATAACATCATCCATGGGCCATACAAAATTATCAACTTAAAAATTGTATTGTTGTGAAAAAGCTCCTAGATTTATTGAATTTCGAGTCCTGCCTGCAGTTGCTTTGGCAGAGCCAGACCAAAGGATAAGGCCTGTAGACCAGATGTCCCCCACTCTTGATCGAGGAGGATAGAGGAATGGATGGCTTCTTTGGTTGATGAGGATTATGTAATCATAGCTTGTAATGGCTGAATATGATTTAGGTTTGCAGCTCTCCTAGGCCCGTTATAAGGTCACTTTTTAAAAAAAGTGGGCTTGACCATTAAAAATTTTAAATTTTCAGTTACAGTTGACAAACAATAAATACTACATTAGTTTCAGGTGTATGACATAGTGCTTAGATATTTATATACCTTACAAACTGCCTGGTAGGTATAAGTACCCATTTGGACCAATAAAATTACTTAAAAAATATATTTTAAAAATTTATTTCAGAGAGGAAGGGAGAGGAAAAGAGAGATAGAAACATCACTGAGAGGGAATCATTGATTGGCTGACTCCTGCAAGCCTCCTACTGGGGGTCGAGCCCGCCACCCAGGCATGTGCCCTGGACCAGAATCAAACCTAGGACCCTTCATTCCGCAAGCTGATTGATGTTCTGTCCACTGAGCCAAACTAGCTAGGGCTGGGCAAGATTACTTTTGCTCCATTTTTCTTTTTTTTTTTCCTAAGCATTTGGGTATTTATTCAGTATTACATTTTAATATTACTTGGCATCATATGATTAGAAAACCAAATCATGTTTAAAGCCAGAGGTGGAAATTGCCATAGAATTGCTTTGAGGATACCACTGATAGAATTTCTTTGATGATACAACTATCTCTTGGCCTTCAGGAGTTAAGGCTTTTGATTGCTGATGGGTGAATTCTGGTTTCTGTGAGCTCTTCTACAGATCAGGGCTTAATAGTCCTTTCCCTACTGCCTCTGAAAACTATTCTTGCCAAGAATTTGTGCAACTAAATATTTTCCTTTTCCCCCTCACCACCCTGTCCCTGTGTAATTTAGGCTGAGTTCCTCCAGGCTCTGTTGTCTATGTTCTGTGCTTTGTAAAGTGCTGTGTACTTCTGTAGCCTCTATAAATAACAATATACGGCTCATGGCAATAACACTGTGGCATCCTACACGTTGAGAGAATGTGTGTGAGAGAAAGACTGAAAGAAAGGGGTCATGGGGAGGGGAGATATATATCTTGGGTACAAATCATCTAGCATGCAAAACTATTCATTTTCTCACACACATCAATAATTTTTCTGGTATCTCTTCACTTGTTAGTAAATGACATCTCTTTATCTTTGGGACATTTTATAGTAGGAGCTAGGTGTGATGCCGTTTTCTTTTTTCCTCCTCTTCACATAGCAGAGATGAAGAGGAGAAAGGCTGATTCCTAGCTTGGTGAGTTTTCCAACCAGATGCTTGTGTCTGAAGGGCCCAGCTTCCTATCCTGATCTTTCTGTGTTTTGTTGTCTCCCCACCGCCCCAGTGGATCACTACAAATGTCATCACTTATCTGGGGGATGTGAAGCTAGGAGTTAGAAATTATTTCTAATACCCCTGTCAGTATAGTTTGATAAAACATAAATGTCTTTTTTAACATGGTAGACTTCCAATTAAAAGGCTCTGGCAGGGAGTCTGTTTTGATAATGAAAGTGATTAAGAAGGCTCTATTTTTTCCTTTGGGATGAATGTTCAGCCAAAATAGCTGGATTTTCTCTCTGTAATTGGACTCTGTTAATGAGGCTCTAATAACTCTTAAATTCTAATAATGATTCCTACAATCTATTAGCTATCTTTGGTGATCAGTGCTGGAGACTCAGAAGGCAAGTTTCTGGATGAAAGTGGCCTATAGAGTTCTTAATGCCAACCACTTCCTTTTCTCCCACATTCTAAGGAATCAACAGCAGTTCATATTTGCTTTCCTTAATTCTATGATTTGGACATATCTTAGGCCAAAATAAAGTCATACATATGTAGCTCATCAGTATTTATGCTTTTAATTGCAAAAAAATTTGCAATTTATAAGCTTAGAAGCATTGATTTTGATGTATAAAAGGGAAGTTCAGAATAAACACAGCCACAGAATTAACTGCAGTCTAGGCACTATCTGAGACCTAATTTCTAAATAGTTCATCTTCTTCCCCTTTATTCCATACTAGAGGCCCATGCACGAATTCGTGCACGGGTGGGGTCTGGAAGACCCACCTTAATGGGGGTCCATCAGGACCAAGCTGGTTGGGGGGAAAGGACCAAGGGTGGTTGGCTGGCCAGCCCTGCCCCTTCTCAGGATGTGAGGGCTGATTGAGGGTGGGGCCAGCCAGAGGGAGGGGCCACAGGAGGTTGGGTGGAGCCAATCAGGGCCCTGATCGAGCTGGTTGGCTGCTGCAGTGCACATCATAGCGACCATTAGTTCCAGTCATTCCATTCATTCTGGTCGCTTGTTTTTTTATATATATAGATGTAGCCCCAGGTAACAAAACAGGGAAGATGATTTTCTGGTAAAGGTGAATATGCTACAGTATAGCCTGGGACATATATTGAGCTAGAATAGTTGTCAGAGATGAACTACCCTGTTTATCTTTTAACACTTCATTAACAGTCTCTCACCTCCATGGTCAGTGATTGTGTTCTATGATTTTAATAAAGTATGTCTTTTTTACTATCTCTTTTTCTACTTTGTTCATTGCACATTCTTCAAAGGGCCTAGGCGTTTGTTTCAGATCACTTTTCCCTTATAACAAGCTTGCGAGACATAGCAATGCCTCTAGTTTGAGAAGTTTATGAAGGCAGTAGAGATACAAGTAACTTTCCTGGGTATGTTCAGTGGCTCACCATAGTCATCCAATTTTTACTTTGGCATTTAGGTTCATAATCTTACCACCCACCCACCCAATCAATTTGGACAAGGTTCTTGGATTTGAACCAGGGACCTCTTGATATACAGTCCATAATCTCTTGTCTTATGATTGTGGCCTTGTTAGTCAGTGTAGCCATCTGAATATAATAATGAGGTGGACTATTACAGAACAAGGAAGTGATCTGGATAATTGAATAATATTTTTAAATGAAAGGATAAAACAAGATTTGCAGGAGATAAATCTTATCTCTGTTGTGGCTTTTTATTTAAATATCAGAATGACAAATTACAGTAGTATTCTATCTTACTGGGGACTAGAGTATAAGGTCAGAATATGAGATAGAAAATATATATAGTGAAAATTATCCTTAAAAATCACTTCATTGTCATTTTACTCAAACAGAGATGCTTCAGAATGGTCAGATGTCTGTCCACAGGTTAAGCAGGCATATCCTTGCCTAGCAAGAAGAACAGTTTAAAATTAAGTTTTTTTCTGAGTGAATCTGGGATGGATAGACAGCTAACAATATTTAAGTCCCTAACCCTCATCCCTTCATCTCTAGTCTTTCTCTTTGAAAAAGAGAGTTTTATTCTAGTAAGTTTAATATGTGTGTGAGGCAAATTCTTTGTCTTCATTGCACCTCTGAAATTTATAAGGAACTGCCTCTGAGGGCGTAAAACCCATAAGACTTGTGTAAGTAATAGGAGATTGAAGGGAGGGGATATACATGGCGTCTCTCTCTCACTGTTTAAAGTACTGATAAGAGAGAGAGATTTGTTGTTCCACTTGATGTATTCATTGGTTGATTCTTATATGTTGCCTTTGAACCCACAATCTGGCATATTGGTATGACACTTTTAACCAACTGAGCTATCTGGCCAGGGCCAATAGACAATATCTTGATACTGCCAGTGAAAATATCAGCTAGAGTCACAATTATTTAGTTGGCAGTGCTGCACAACTAAACTCTGCTTTCTCAGGATGGTGACTGACGAGAAGCCTAGGCTGTCTGTCCACAGATCAAGCAGGCATATTCTTTTCTTCACTGAGGGTATGATGTAAGCATCCTTGCCCAGCTCTGTGGTGCCATTACAGTGTGACTTCATACCTAGATTTCTGAGTTATTGCTGAATTCTGAGGGCTGTTTTGGTATCTCTCTACCAATATGTACAATTAATTCTGATTACTTTCTTTTCTGGCAATCCTCTGTGGAGGTATCTTTTTTTGTTAGGTTTATTATGACAAGTTTATTTAGAATTCTTTGTCCAGTTTTGTTTATTCTACTGTGTACCTTGTTCCTGAATAGGGTTCTTCAGAATGTCCTTTCTTATATAATGTTGGTAGTTTATTTTTTAAAAATTGTTATTTGGGGATTGTGTGTGTGTGTGTGTGTGTGTGTGTGTGTATTCATGTGAAGTTTTATAATATATATTGCCTTGTATCTTCTCTATTCCTTTTTTATTATAGAGACAGCTGTATTTACTGGAACAGTGCCCTTTTGTACCAACTACTAGGTTGTACATTGCTTAATTCTCTCTTGGTTTTCAAACCCTCAGCCTGTAATGAATTAAATAGTTTTGGACTCTTCTTGATAAGGATATTTATGGTTTGGGCTGGCAGAATTCCACAGAAGCACATTAGTGTCTCCTCTGAGTTGAAGCAATTTATGTAGAGACATCCTGCTGAATGGAGGGAAATGGAAATGCTTTAGAACCTCTTGGTCTGCCTACACTTCTAGCTATGTGCCACTAACCTTCCCCAGAGTGGATACCAGGCAGTGAATACCAGGTCATAAACCCATAGAATTATGTTCATGCAAGTTTCATTTGTTGCCTAGATGTTTCTCTAGCATATTCTGTAGATCTTAAATATTTTTCAGGGTTTTATTAGTTACTGAGGTGGTACAAAGATGGGGGGTAGAGGAGTGGATGAATCAAGATAAAAGAAAATAAAGCCAATAAAAGTATAATAAAAGTATTTTAGGATAGGCACAAAACCCAGAACACCAATGAAAGTCAGGGCAAGAAAATTGTTTGAAGGTTGGGGAGTGCAGTGGTAGGTAGTACACACCATTTTGCATGTTTACCCTGTGCCAGGCACTGGGTAAGAGTTTTCCTGCACTCTGTAATTGATTCCATACAAAGCCAAAGCCCTATCAGGTAAAGATTTCATTAGCTTTATTTTGCATGTCAGCAAACTAAAACTTGGAAAGGTTAGGTTACTGATATAAGGTCAAACGGTAACCTTGGGATAGAGCCAGGTCTGGCTCAAAGGCTGTACTTGTAACCTCTACATCTTACTAAATTCTCTTAATTTTTAATTCAGTGCTTTATATAAGTCACCAGTTCTTTCAATGAAAAAAAGTGTGGTGAAATGAATGTGTTGAGTAATTTGTGTTGTGCTGAGTACTTATTGTTATTTCAGGCTATCCACTTAATTGCTTCTATATGATTATTGCTTAAATACATAAAATTCAGTATTTCTTTTATCATCTTTTGGCAAAATTGCCCCTTTTTTATTATGACTTAAGCAGATAGAAAAGGAAAGAGAATGTGCTAATTTTTATTTTTGGTGGCCAGAGGATTTTGTTTGTTTAGTTGGTTTTGCTAATGTTTTCTTTATGAATGTACTAATATTTCATTTGGTTAAAGTATGTGTCTGGTCAGAATGCAGCTATTTAGCGTGGAAACATCAAACATCTGTCACCGTGCAGCATCTTTACTAGGCACCAGGTTGACATCTGGACTAAGTATTTTGGTTTTAAGAGAAATGTTTCTTGCTAATCATGTTGTTGTCACAGGATCACACATCAAACAAAGCTGGGGCCTCTGTGTCTCTGCTCATTACCTTCTGATCATTATTCACCCTGAGTTAATGCAAAGAAAATGATCAGCTTGGGGACCACAGGCTAATTCTTGGCCTACACATACTATTGGTTTCTCTAAGGACCAAATTTAAGTTTCTGTAATTTTCCTAGGTTACGTAAGTGATTTGGATGGGCAATGCTTGGCCAAGCAAGCTGTAAGCTAGTTAGGTACTGTTTCTGTTCATGCATTTCCTTATGGTTGGCGCAATATAGTCTCACCTATTTGTAGTCAACTTGCAGGTGGAGTGATTATGCTTGATATGAATGATACATAATGAAAGTAAGGGGTGGAAATGGCTATAAAGGAATATTTGCCAATAAGGTTTTTCAGCTGTGATAAATGAGAAATCAAGCTTTGCATTTATGAAATATATCCTGCCTTCTGAACTCTACTGGAAATAATACCACATTTCTTTAATTCTTAAAATGTATATCTCTCCCGATGCCCCACATTTTAACATCTCTGATTTCAGGATAAAAATTAGTCATAACTGACTACTTTATTTTCAGTGACATACAAAATAATAGTGCCTTTTACAAGTGACTATATACGATGACTTTATAATGTATATTTGGTTCCAACCCCACTGGATCATCTCTATTTCTATTGAATAGGTAAATTGCTTGGTAAATTTCGAACATCTCAGTTCCTTTGGTTCTGGCCTGGCTATTTACTAACACTGTTATTCCCTGTCTGCCATTGTACATTTGGAATAATTTATTTAACACTTCAGAGTTTAAATGACATTTGTGAATTGTAGATGATGGAAAATATGCAATTTTAAATGCATGGGAAGCATAATCTGCACAATATACTAATGCAGAGAGACATTAGAGGAGGGAAGTGGCGCACATATTTCAGTGAAAACTCATTTAGATTTAATGCTGTTTACCTTCACAAGATAAAGAAAGAGCAGTAGCTGTGCCCTTGAATCTTAGAGACTTAGACCTGGAGGAGACTATGAGTGGATGTGTCATTTCTCACCAGTCAAAATTTGATTTAACTACCTTTTCTATATGAACAAAGGTTTAGTATTTCCTCACCCATTTTATATTTTCATATGCTTGCAAAACCTTTCCTGTAGGTAGTGGGCTTTGTGGCCTCAGTTCTAGAGATGCATCCTTTCCAATCTCCCCCCTGGCTCCCCCCCCGCCTCCCCCACCACACACACACATATGTAAGGGGGAAAAATATTACATCATGTTTAAAGTATATATGGTAATTTTAGGATTGGAAGAAATGGACTATATTAGATCTGGTCTCTGTTTCACTCCTAAAACATTAACTATATTTTACTTATTATTAGAAATTATAAGAAAAAAATGCCCCATTTTCTCATCTATGTTGCACATTGTTGACAAATGTAAAAAGGGCATGTTAGAGGACCATTATGACACTGTTGTTTATATGCTACCTAGAAATAAATTATGGAACAAATAGTTTATGTGTTTTAAATTACCAAATAATACACTAAACAGACATCTCCAAGCATTGTCTGGTTAGCAAATCATATGAACCAGAGACATTTGTTTGCTACATTTGCTTTGATAACAGAATGAACCCTCAGTCATCTGTCCCATCTCTGAGAGGTCAAGTTGAATCTTGGACAATTTTTCTTCAGTTTCTTCCTTAATGACATAAGAGGTCTAATTACTTTCAGTTAATACATATATTTCACTATTTAACAATAAAACTTTTTCCATTTGAAAATCTAGGGGTTAGGAATCAAATTTTTATGTTCTTAATTATGCTAAGCTTATTTGATTGGTACACATTATACACTTTGACCTGGACTAAGGGTACATTATAACAGTAGTGTTGTGCATATGTGTAAATGAGTGTGTATACAAACATATTTAACATATAAGATCATAAAGCACCTTTATAATGATAATGGCTTAAAAAAAAAAACCAAACACAAGATTGTTACCCTCTTAGAAGCAAATTCACTTCTGACTAAAAAAATACTTACTTTTTTTCTTTTCTGATTATAAAAGTAGTGTCTCAGCCTCCAAAATTCAAGCAATATATTTTATTGATATGAGAGAGACATCAAGACATCGATTACTTGCTCGCTGCAGATGCCCTGATTGTGACCGGTGTCGAACCTACCACCTTTTGTGTACGGGACATTACTTCAACCAGTGGAGCCACACAGGCCAGGGCTCAAGCGTATACTTGAGTATGAGAATTCCAATTTAATGAACAAAGAATGTTATGGATGGAATAACAGTCAGGGATGTACATTGCAGACATAATTTTGATATTAAAAAAACAAAAAGGAAATAGTTTTATTTTCTTTTTTGCTAGTTATTTTGAAGTAAGATGAAATCGTCACAGGTTTTATTTAGAAGTGAAGATCTTTTTTGCTACATTAACTATAATCTCAACCTCCCTCATTACTGCCTCCTTGATGAGAATTTAACTATGTTAGATATTGCCCCCTATTGTGGTTTGAATTTTTGTCTAAACCCTCTCCCCCCCAAAAAAGAAAAAGATATGTTAAAGTTCCAATGCCAAGTTCTGTGAATATGACATTATTTGGAAATAGGGTTTTTGAGAATGAAATCAAATTAAGATGAGGTCATTCCAGATTAGGCTGGGCCCTAAATCCAATGATTGGTATCTTCCTAGGTGTCCTCCTAAGAAGAGGAGAGGGCACATACAGAAATGAAGCAAGTCATGTGATGACAGAGGCAGAGGTTGGAGTGACATAGCTGCAAGCCAGGCATTGCCAAGGATCCCTGGCAACCACTAGAAACTAGGAAGGAGCAAGGAAGGATTCTTCCCTAGAACCTTCAGAGAGAGCATCACCCAGCCGACACCTTGATTTGGACCTTGGGCTCTGAACTGTGAGAGAAACACCAGTTGTGGTAATTTTTATGGTAGTTCTAGGAAGCTAATACCTGTGTGCTGCCCCTCTCTTGTTTACATTTTACACCTTGTGATTAAAAAGACTTAACCCACACTCACAGTTTTTAAGTGAACATCATTTCTGGTAAGGCATGTTAATATGGATTTTCAAAATGTTACTTTGAATACTTCAATCAATCTTAAAAGAATTGGCATTTCTGGAAATTATGAGACTGGGCTAATTTCCAAATATCATCTCTCCTCTCTATAGGTTTCCCTTCATACTTCACCCCTAGTGAAATTAGGAACATTTATCTAGTTTCTCTGCTTATAGCTCCTCTGAAACAGCTGCTTTCTAAGCATCTTGTTATTCTAAATGTATTCTCTCATGTTAGCCCCATGAAACTTACGTGAGGAATGAATGTAGAGCAGAGATAGGGACATCTTATGAGTTACATGGTCTCTATTTTTTGCATGTGACCTTTTCATATTATTACTAGAGGTTCAGTGCATGAAATTCATGTGGGAGGGGGCGGGAATTTGTACCTCCGCCCAGCCTGCACTCTCTTCAATCTGGGATCCCTCTCCCAATCTAGGACTTCTGGCTCCCCACCGCTCGCCTGCCTACCTTCCTGATAGCCCCTAATCATTTCTGCCTGCCAGCCTGATCATCCTCTAACCACTACCCTGCCAGCCTGATCAATGCCTAACTGCCCACCCCTGCCGGCCTTGTCACCCCAGCTGCCCTCCCCTGTTGGCCCCGTTAGCCCTAACTGCCTTCCTTTGCCAGCCTGGTTACCCTAACTGCCCTTGCCTGCTGGTCTGGTCACCCCCAGCTGCCTTCCCCTGAAGGCCTGGTCTCTCCCAATTGCCCTCACTTGCTGGCGTGATCACCCACGACTGCTCTCCCCTGTCAGCCATTTTGTGGCGGCCATCTTTGACCACATGGGGTGGCCATCTTATGTTGGAGTGATGGTCAATTTGCATATTACCTCTTTATTAGATAGTATGAGCAAATTGTTACTTAGCTCTTGCTTCTAGAGAGTAAGAATGGCCCTTTAGATTAAATTAATTTAGTGGGATAAATTTTTAAAGAAGGTAATTACGCTAAAATTCCAAAGACCTCAACAAACTAGTATTTATGTAGATCTCTCTAAACTTCTGATGATTGTGATTAATGTATACCTTACTTTATATTCTGATATTTAAAACTGTTCATGCAACCTCTCTATTTTTTTTCTGTTTTTATAAACAGCTTTATTGGGTGGGACATAATCGGAATGCAGGGAAACTACACATGTTTAAAGTGTAAAATTTGGTAAGCTCTCAAATATGTGTATACGCATGAAATCATCACTACAGTCAAAATAGCAAACATATTTGTTACTCCCAACATTTCCTTGTACCCTTTGTATATAACTTCCTTTTTTCTCTTCCCACCCACTTGCCAACCATTGATCTGCTTTCATCACTATGGATTAATTTGCATTTCCTAGAGTTTTATCTAAGTGGGGTCATATATACAGTATGGACTCTTTTTAATCTGGCTTTTTTCATCTCAACATAAGTATTTAGAGATTTGTTCATGATATAGTATATGTCAGTTGTTCACTCCTTTTTATCATTGAGTAATATTCCATTGTATGGCGATAGATACATGGTTTGTTTATCCATTTCCCTGTTGGTGGTCATTTGTGTGTTTTTTTTTGGTGCTTCCAGTTTTTGACTAATTACATATAAAGCTTCTGTGAGCATTTCTGTATGACACTTTGTATGGGCATGTATTTTTTTTTTTATATTTCTTATCATGGGTCAGTATCCTGGAGTGGGTCCTGAGAGTAAGGGTAGGCAGTGTTCCTTCTAATGCTTTCCCATGGTTCTTCCCTTGGCCTCAAGTGCTTGATGCTTGCAGCACACTCCCTGCTCAGATCAGTACTCTGCCCAAGGGGAAGCCCTGTGCTGATCTCAGAGGTGCTCTCTCTTGGCTGCCCTTTTCTCCTTGGAACTCTTAACTACCTTGGTCTCAACACCCTGACCATTCCCTCTAGAAATTCTTTCAAGCTAGTAAGCTGGGACAATTGTGGGTCTTACTTGTATCCTGTCTCTTAGGGATCATTGTCCTTTGTTGTCTGTTATTTAGCACCTTGCAAACTATCTTTCAAGAAAATAACCTTTGCTGAAACCGGTTTGGCTCAGTGGATAGAGAGTGAGCCTGCAGATTTAAAGGTCCCAGATTCGATTCTGGTCAAGGGCATGTACCTTGGTTGCGGGCACATCCCAGTAGGGGGCGTGCAGGAGGCGGCTGATCTATGTCTCTTTTTCATTGATGTTTCTAACTCTCTATCCCTGTCCCTTCCTCTCTGTAAAAAATCAATAAAATTTATAAAAGAAAGAAAGAAAGAAAATAACCTTTTTGCATGTTTTAGGCAGAAGGGTAGATTTGGTTCTTGTTCCATCTTGATTGGATATGGAAGTCCACATTTTTCTTTAATTATGGCATTTTTTTTATTTTAAACACACACACACACACATTCTACTATGCTAATATGTTATTTCCTATTTTTTCCATTGTTCCAGATTTCAGTTTCTTCTAATAGCATTAAAAATGTACTTTTTTCCTTTTTGAGATTATATGTTTTAGAGCTATATCCTCAAAGTGGGTATGTAGAACAAAGGTTAATAAGCTGATTTTTTACTGCATTCATAAATATTTAAACTTTTCTACATATAACCCAGTTTTGTTTTATTTGTATTTTTATTCATTTCCTAGATTAACAGGGCTTTAGAATTATTTCCATTTGTATATAATATTGCTCTTAAGGATGTGCATCTTTAATGTAATTTACCACATTTTCTTTTTCTTTTTGTAAGCCATTCATCTCTAATTACTTTTATAATAGGAGATTTATTTTATTGGCCATATATTTGTATCTTTCTTGTGTAACTTTCGGATGGAGTGCACCATTTCTTTTTATATATATGGATTTTTAAAGTTTTCTTAAACTTTTTTTTTTATTCTAGAACATTCTATGTCATAAATTGTCTTTTCACAACAAGGCTTGCATCTTTCTTAAATCTGTCTTTTTTCATTCTGTCCCTCATTTATTTGTTGGATGCTTAATTATGGCATGCAACTGGAAGGTTACTCTAATACCTAGTGAGACAAGTTCTTATTAGAAATCAGCTCTCTTGTTGGTATCCCAACTCATTCCAGCCCAGCTCATATCATCCCTTTAAAGCTGCTTGTTTAGCAAACAGCTTCTTTGAAATAGTCATATAGATATTCTAGAAGCCTACTGTTCATCAAGAACTCCCCAGTGGCAAAACACTTGTGTTGTTTTAGTGCAGAAGTTTAATCATTTCCGAAAATGAAAATTGGCTTTAACATGGACATTGATAGGTATTCCGTGAGGTGTGAAAGATCTGGCTAGAATGCACCTGTATGGTTGATTTCATTCTTAATTTATATAGTTTATATGTGAATTTATAGGCACAATGTGCCTGTGGGTTTCCACAAGATGTTCCTTTCTTAGAACTCAGAAATGGCTTAGGTTTGAATAACAATAACATATATTTATTGATGATTCCCAAGATGCCAGGTACTGCTTCTAAGTATTTTACATATATTACAGGTTTAAATTCTACTAACAGTATGTGTCTGAAAAAATTAGTTTTCAGTTATAGATGAGGCACAGATAGTTGAGTAAATTTACCTAAGAAAATATTGCTGATAAGTAGCCACTGTTTCCAGGCTGCATTGGGCTGTGGGCTGCATTTTGTGCCATGGGATCTCGGCACCTTCGGCTGTGATTTGATGGGGTGTCGCTCTGGGGTGTTGGTGGGGCCTGTGTTCCACATGGAGGAAGCCAAATATTGCTTTGTTGACTCCAGGTCCACGGTGCCATTTCTCTGTAAATGGCCAGTGTGTATCACAGCAGCTCCTGCATTGAATATCTGCCCCCTGGTGGTCATTGTGTGTCATAGCGACCAGTCGGACAGTTGGACACTTAGCATATTAGCCTTTTATATATATAGATTATCAGAATAAAAGGGTGATACGCTAATTAGACCAAACGCCCTTCCGAACATCATTCTGGACATTTTTCCAGACGAAGCTGGTGCTGGATGAAAGCCTGGATCCTGAGTGCCTGGCAGCGGCTGCTGGAGAGAAGCAGCGCAGTTGCTGGAGGGAAGCTGGTGCTGGCATCTGGGGGAAGGAAGGTCTACTCTTGCATGAATTTTTGTGCATTGGGCTTCTAGTATATATAGATTATTTTATTTTTCTTTATTATTTTTTAATTATTATGTGTCTTGGTGTGAGCCTCTTGGATTTATCTTATTTGGCACTCTCTGTACTTCTTGCACTTGTATGTCTATTTCCTTCACCAGAAGTTTCCTGCCATCATTTTTTAAAATAGGTTTTCAATTTTTGCTTTTTCTTTTCTCCTTCTGGCAAACTCTTAATGCAAATTTTGGAATGCTTGAAGTTGTTCCAGAGGCTCCTTACACTATCCTACTATTTTTTAATTTTTAATTTTTTTTTGCTGTTCTGCTTGGATATTTTTTTCTTCCTTATATTCCAGAATACTGATTTTATTTTTGGCTATATCTATTGTTGAGGCCCAATGAATTATTTTTTATTTCAGTTAGTGTATCATTTATTTCTGACTAGTTCTTTTTTTATGGTATCTGTCTCCTCTTTTATACTGTTGAAGTTCTTAATAATAATCCATTGTTTTGAACTCTATATCTGGTGTAGTTTGCTTGCCTCCATTTCATTTACTTCTTTTTTTTGAGATTTCTCCTCAATCTGTTTCTTCGTCTCTGCATTTTGGCTGTGTCCCTATGTTTGTTTTCATGTGTTAGGCAGATCTGCTATGTTTCCTGGACTTGGTAGTGTGGCCTTGAAACTGAAGTTTATAGTTGGTGTCCTGTAGGGTCCAGTGGCACAGCCTCCTGGTTCACCTGAGCTGTGCACCCCAGGTGCACCCCTATGTGAGCTGCGTGCATTGTTCTGTGTAGTTGTGCCTTTATTGCTGTTGTTGTCACTGGGAGGGAATGACCACAAACAGGGCAAACCTCTTGAAATAGCTCCAACAAAAATCTGCCTATTTTCCCTAGGTTTTTTAATGTTTCAACTTTGATTATTTATTGAAACTGAAGTTTATAGTATTTGTTTTCTAGTGTTTGAGTTGTTTGTTTTAAGAAGGTAGGAAATCTATGTGCCAGTGATGCTTAAAATTAGAAGAGTGTTTCGTGATGTTTTGTATCGTGGTGGCCACACCAGGCAGTATGTACTTTCCTGGGAAAAATGATAATATTTTAATAAAATATTCCTATTAGCCAGTAAATAAATATTTTCTTTGGGATAGTGTAGCAAAGGCTTATAAATGTTAAATAAAGTGTACTAACCTGTATTACCTGCATATATGGGTGTAGTGAAGAAGTTAAGGTGAGAAACTGTGTGTGTGTGTGTGTGTGTGTGTGTGTGTGTGTGTGTTTCCAGTTACTGTACCATTTACATATCCAGGTTTAGGGATGTAGGTGTGGGGATATTTCCTAAACTAGATAATTCCTAAAACCAGGGGTCAAGGCATGCATGGCCAAGCCACAGGAATGAGGATGTTGGAGTGGTCTTCACTTTTTCAGGCTATTGCTTATGCAAATGTGGCTCTATTTAACTTAAACTTAGAGCAGAAATTTCTGTTCTGGGATAGATTACTTGTAAGAATGTTGTGATGGCCTTTAACCTTTGGGAATCTGTGGGTTTAGTGAAAGCACTTCCTCTTCTTGTCACCCACAGAAATGGGTTACATTTTTTCTGTAGTTAACCTGCATGCTTACTTTTTTAATTTTTAGCCACCAGGGTCCTTTTCATCCTTGTTCATAAAGAGTGAATTTCATAACTAAGTTAAAAGGTTATATCCATTGTGCCAGGTTGTTATGAGGAAAGCCACAGTTGTTTTAGTTTTGTCTTATGATCAAGGTCCTCACTGTACTTCCTACATATCCACCTACCCATAACAGCTGGGAACAAATTCATGGAAAGAGGAAGTCAGACCTTCAGATGGTAGAAGAAATGGAACTTACAGTATGTTATTCTGTTAGACTGATATGGTTACATTAAATGCAAAATATCATCTTCTAATTGACAGAAACTCTCAGAGTTGTAAGAACTCTCAGGGAGAGTTGTTAAAGTTATTCAACTTAAGGGAAGATTCAGTAGAGGAAGCAACTTTGGAATAGAGATTCTTATAGTATTGTAGCCTAAAGTTGGGTGACCGTTCTTCCTGCTCACTGGGGTAAATGGAAGAGGAAGTTAGGTTGTCCATATTTGGAGACAAAGTCAGGAATGGGGAGTAGTCAAAGGCTAGCTGCTATAGTGGATGAGGTTAACATTCTGTTCTTGAAACACATAACTAGGGTATATTCCAGAGTAGACTATATTTCAAAGTGTCAAAAGGGAAAGCCCTTTATACACTGAGTGGCAGAATATTGTGATCTTTGAATGCATAATAATCTGACCATTCAGTGTATATCCTATATAATAAAAGGCTAATATGCAAATTCTCCCCTCTACCAGGAGTTCGACCAGCTGGCAGGCCGACTAACTGCCCTTGTCCCCTCCCCCTGGCCAGGCTGGCCGGACCCCACCCATGCCCGAACCAGGCCTCTAATACACACACACACACACACACACACACACACACACACACACAGTGGCCAGGTTATTATGCGTTCAGAGTTCATAATAATCTGGCTACTCAGTGTATTTGTCAGCTTACAAAATATAAATTGGTTGATTCTGGCATTTTTAGAGAGAAATTTTTGAATAGAGCAGAGCATCTTATGAGCCTTCATAATTTTTATGAGTGAAAGAGAAAGGTGCTGTGTTTTGGGGTTTTTTTTGGCACAATTTTTAAATTTTTATTTTATTTTATTTTTCCCTTTGTTAATGTCTATACATTTATTTTTATAGGGTTTTTTTCTTAATTAAATCTTTATTCAGATTATTACATTTGTCTCTCTTTTTCCCCCTCCATAGCTCCCCTCCACCCCGCTCCCACCCCTCCCTCTACCCTTACCTTTTCCCCCAATTGATGAGTCCCAAGGTGTATGATTTTTCTCCAGTCACTCCCTGTACCCCCTTTTCCCTTTCCCCCTGAGAATTATCAGTCCACTCCCTTTCTGTGTTCCTGATTCTAGTATATTCACCAGTTTATTCTGTTGATCAAATTTTTAATTCACTTAATTTTTAGATTCACTTGTTGATAGATATCTATTTGTTGTTCATAATTTTTTATCTTTTACCTTTTTCTTCTTCCTCTTCTAAACGAATACCTTTCAGCATTTCATATAATACTGGTTTGGAGTTGATGAACTCCTTTAGCTTTTTCTTATCTGTGAAGCTTTTTATCTGCCCTTCAATTCTGAATGATAGCTTTGCTGGATAGAGTACTCTTGGTTGTAGGTTCTTGCTATTCATCACGTTGAATATTTTTTGCCACTCCCGTCTGGCCTGCATCGTCTCTGTTGAGAAATCAGCTGACAGTCGTATGGGTGCTTCCTTGTAGGTAATGAACTGTTTCTCTTGCTGCTTTTAATATTCTCTCTTTGTCTTTTGCTCTTGGTATTTTAATGATGATGTGTCTTGGTGTAGTCCTCTTTGGATTCCTTTTATATGGGGTTCTGTGTGCTTCCTGGACTTGTAAGTCTATTTCTTTTACCATATGTGGAAAGTTTTCAGTCATTATTTCTTTAAATGGGTTTTCAGTATCCTGCTCTCTCTCTTCTGGCACCCCCACAATTCTGATGTTGGTACGCTTGAAGCTGTCCCAGAGGCTCCTTACATTATCTTCACATTTTTGGATTCTTTTCTCTTCTTGCTTTTCCAGTTGAGTATTTTCTGCTTCTTTGTATTTCAAATTTTTGACTTGATTCTTGCCTTCCACTAGTCTGCTGTTAGGTCTCTGTATAATATTTTTTATTTCAGTCCGTGTATGTTTAATTTCTGTTTGGTCCTTTATCATCTCTAGTTGGTTTTTTTGCATCTCTAGTTGGTCCTTTTGCATCTCCTCTTGGGACTTGCTAAATTTATCCATCTTTTCTAGCATATTCTTGAAAAACCTTATAAGCGTGGTTCTGAACTCTATATCCAGTCATTTGTTTTCCTCCATTTCTTTTGTTTGTGATCCCTTCCCTTGTCTCCGCATTTTCACTATGCTGGGAGAACTTCTGTGTTGGATTCAGCCTTATGATACCAGACTTGAAAAACCTTCAAAGCCTCTCTTGAGCTTGGGATGGGTGGAGTCTCAGGGCTTAAGGGACCGCCTTGCATTCCAGTTGGCCCCGCCCTCCATGGCCCCTGAGTCTCACGTGACTGGGTAGTCGCTGGAGCGGTCCCCGTGCGCACGTGCTCTCTCGCAGTGCCTCTAGACTGCTGCCCCTCCAGCTCCCCTGTGCTACGGGACCATATGAGTCTGGGTCCCCAGGGTTTCGCCCGAAACTGGGGTTTAGTTAGGTTAGAAGTGGCGCAGTTGGGAAGGTCTGTCTCCCCCCCACTCATGAAAGCCAGCGGCATAATCAGCAATCTGTCCTCTGCGGTGCAGTGCCGTGCGCGCCACTAGACTTCTGATATTTTGCGACTCTCATAAATTTCCATGCACTTCTCCCCCTTCACAGTCCAAACTCCCCCCGTATGAGTTTTGGCTGGATCTGTGGTTTAGTGTCGTAGGATAAGGAGTTCAATGCCTTTGAGAGTCTCCGTCTCCCTCCCGCCAGAGAAAGCCGGCCAGGTTCACCGTCCTTCGCTCTCTCCATGCGCACGTGTCCTTGCCACAGCTTTTTGCAGCTCCTCTGACTCTCTGTGAGCCCCTCTCTTGCCTTCTAGTTGTAGAATTTCCACTCCGCCAGCTTTCCTGTGGCTCTGGATGATGTCCGTTCTGTCTTTTAGTTGTAGTTTTGAAATTGTTGTGCAACGCAGCAGTGTAGGTGTTTACCTATGCTGCCATCTTGGATTCTCCGGTGCTGTGTTTTTTTGTCCATTATCTGTACCCCCAAATACCTCACTAAATGTGGTACCCTCTTTTCCTTGTATCCACTCCTGCTCAATCTAGTGCCTCTGTTGGGTTTTCTCAGAAGTTTGCACTTGATGTTACATTCTGCCTACCCTCCGTGTAGGATTTCTAAACTCTAACTAGTCATGTTTGTCCACCCTCTTGCCAGTGCTGTTTACATGTGTCTTCAAATCACTTGCCCTGTCATTGTTATAGTAAGTTCTGCATTGAGCATTGTAGAAAGTGGACATTCAGCAGTCAGACTGACCTGGGTTTCATTGTTTCTCTGACATAGTGGCTAACCTTAGATGAGTTATTTAACATCTTTGAGCTCAGGTTTCCTTATCCGTGAAATGATGGTTTTGTTGAAATTTTAGTCTTTGTTAATATTAAATGGATCTCACATGTTGCCTATACATATTAGGCATTTAAACATTATATAATTATTTAATAATTATTATTTCAATCAAGCTTATTTAGCAACTCTGACTAACTTTGGACTTCGAAATAAGAAGGTGTCTACAGAGCATCTGGCTTTTTATTTGTTAGCGTACATCCACCTCACTAGCTGAGAGCACTGGCTGCTTCCCTTAGATTTGATGGGTTTTTCCTGTTGAAAGTCTTATATCTACTAATGATCTTGGCTTTCATTTTGAATTGCCTATTGCTAAGTATCATTTTAAGTTAATTTGTTATGCTAATGTCTTATCAAATAATGTGCTTCCTAATTAGTCCGTATAAGGCAGGGTACCCACCTGCATACTTGCATTCACAATATCCTTAGCTCAGCTTTACACTGTGGGGGAGCAGGGCATTGCTGTAGCACATAAAGAAATCTGTTCTTTTTCTGACATGAAAGGTAGTGACATTGCACTAGAATAAATCATGAAAGCTAGGGACAGCATGCTTGTTGGAGTCATTTAACATTGATTTGGATACAGTGCTATATTGAATAGAACACCTTTTAAATAGTTCTGACCCTAATTAGGGCTTTCCTCTACTTTTGTAATAGCCTCCTTATCTCCAGTTGCCCTCCACCTCTAAACCAGTGCTATATATAGCTGCTAGATGAATCTTTCTAAAATATATTACTGATTCTGCCACTTAGCACTTTTTAAAAATATATATTTTTATTGGTTTTAGAGAGTAAGGGAGAAGGAGACATAGAAACATCAATGGTAAGAGAATCATTGATCAGCTGCCTCCTGCATGCCCTCTTCTAGGGGTGGAACCTGCAACCTGGGCATGTGTCTTTGCCCGGAATTGAACCCAGGACCCTTCAGTCAGCAAGTCTATCCTCTATCCACTGAACCAAACCAGTTAGGGCTGCCACTTATCACTTTTAAAGCGTACCATTTCCTAGAGGAAAGGGGAAGACATCTAAGGCCCTGTGATGTGGCCTAAGCTTTCAGAGGTATTTGCTATAATATTCATATATACTCCTTGCTTTTATAGTGGTTCTGGATGGGGAGGAGGATTGGAAATGTGTGTGGACTTTTGTGTGTGAATGTCACTGGGAGCATTTTTAGTAGTGGGCAGAGGCCAGAAGTGCCAGATGGAACGGACTTGCCTGCAGAAGGTTTGTCCTATCCAGGATGACAGAGCTGCACCCATTGAGCAGGACAGCACAACTTCAACAAATTGGCAGTGGTTTTTCATAGATGCTTCATGCTTTCTTGATACCTTTTTAAAATCTGCCTCAGCTTGGATTATTATTTGTCCTTATGTATGTACATGTGTTACCCACTCTTGATATTCGGGTAAATAGGACCATTTCCATGAGGCTTCCTCAGATCATTTGTGTCAGAAGTGATGATCTGTCATAACACTTTACCCATATACTGTTTTGTGGTACCATTTTCTATTTTGCATCGTAGGCACATGGCTCATCTCAGTGGCCTAAGCTTCCAAACTTAATCAGAATAGTTGTTTTCTGTGGTATATGTGTATGACTTTGGAAACCAATACTGGCGTCCTGCATTTTGACTTTGGCCTGCACTTTCTTGCCAGGAGCTCTGAGAAGATACTGGTGTTCAGATGAGATGTGTAGTTCCTTTCAGATATTAGACTTTTAGCTCATTTGAAGTTACATTTCATATTTGAATCATGTTTATATCCCCAGTGTATGCATCATGGTTCCTTGTAGGTCACTTGTTTTATTTGAATGGTTGAAGATATTTGTTTCTGCGTTGACACAATGGCAAGTTCAGAAATTGCTGCTAGCTATTTGGAAATACTAGATTTAGAAATAGAAGAGCCACTCAAGAACTAATTGCAAACATTTTTTGATACTGGAGTGCATGCTCCAAAGAATTTCTGAAAAAGGCTAGTCTGTGTTTTATAAACTAGAGTAAAGCCATTGACTGTGTGGATTATAAAAAGCTATGGATTGCTCTGAAAGGAAATGGGTATGTCTCAGAACTCTATTGTCCAGATGCGTAATCTGTGTTGTAGACAGGAAACCAGTATCAGGACAGAATATGGAGACAGAATGGTTTTCTCTAGGCAGAGGTGTCAGACAAGAGTGCATTTTATCTTAGTTTAATCCATATATAGAGTATATTTTACGAAAAACAAGGCTAAACTAAAAGGAATGAGGGGTGAAAATTGGTGGGCGAAATACGAAAAACTTAACTCAGATGACACCATTCCTACTGGCAAAAGGTAGCAGTGATTTTTTATGAAAGTAAAAGAAGAAAGAGCCAAGGCAAGACTGCATTTGAACATCAAGAATATGAGTTGGAAGGGTTGGGGGTAATGGACTGATGAGGACACATATATAATACCTTAATCAAGAAAGAAATTTTAAAAAGGAAGACAAAATCGCCCAGCTGGTGTGGCTAAGTGGTTAAACATTGACCTAGGAACCACGAGGTCACCAATTTGATTCCTGGTCAGGGTATATGTCTGGGTTACAGGCTAGGGGCTGTGCAGGAGGCAACCAATTGATAATGTTCCTCTGTGATTGATATTTCTGTCTCTCTATTGCTCTCCCTTTCCCTTTCTCTCTAAAAATCAGTAAGAACATTAAAACAATTATTTTTAAAAAAGAAGACAAAAATCATGACTACAGAAGCACTATACAACTTTAACATAGACAACAAAGATATTGAAATTATAAGGCAAGATTTTGTTTACCTTGGTTCAGTCATCAATTCAAATGGAGACTACAGCCAAGAAGTCAAGAGAAGGCTGAGATTTGAAAAGGCAGCAATGGAACCATTAGAAAAAATCATCATGAACAAAGATGTGTCATGGGAGACCCAAGCTAAAATCATCCACACCCTCTTATTCCATTTACTATGTTTGAATGTGAAAGATGAACAGTGAATAAGGCTGGTAGGAAAAAAATATGATTCATTTGAAGTATAATCTTGGAGGAGAACTCAATAGATACCCTGGACCTTCAGAAAGATGAATAGGTGGGCCCCATAGCAAATTAAGCCTGAAGCATCCCTGCTAGAAGCTGTCTTACTTTGCACATCATAAGGAGGCAGTGGTCTTTAGAAAATACAATGATGTTGGGAAAAATAGAAGGCTATATATAGGGAAAGAGGAAGACCAAATATGAGATAGACTGACTTCATAAAAGAAGCCATAGGCATGAATCTGCAGGACCTGAACAGGGTGTTGAGGACAGGACATTGTGGACACCACTCATTCATACAGTCATCAGGAGTTAGAGCCAACCCAACAGCACATAATACTTACACTTGAAAGTCTTCAGTAAAGTGGTTGAATCATGGTAGTTTTTGTTTCTCATATGTTTTAGTTCCTTTCAGATAACACTAACATGTGGTAGCTTCTACAGGTAAAATCTAGCCAAGATGTGAAACAATGGTGAGTAGATCATATTCTTTGGAAGAAGCATTAGGAATGAGTACCGGAATCAGAATTCTTTTCACAAATTAGAATAATGGAGTAGCAAATTTTTACTCTTCTAAAGTGCATGCATCCAGTCTCTTGATGTTAAACATATCACTTGAGGCCCAGTGAAACTAAACTGTCAAAGCAACAATATGAATTCCAATGGAAAGAATTTCAGCATTGTTGTGTTTGTTTTCTTTGACATCTCAAATTTGTACTTAGAATCACCCGCCTTTTCATTTTTTTGAAAAAATATATTTCATTGATTTTTTACATAGAGGAAGGAAGAGGGATAGAGAGCTAGAAACATCGATGAGAGAGAAACGTGCCCTTGACCGGAATTGAACGTGGGACCTTTCAGTCTGCAGGCTGACCTCTATCCACTGAGCCAAACCAGTCTTGGCTCTTCAATTTTTCTTGACATAACGAAAACCTGTCCCAGTGTTCTCTATTTTGTTTAGGGTTTAGCTCACTAATCATATAGTAGTACCATCAGTCTTTCTTCTATCTTTTGTTAGAATTGTTTCAATGCCCTAACTGGCAGATTAGACAGTGAGAAGAAGAAATCTGTGTTTTTAGTTCCCCTCCTATTCAGTTTGATCATTTTGGAAGGACAGAGCAACAGGTAGTCTAGTTCATGAAGAGCAGGTTCCAGAGTGCACTGGGATTTAGTAGCCCAAGCTGTGCCCTATGGCTGAAAAGTGAGTTCTGTATGACTCTGCAGCATTTAGATTCCTACGGAGTTACGGAATACCCAAGTTGTATTAACTCTGTTTTAGGCTGCAGTGCAGAGAAATTAATATTGCTTAGTCAGTGAGAAAGTTTACTAGTTTATTTCCATTTGATATCAAAAAGAAAAACTAATATAAGTCATAGCAAACATATTTCAATTTAATATGAGAAAAGAACTGTCTTAAGAAAGGTATTCAGTGAGAGAGTGGACTGCCCCAGGAAGTTACAATTTCCTTTCACTGAATAACCATATTGTAGGAATATTGCAAAGGCAATTTGACAGTACATAGGGGGCTAGATATAGACTTTAAGTTTCTATCCAACCCACAGACCCTATGATTCTGTGGTTAATAACTCATGAAAATAATGAGACCGATGAACTCACCAGAGTTATAATGCATTTGCACTGATTTTTTCTTTTTTCTTTTCTTTTTTTTTTCTTCTTTACCCTCTGTGAATTCATTTCAAGTGAAGCAGTTGGTTCTTGCTGAAGCTTGCCTATACCATGCAGCAATGACCCCATCTTTTTTTCCCCTTCATTATACTAATTGATATAACTGAACTATAGAATTCCTTGGGAAAATTGGAATTTTTTGCCTATGATACTGAATGTCCTTTATAGTTGTAACTCATTCTATCTATGCCAAGTTATGGGGACAGAGATAATAGCAGCATTTAAGAATTTTTTTCTTTTGCTCATTCTCTGTTATTTGGAATAAAAATCAGTGTCTGAACCCTATTTCATGGTTTGATTTGTAAGTCTTCCCTTTTATTGGAATGACTTTTTAGTAGCGTTAGAGCAAATTAGCCAGATGCTTATATATTTGATAGAGCTTTTCATTCTCTTATTAAAAATTAAAGTAAAACAGTCATAGTGGAATGTCATTCCAATAATAGAAACTATTCTAGAACATGCTCAGATTTGTAATCTCATAAAATACATGGGAATGATTACCTGGATTATTCATAATAATCATTTCATAGAGGGGAAATGCACAATACTGAACTTAGGCAGTTATTTGCAGGACCTAGTTCAGATTTTCTTTTTCAACCTAAGACAAACTGACAGGTTTGGCTCAGTGGATAGAGCATCAGCCTGTGGACTCAAGGGTCCCAGGTTCTATTCCAGTAAAGGGCATATGCCTTGGTTGCGGGCATATCCCCAGTGGGGGGTGTGCAGGAGGCAGCTGATCTATGTTTCTCTCTCATTAATGTTTCTGATTCTCTATCCCCCTCCCTTCCTCTCTGTAAAAAGCCAATAAAATATATATTAAAAACAACAACAACAACAACAGGAGAATCCAAGATGGCGGCATAGGTAAACACCTACACTGCTGCCTTGCAAAACAATTTCAAAACTACAACTAAAAGACAGAACGGGCATCATCCAGAACCACACAAAAGCTGGCTGAATGGAAATTCTACAACTAGAAGGAAAGAGAGGGGCTCACAGAAACCCAGAGGAGCTGCAAAAAGCTGAGGTACTGAGACACGCGCGTGCAGAGAGCGGGTGCCAGAGAACCTGGCTGGATTTCTCTGGGGGGAGGGAAACAGACTCTCAACAGCATTGAACCCCTTATCCTATTTCACTAAACCCCAGGTCCAGCCGAAACTCATACAGGAGGAGTTTGGACTGTGAAAAGGGAGAAGTGCATGGAAATTTAGGGGAGTTGCAAGAGATCAGAAGTCTGGTGATGCACACAGCATTGTGCGCAGAGGTCCAGCTGCTGATTGTGCCACTGGCTTTCGCGAGTGGGTGGGAGACAGACCCTCCCAACTGCGCCACTTTTAACTTAACTAAACCCCAGTTTCGGGTGAAACCCTGGGAACACAGATTCATATGGTCCCGGAACACAGGGGAGCCGGAAAGGCAGCAGTCTAGAGGCACTGCAAGAGCGTGAGCGTGCACGCTCGAGCACACGCGCAAGGGACTGCTTCAGCGATTACCCAGTCATGTGAGACTCGGGGGCCGTGGAGGGTGGGGCTGACAGGAAGGCAAGGCTGTCCCTTAAGCCCTGAGACTCCACCCATCCCAAGCTCAATAGAGAGGCTTCTGCAGTTTTGCAAGTCTGGTATCATAAGGCTGAATCCAACACAGAAGTTCTCCCTGCATAGTGAAAATGCCGAGTCAAGGGAAGGGATCACAAACAAAAGAAATGGAGGAAAACAAACGACTGGATTTAGAGTTCAAAACCACTGTTTTAAGGTTTTTCAAGCATATCCTAGAAAAGTTGGATAAAGTTAGCAAGACCCAAAAGGAGATGAAAAAGAACCAACTAGAGATGGAAAAGATCCAGCTAGAGATGGAAAAAGACCAACTAGAGATGAAAAAGGACCAACTAGAAATTAAACATACACTAACTGAAATAAAATATATTATACAGAGACTTAACAGCAGACTACAGGAGGACAAGAATCAAGTCAAAAATGTGAAATATAAAGAATCAGGAAACACTGAACTGGAAAAGCAAGAAGAGAAAAGAATCCAAAATGTGAAGATAATGTAAGGAGCCTCTGGGACAGCTTCAGGCCTACCAACATCAGAATTATGGGGGTGCCGGAAGAAGTGAGAGAGCAAAATACTGAAAACCTATTTAAAGAAATAATGACTGAAAACTTCCCACATCTGGTAAAAGAAATAGACTTACAAGTCCAGGAAGCACACAGAACCCCATATAAAAGGAATCCAAAGAGGACTACACCAAGACACATCATCATTAAAATACCAAGAGCAAAAGACAAAGAGAGAATATTAAAAGCAGCAAGAGAAAAACAGTTCATTACCTACAAGGGAGCACCCATATGACTGTCAGCTGATTTCTCAACAGAGACGATGCAGGCCAGACGGGAGTGGCAAGAAATTTTCAATGTGATGAATAGCAAGAACCTACAACCAAGAATACTCTATTCAGCAAAGCTATCATTCAGAATTGAAGGGCAGATAAAGAGCTTCACAGATAAGAAAAAGTTAAAGGAGTTCATCAACTCCAAACCAGTATTATATGAAATGCTGAAAGATACTTTTAGAAGAGGAAGAAGAAAAAGGTAAAGCCAAAAAATTATGAACAACAAATACGTATCTATCAACAAGTGAATCTGAAAATTAAGGGAATTGAAGATTTGATTAACAGAATAAACTGGTGAATATAATAGAATTGGGAGCACAGAAAGGGAGTGGACTGATAATTTTCTGGGGGAAAGGGGTGAGGGGTGTACAGGGAAAGACTGGATAAAAATCATACACCTATGGATGAGGTCAACGGGAGGGAAGTAAGGGTGAGAGTCAGGTGTAGGGGAGCTATAGAGGGGAAAAAAGAGAAACAAATGTAATAATCTGAATAATAAAGATTTTATAAAAAATTAAAAAAAATAAAAACAAACAAAAAGACAACCAACAACCAAAAACCTAAGACAAGTTCCCATAAAACTTTTACATGGGCTATACTCTGGTTGTCTTATATAACCAGTGTCCAGTTCCTTATTGGTCCGTATCGTTAGCATCAAAGGGCATTATCTGTAAGGCTGCGAAACTCTTATAAAGGAGGCAGAAAATAGTTTTATGCCCTGTCTGGCAGTATCCTCAGTAACTATTCCTAGTCCACTTCCTTATTTACCTGTTCCATTTCCTGTTGTTTCATAATTGCCTTTCCCAGGCCAGGAAAATTTATTCAGACACACTGACTCGATTTGTGGTTGTTGAAGATGACTGCCATTGAGGACTCATTGTTTTCCAGGGGTATAGGGAAGTTAAATGAAGAAGAACATCAGAATAGTGGTTTGGAAACCAATCCTAGAGTCCTGCATTCTGACATTGGCCTATACTCTCTTCTCTTGCCAGGGACTCTGAGAAGAGATACTGGTCTTCAGTTGAGATAGATATTCATTTCCTTTGAGGTTAAGTCATTTTTAAACCACTCAGAGAGCTTATTTTTCTATTTAAACCTCATTCTGTTACAGGTTACAGTTCTTTGGGGACAGATATGGGTTGTTAGTTTGCTGAAAATAGAACTTAATTGGCTACTGTACAAAGTAATAATTTTTAATTGGGCAAGAGAGTCATAATTCAATCAGCCTATTAGGTCTTTAAGGTTATATAGCGGCTAGAAATAAGTAATTGAAACCTCACTTGGAACACTTCTTTTTTGCAAACCAGATCTGTAAACTTCTGTGTGTGATTGGATTGTGCACACTGGTGCATCTGATCATCCTGTGTAGCTGGGCAGGGGCGGGGTAGAGGAGAGCGTGGAGTGTCTGCCCCACCTCAGAGGAGTGCCAGTGACCACGTTCAGTGGTCTGGACTGAGTTTTCAGCTGCTGTGCATTTATTTGCTATGGAAATGGAGAGAACTAGAACTGCCCAGCAGATGAGGCATTATCTTCTTCTTGACTAGGCTTTCCTAGTTTTCTAAATAGCCAGGATACCTATTGAGATAGCGTAGTAATGTACATGGTCTGTGATTTTCTCTTTAACTCAACAAAGATATTGTAGGAGGGCGGGGGCTTATGGTAGGCATATGGTCATAGAAAATTGGGGAAGTCAATTCTGAATATATTTCTTTCTGTGGCATGCATGAGTCACTTTTCAGTGTGGCATCCCTTTTCATTTGGATATATAGAGCTTTGGTTCTGTTCCCAGTAGACAGTGAACCAGATGTTCCTGCTCTTACAGAAGTGAAGCTGACAGCTGTTGCTTAACCTCTTTAATATCCTTATTCTATCTATTTCAGCCTTTTTAGAGTTTTGAAACCTTATTACATATGAACAATTTTTGCTCAAAGGAACAGTCTTTTCCCACTGATTGACAAGACCCTGGTCAGCAGTTCTTAGCAGAATGCTGTGATTCTCGTTTTGCCCCAATGAATATTAGTGTTATCAGACTAACAACAGCTTTGTAATGTAACTGTGTGGTGTTATAGGAGAATGAATTTCTTCCATATTTAGCGTGTAGGTGCTTATGCTTATTATTAGAGAGTCTGGGTGCTCTTTACACGTTGATAATTAAATCGCCAAAACTAAAGGAGATGGTGGTGATAGGCCAAGTATACTGTACTTGCATGCTTCTGGGAACTCTCCTAGCAGCTTTACTGATGCTTTTCAACTTCCGAGGGGGTTATATCCTGTCATGCATCACAAGTTGAAAATATTGTAAGGTGAAAATGCATTTAGTACACCTGATCTACCAGACATCATGGTTTAGTCTATCCTGCCTTAAACGTGCTCAAAACACTTACATTAGCCCACAGGTGGGCAAATCATCTAACACAAAGCCTTTATTATAATATCCAGAGTCATGAGATTATTCATATATATTGTTAGCCTGGGAAAAGATAAAAATTCAAAGCACAGTTTTTACTGAATGCCCACAGTGTTCTCATCATTGTAAAGTTGAGAAAATTTAAGTTGAACAGTTGTAAGGCAGGAATCATTTGTACTTGAGCCTTTTCTTTCAGGTGACATTTCCTGAGAGAAGTTTCCCTTCAGTCATCAAGTATTTATTGAGTAAACCTGCTATATACCTAGATCTTTTTTTTCTGTTCTGCCTTGAAGACTTCGTAAATTTTCTCTGGTTATGACTTTTGTTATATTATAAAATACTATAGTTGGGGTTTGGATAGTGTTCATTAAGATGGGAACATATGCCAGTTATTTTGTTGTGACGTTTTTGTTGTACTGATAGGAAATATTAAATTGAAACCTTAGTGTTCTCAGATATGTTATGGCTTAATGCAACTGATCTTGATGGGTATTCCTAGGTATAAAGAAAACAAAGTGAAGAAATAAATGTGGATCATGTTGTGGTGACTCAGCCGCTTTATATGAATTAACTGATTTAAGCTTCAAAAAATTATCTCCAAAGCTCCCTCCTTCTTCCCCCAATATACACTCTTGAAAGCTTCATCTTTTGTCTCATTTATTGCACTAGGTCAGTGGTTGGCAAGTTGGCCGTGGTTTGCCGCTCTGTTGACTAGTGAGTTTGCAGACCACTGCACTAGGTCTTTGGCTCCCTGTTTCACATATCACTCTGTCCGGTCTATTGTTTCACATTGCTGCTTCTTTGCATGTCAAATTCAATTCACAGCACTCCCTTTACCCAAAAGTTTTCTTCGCTTCTATATTCTACAGGTTAACATCTCTGCCTAGCAAACAACACTGGGCCCTTGACCAGCTGTCCCTGGCTCCCTATCTTTTTGAACTCTGCACTCTTTTCAACTGCATATCTCCTGTCCTCCCTCTAGAAACTTGAGCTCATCTTTCAAGTTTGAAAATGTGATAAAAGTGCCTCTTCTACTTTTGAACTCATTATTTGTTTATTTTGTAAAAGAGTAAACAACTAATCCCCCAAAAGTTAAAAAAGTATGTATGTGTATATATACACACATATTTAATATATATTATATAATACATTTATATATAATATAATTTAAGAATAATGGTAGTCCTTCAATCAAGAAAGAATTTACAGTACATTTATTCAAGTCCAGACTTTCTACATTCTTTCTCTTTTTTCATTTTGTGAAAACTGGAACATCTTCACCACAGGACGGTCCTAGTTCACAGACTTGTGTTTTGAACCTCTTGTATAGTAGTGAAATGGGCAGAGGCTGGAAATGTAGAGAAAGGCAAGGATCAGTGTGAGAGCAGAAAGAACCGAAGAAACTTGGTAATCATGGAAAGGGTGCCAACTTAAGGGACAGCAGGTTAATTGACCAATGGAAGGGGCAAAGCGTTAATCAAAGTAGAAATTAATTGGAAGATTAATAGTACAGAGAAAAAAGCTGAGACCTGCAGCCCTCCTCCAAGATTGTTTAATGACTATTTGAGTTCTATGAGTGGATTCCTCATTATGCAGAGGCAAAAATGATAATGATTCATCCTGTGAAATTCTGATGCATGCTATTCAAAGAGGAAAGAAAGAATTCTTAATACAAGTTTGGTAGGGGGTGCGATGACATTCTTTAAGAAACATCATCCTTGGTAGTCACCAGGAAACTCAAGCCATTTAATAAGCCTTTTGGCCTAAAAGTAATTTAACAATTCAATATCTTTCTGGGTGACTGTAATTGCTACATGTTCGATAGTCATGAAAATTAGTTAGCATTCTTGCTATTGAATTGATTTTTAATGTTTATTTGCAAAACCTCAAATGTGTGTCCAAAGCCTTAATGCTTTCCCAGAGTTATCTATTGTGCACTCCCTAGATATGAAATATCAATTTTACAGGCTAGCAAAATGGTACTTAATGGTGGTTGACAGGATAGTGTTTAAGGACAATATGTATTGGATACTTAAATTTTCCTATTATCTGACTCTTGGCACAGATCATTGAATTTAAGTTGTATGAGATTGCAGATGATCTGTCTGCCTTAATAGCCCAAGCTATGCAGCATGTTTATTTAGTCCCAGGACCTTTCTATGCCTTTTGCTTTCTAAGCAGGTACAGAAGAAAATAAAACAATTTTGGTTTCTACCCTCACATCTACTTGCATTAGGAAAGATGTCTTAAAAAAAAGCGAGGACATTTTTAGGATGCTGCCTGAAGCCTGGAACACACCAGTTTTGTGTGATTTGTGGACATCATTTGTTTTTTGCTTCTCTGTTTTCTTTCTTTGATTACACTTCAAGACCTAAGGTTTTGCTACATGCCTACGTAAAATTTTGAGGCTAAAGTTGGTAAGCTAACAGCTGTAAAGGATGTTTTGTTTCATTCCCTATTGTTTGGTATTGCATTTTAAATTGATCACTGAATTTTAGGAATATGCAATGTCTTCTTAATAGCTCCTTTGATAAAATACACTGTTCAGTTAGATAAGTAAATGTAATTGCCTGAGTTACTGAGCATGACTCACTTAAAATCTCATTTGGAACAATTTCTCTGACCATCTTTTAGGTTAACCATATATCCTGCTGGTTTATAGTACTGGAACTTGTATTAAGAGCTAAACTTTGGAAACCTGGGTTTGGAGTAACAACCCCCTCCTCAATATAAGGACTGTGGCTCTCTTTGCTTCCGACATTTCCTTGTGCCTTTTTTACCTTTACTTTTATCCTTTGCTGTAGGTTTCTTAGCAGCTTATTTTTTCTTAGAAAAATGTGAGCATCTGCCTGGCCGCCGTGACTCATTGGTTGAGTGTCAACCTATGAACAAGATCATTCTTTGATTCTAGGGCAGATCACATGCCTGGTTTGTGGGGGCTCAATCCCCCTTGGGGGGCATACAGGAGGCAGCTGATCAGTGATTCTGTCTTATCATTTATATTTCTATCTCTCTTCCTATCCCTTCCTCTCTGAAATCAATAAAAACATACACTAAAAAAAAAAAAAGTGTGAGCATCCAAGTTAAGCTGTAAAAAATTTTGGAATGATTCAGTGGATATAATGTCATATACATAACCCATATGGGTTGTCTGATTAAGAAGCCCCGTTAGGATAGGCCCAAATTTTTGCATACTTGCTTTTGTTTTTTTAAAATTATCTAAAGTTTTACATATGTCTCCTTTTTTCCCAATTGACGACTTCTCTCCCCCACCTTCACCCCCCTAAGCCATTCCCATCCTGGGCAAGACCCCACTGTCCCAGAGTCTGTGTCCATTGGTTATGCTAATATGATGCATACAAGTCCTTTGGTTGCTCTCTAAAACTACCCTTCCTCCCCTACCATTTGTTTCTGGATCTATTCTTGTTCATCAAATTATGTTGATCATTATATCCCACATATGAGTGCGATCATTTGATATTTATCTTTCTCTGACTGGCTTATTTCGCTTAGCATAATGCTCTCCAGTTTCATCCATGCTGTTGCAAATGGTAAAAGTTCCTTCTTTTTTTATAACAGTATAGTATTCCATTGTGTAGATGTACCACAGTTTTTTAATCCACTCATCTGCTGCTGGGCATGTAGGCTGTCTCCAAATCTTAGCTATGGTAAATTGTGCTGCTATGAACATAGGGGTGCATATATCCTTTCTGATTGGTATTTCTAGTTTCTTGGGATATAGTCCTAGAAGTGGGATTACTGGGTCAAATGGGAATTCCATTTTTAACTTTTTGAGGAAACTGCATACTGTCTTCCACATTGGCTGCACCAATCTGTATCTGAGTTAAGTTACGAGGAATTTTGGAATGATTCAGTGGATATAATGTTACATTACATAACCCATATGCGTTGCCTGATTAAGAAGTCCCTTTAGGATAGGCCCAAATTTGCATGTTTGCTTTAATTTCTTCACCATAATTTTGTGAGGGTGTGCCTCTGGTATCAGTGTAAGCTTCCCATCATTGTCATGCATCCATCTGCTCATTGGAACACTGTCTACTAACTCCTCTACCTCTGCCACTCATAGTTCTTAAGTTACAACATCATTATGGAATGGGGAGAGATAATATGTTAATGAAAACACTGGTAGGGGGAAACAGATACAGAGGAAAGAAGCAATGAATAGACTGTCATGCTACAGTGGGAAGGCAGGGGAAGTTCGGAGGGAGTGGGGGCGGCTGTAAGAGATCAACCGAAGGATTTGTATGCTGTATGTAAGCATAGCCAATAGATACAGGGCATC